>JAAIXI010000256.1:1386668-1416783 GCA_013403645.1 Heliconius nattereri
TTTTTTTTTCATTTATTTATGTACCACACAAGAAAGAAAGTACAGAAAACTTATAACTACAGAAAAAATGTGTACAATGGATAACTTATCTCTAATAGAGATCTCTACCAGAAACCCTTGAATGTAGGAGATGTTAAAAGAAATGATTCGGGTGCGGTATTTTAATATTATGTTAATAATAATAATAATAAACCTACATACAAATATACATAATATTAATCAATATTACTATACCTACATAAATATACTTATACAAACATACACACATACAAACATATAAATATATACAATGACATAAAAGAGTTGAAACAGAAAAAGAAAATTTATAAAGAAAAAAGACAAAGCGACTACTAAAGATTCTAATTGAGATTAAGAAAATGTTGTTTTAATTTGGTTTTAAAAGTATTTAGAGATGGATTGTCCGACAGTATAGAGTTAGGTAGTGAGTTCCATAAGCGCACTGCTTGAACTGTTAAGGATTTTTCCATAGAAAGAGGTATTACATATAGGGTACTCAAGCTTTCTTTGAGTTACACATGTAAGTAAGGGGGAGAGGATGACTTTATAATGTTAAAAAGCATAGTGAGAATGTGCAGGTTACGACGTAAACGCACAGGAAGCGACGGAAATCAGACACGTGGTCAAATTTGCGTAAGCCGAAGATAAAACGAATACACATATTCTGAAGTCGGTCAAGTTTGTCGAGAGCCTCTTCATTAGCATCAAGATAACAAACATCAGCGTAATCTAGCAGTGGCAGAAGAAGAGATTGAGCAAGAATGGTTTTAGTGCGAATGGGTAGAAAATTTTGAAGGCGTTTAAGAGAGTGCAGAGAATAATGTATGCGTTTACTGATTGCATTAATGTTCGCAGACCACGATAACTGTCTACATCATCTTGTACGTATTGCTGAAGGTACTACTGCACTGGGCGGAGACTGGAGACGGAAAGCTGAATGCTGCTATTACGACATTGATTTATTGACCTTAAGTGTTAAGTAATTCATAATTTAAATTGTAATTTTTCATAATTAATTATTGCAATAGATAGATAGCGATATGTGGTATTAAACGACGTAGCTGGACGGTGCGCTCGTCTTGCCAGTAGAATGTAAACAAATATAAACGTAGTTGAACCCACAATATCATTTATTCAAACACATGTTGTATCACTGGGTCGTGGAAATGTTATAGTAAAAAAAATAAGCATATAACAAAGAATTTTTAGATTTCAAAATATATAAATATATAATATAAAATATACAGCTAATATTGGTTCATCTATAAGCTCCTCCGAAGTAATATGTGCTATCAAAAAGTATCATTACGACTTACCTACAACAGTTAAGTTGAAAAACAAACTAAGCTTCGGCTCGGTGTTGATTTGACACTCGTATCTTCCGGAGTCAGCCTCCCGCAGGCGCTCTATGCGCAGCGTGTGCACGGAGCCCGCGCGCTGCCAGCCATCGTCGCGCGACGTCAACACGTCGTAGGGCTCCTCTATGGCCTCTGCACCCTCTGCGACCTCTGCGACCTCGGGTCCCGCCGGCGCCTCCGAGCACGACACGCGTGAGTCCGCCGTAAACACGTAGCCCGCGTGTGTCATTATCTGAAGGTCGTTTGATCTAACCCATGATACCTGGTAATAAATTAAAAATCGGTCAGCTTCACGTATCCCACACACGTAGGCAGAAGGAACCAAGTGTTAAGACCCTCCGTTCTGGATGCATTGGGTATTGAGTGGCAGAACGCCGCGGTTTACCTCTGCGCCACTTCACCTCCTCAATCCGTAAAGCATTACTTAACTCCATATCCTATATTTACAGAATGTTAAATGTTTATTGTTTATCTGTAGAACATTTGTAAAGAACGTTGCTATTACAGAAAATTTATTAGAAACTTATTAAATAAATAAATCGTAAAATTGTTATTAGAAACAAACATAAATTACACCTGATATTATCACCCAATAACAAAATGAGGAAGCATCTTTATGTGAAGATATATATAAATATAACGGCAAATAGTAGTAGTAGAGCAGTAGTGGAGCTGTAGTGGAGCGTGAGGGAGGTGGGAGGAGCTGGCAGCGGGCACTTCCGGAGCGCGTGTCGCTATATCGGGCGCGAGTCGATGACCGACGACATCTCCAGGCCGCATTTAGCCGCGTGACGTCCCCCAAGGACCCCGAGCGCGCGTGCCACCAGCGACCTACACTATAATTCTATCTATTTCCTCTCGACTCATACCTCAGGTATTTCCATCCGGGAAACTAAAAGTGAGCATGTTCCTATTTGTTTGCGTCTATTTTAGGCGCCGTCGCTCACCGCTAATGGCGCCAATAAACTATTCGATATGTTGCAAACATGCTTCTCAAATTCTCAATGCACAGTCGGTCATCGGGATTGAACGAACTATCAATATATAGCGTTACGTTTGATTGGTAAAGGCCGTGGTCGGTGTCAGAACGGAAGTATGAAAATAAACAAGCGGAAATCCATGAGAGGCAGATGGGAGAAGGAGGGGGGTAGGGGGGGTTTAGGGATAAAGAGCCTCGTGACATTGGCATTGCGTATTTTTAGTATTTAGCGTTGCTCGTGGGTCGGGCGGGAGTCGGGAGTCGGGCGCTACTCTACATATTTCATCGTACTCTTGTATAGCTTTGATGGTTCCAGCAGTTTCACGTGTAACTAGGAGCGGTCTAATTTAGAACGTTGTACCTTTGGAATATGACATGGCCCGCCAGCAAACGTATTACAAATGTTATGTTTAAATAGCTTCTGCTGTCCTCGCCTCGCCTCGTATAAACTAAGCTAACCAGATATTGATAGAAACATCGTTTAGATCGACATCGAAATGTGACTGAATTATTTGATTGTATTTTATTTTGCAATAAAAACATTTTAATGATTTTATTGCAAAGGACAGCTTTGTCAGCTTGACACACAATAACTAACTCCAATGTAAACATGACATAAGTCAGTTTCACGCTGTATCCCGCACACGTGTATGTATGTCATTAGAAAAATAAAAAGTATAGATATATGTAGTTTGTTTACCACTCTGTCGGCGAGGCGCAGCACGCGGCAGCGCAGCGCGGCGCTGTCCCCGACGCGCGCCAGCACGGCCGCCTGCTGCCGCGTCGCGAAGGCCGGCCCCGCCAGCGCCGCGCGCGGGCCTGCGGGCGGGAGCTGGACTTTAATAATGGCCCGTCCAGTAAAGTTATGTTAATATAACAAATTAACAATCTCTTTAACTTGTCTGTTATATATGAAGGAATTGTTGCACATTTTTATTTTCAAATTGTCACCTGCCTGCGGCTTCGCCAGATGGAACAACAGAATTAATTGAACTTATTAATATTTTTTTAAAATAAAGATATCAATTTCATGAATACATAAAATTATTCTTGCATTTTTACTTAATAAATAATTTAACGTTTATAATACAATAATAAATTGTGTCGTGCTAGAATCAATCTCTTCGCAAAACAATAAGAATAGTATTCAAGTGCGTGTGTTACTTTATATTGCCAATATATTTTAAAATCAACCCCATCTATAGCGATGGAGCTAACCACCACTCGCCACCCCCCGGCACCAGCTTATGAAGGGTTCCAGCCTGAGGTAACCACTTGAAACTAAAATATGAAGATGGCGCTATACTACACAGTTGTCGTTACTCGATTAGCTTGAATGAAATATTTTTAGTATTTTTTATAATTTACCAAGTTGTAATAAAAATGGTATTTTAAAATAAAATTTAGTTCGTTGTGGAGTTGTTGAGTCTGAAGTAGACACTCATTTATTTGGGTAAATATGTAAAAAATAATGTAACGTAACAACAATTGAAAGTCTATAAAAATTTATGGGTAATTAATAAGGAAAATTACAATGTACTTTATATACACTATTAATTTATATGGAACAGCTAAAGATGTGGAGTATCACACGACTATATGTATATTAGCGGTGTTGATCTAAAGACGGAACAGCCGATGCTGGCGTGCAGGAGCTGATGAAGGGCACACCTTGCCCTTGTCAACGAGTGGGGGGGAGAGCTGTAATTAATATCCGGGTTGTAGAATTATTAAAACAATATTCATGTAATGATTGCTCAGATAATAGTTTTAATGCAAGTTTACAGCGTTTATTTGTGTCCATTTAAGTATAATAATATTTTTCACAAAAGTAATAATTATATTTTTTACAAACGTTTTATTTATATTGTCGCCGTTGTGAAACTTCCCAATCGTAGCACTATAATAAAAGCTATTAAAATGAACAGTCGTATTATTGACGGTGACTGCAATTAGTTTTGTACAGAAACATTATCATATAAGTTTCGTGAACGGTCGTCCGTCGTTGGGAGGTGGCGGATGCGGGCCTCGCCTGCTCGCGCTCATGCCACTTTACGTAACGTTTTATTTTCCTTAATTTTATGTTTTCATACGAAGGTAGCCTACATTAGTTTGTTTATTTTATTCTTCATAATCATTATAATTATATACCTATAAGAGGTAAGCAAAGTTTAGCAATTGATAAGATAATTAAATATAAAGTGATAAGACACTATCTCTAAGCGTACTTAAATGATAGCCCGTGAGTGTGATGGGCAATGCGCGGAACTGCGCGGGCGGCAGGGGGCAATGGGGGGGGGGGGAGGACGGCCTCGCATTATTAGCATTTCAACACTTCATCGCAGCTTTGCGATATTTATATAAATTGACACACAAACATAACTAGCTAAAGTATGGTCGAAGAGTCGTGGCCGCTCTGGACTTAGGTTTTACGATTCTTGCGCATTGCGTAATGAAATTAGAAGAGCAGGTAACTTCAGGGCGGCCACTACTCGTTGATAGTACTATACTCCACAACTCCTCGCACTTTGCTCGCAGCTGGACTCGTCCAGGATTTCCTCTCGAGTTCCAACTAATACATGTTGATAGGATAGGTAGGCTGCCTCAGACCATCCAGCGCACTCTACCCACTGTGACTATATTATATCTATATTTGATATCGTTTGATGAAACTAAATATTTTACCGATATAAGGACAATATCTACATTTAATTTGATAAACTTTATTAATTTACGAATTGTTCCCCTATAAATGTTCTTGACAAAGAGCGTCGTACATATTTTGTGCGGTTAGGTGCACCCTACTTGGGCACACTGTGAACACTTGTGAATACTTGTGAACACTTGTGAACACTTCTAAGTTATCTATGTAGTTCTTAAACTGTTAGTTTTCAATATTTTGTGGATATAACGTAGGAATGCTAAGGTGCTATAAAATGTTACGCGCGTTAAAAATATTCTTGTGAAATATTATTTCTACTCCCAAATCGATTTAAATGTAGTCAAGCTAGTCAGTTACAGCCCATGAAAACTTTAAAAAAAAAATACAAATTCTTTAATATCCGCCGAGCTATTGATAATCCCTGAACATTCTTCTTCCTGGCATTAATTATTTAATTAATTAATTGATAATCCCTGAACAAATATGGAGGGAAATGGATAGGTACAAAGGTTACATGACAAACTGTATATATTTTTTTAACTGAAGCTGTGATTACTTTGTCAGGCCTCCGTCAGTTACCCTCTTATGCTTAGTTGGTTTTCATTATAACGAGCTGACAGCGTCTGTTCAAAACTCTGAGTTTAGAATTTCCACATTTTTAAATGGGCCATATAAAAATCTCGATATGTATCTTAATAAGTTTCTTATTTCAATTATTTTGCAATATAATTATTATAGAAGAAAGAAGGAAAATGCGCACATATCTATATTTTTTTAGATTCACGCTGTCTCCCGCACATAGTAGGGCTAACAAAGAGAACGTCGTGTTAAGACACTACGTTCATCAATTTTCAATATATTCCGAGTTGATGAATTGTAATGAAAAATAGAAAGCGAAATGTCTTCACTAATAAATTCTTGTTATACTTTTATATAATTTATATAACATAAAAACTATAATTACAATCATTTATTTACATACGCCAAGAAATAATTGTATCTGCGTGCATAATTAGCTCTACAATGGACATTAAATTATAATAGGTAATCTATATTTAAAACTGCTGTAACGTTAAACACGTGTTAAAAATGTAATAAGGTTTCATAAAGCCCTTACATCTTAAGGCCGTTTTAGTTTGGATCTCAAACAAGCCGTATTACAAAGTGTAGGTACTCGATAGTCTTTTGTTTTGAAATATTCGATCACACTCCATTGTTAGTGCACGTGCGTACAATTAGGGCGGCGCCGTGTGTGGCGCTCGCCCGCCGGTCCCCCGTCGTCCCTGTCGTCCCCGTCGTCCCCGTCGTCCCCTACAGCATCAGTACGGGCGTCCGGAGGCACCCCGCTATGTCACCGGTAAACGTACTATTCAATAACATTAACGTATTATTATAACAAATCTAAATAAAAGGGGAAAATACAAATAATTTGTCGTAGGATGAGGTGGACACGGGGGATATTGTCATCTCAAGACAATCACTAACGACGATAGATGAAGGGGCCCACTAAAAGTGTTTACTTCGCGAGGCCGAGGCCGGCGCCGCGCTAGTGATGCGACTCGGTTACTATAGTAATTCGATTATAAAATATACAAATAAATAATAATCATAAAAACAACGAGAGGTGGAGGAGGTGAAGGTAGTTTTGCTAAATAAAATGCAGTCAATCTGAGCAAGCGAGTGATATATTACAGTATGTCGTAAAATTTAAAGCAAGAGTGTTTTAACCGACTTCTGCACGAAAAAGAGGTGATCAATTCGATTGTTTTTTTTAATGTTTCTTACATCAAAACTTTTGAATCGGTGAACCGAATTTGATGATTTTTTTTATTTGAAAGCTAGTGCTTCCCGTGTGGTCCCATTTTTTGGTCGATTTTCAAATTATTCAAGGATAGTTTGGTGAAAGTTTGGTTAAGTTCTGATTATGGGATCCGGTTGAAATTGAACAAGGTTGTTTTTTTTTTTTGGTAAAAATTACAATTGCACTGTAATAGTTACAAGGGAAAACATTGTTAAAATTGGTGTCAGAAGTTCTTTTTTAACGAACTTCAAAAAAGAAGATATTCTCATTTTCAACCGACTGCAAATAAGGGAGAGGTTCCCGAATCCATATTTCAAAATTATAAAATCTTTGTAAAATTATTTTTCACTTTTTAGTTCGTCTTTCTTTTTGTTAAAAAATAATTTTTAAATTACTAGCGGACGTGCGCAGCTTCGCCTGCTTATTTGTACCCTTAGGGATTAATCATAATAAACCATGAAACACGTGTTTAATTAAATATTTTTAAGAGTCTAATATTCTATAATTAAAGATTTTTCCATACAAACTTTCAACCCCTTATTAGGAGGTGTATTCTAAAAAACGACGAAACACGTGTTTAATGAAATCTATTTAAGAGTCTGAATTTCAAATTTTATAAAAATCGGTGGAGATTAAAAAAAATCCATACAAACTTTCAACCCCTACTTCATCCCTTTAGGGTTAAAATTTTTCAAAATCCCTTTTTAGTGGATGTCCAGATTACGAAAGTAAACATCTGTCTAAATTTCAAGTTTCTACACACAGCGGTTACCGCTGAGCGTCTTACCTTAGTCAGTGGGGACAAGTCCTTTTATATATATAGATTAGTGGTCTCATAACAATTTTTCATCCATAGATGTCAAGTGTAGTCTCAAGTGTAGAAGGCTGTACCCACATCAGAGGGGTAACACAGAGAACCATTCATAAAGAGGTAGGCATAATTATTCTTCTTATTAATGTAGGTAACATTACTTCGTGTTTTTATTAAATAAGGGATTTAAATTATGCAGTCCAACAATAATTCTGCAGATTTGTCTTATATTACAAAAAAATGGCGAAATCTGTATTTGTATAAGTACTCTATATTTTTAATCACCATCAAAAATACTTAAAAACATGTTTAATAAAAAAGTTTTAGGCAAATTAAAAAAAAAACAAGCAAAAATAATTTAAGCAAAAAAAATTGTAAGAACTTGACTATTAATTTTCTACGATCTGACGGCGTGCATAAGCTCGTGCTAATTCACGGGCGCCGAGGGACGCGTCTTTGATCAGCGCTAACAAAACAAATGATGTACAGTAGTTGTACGTTGTGCGCGATTGTTTATTGCGCATTCTAATGGCGTGCTCCAGTAAACACCCGTCGGCATCGACTCCATTTACAATCTCCGAGCGTGACTCCTGCCGCGATGACTGCAGTATAAGGCGGACTCACCAAGCGGGCGCAGGACGTCCCCGCTACATATTCCAAATGTTTGCCCTCGCCCTCGTAAAACAGAGCACTCGTTTTAAACGGAACGCTCCACTTGCCTTTGATGAAATCATACATCACCATCTGGAGAGTGACTCACGGCCGCGGAGGAAGTTAAGTCATTTCGCCTACACGCAATAAAAATAAGATTCTTTCCTCTATTTCGGATGTCGCAGCGCGCCAGTGCTGCGTTGCCAGGTCACTACGTTTGGTTCATTAGTTGTCGGTCGGAAGTGACTCACGCGCAAAAAAATTTCCATACTTTGTCTGTCGGTATATTTACTTATATATATATTTTTTTCATTATGTGGTAGTATCTTTTTGGTGACTTAATTAATATGCTATAACATTTACAAAAAATAGGAGTAGTGTACTCTTTTACAGTTTGATCACACCTAAAACATTAATATAACATAAAAATTATCCAAAATATTATTTATTGAACAACCAAGTACTTATACTTGACCCTTTTAAAATGTATTACGAAACACGTAAACGCGCGCTGGCCGTACCGGTAGGGAGTACCATTCGGGAGTGCACTGAACGAGCGTCAGGTCGGTAGATATTTATTTATCAGTAGCGTGTAACGATGTCAATATTTACACAGATAGCAGCGCGCACGAAGAACTTCATTAACATATACCATCGCGAAAACAAACAACTTGCGGAATGCACTAATGATTTGGAACAAAACAACACTCACTAAATATAAACGGCCGGCCCTCCGCCCTCCGCCCGCGGACGCACACCCGCGCAGGTGCATGTGCAATCACAGTGACGATTGTACACTCCACAGTGACGTCGACTTCATTTACACTCATTGTTATGCAATCACATCACTATCTAAACTTTGAAAATAAGATATTTATGTTTTATTCTCTATATCTTTTTTAATGCCCTAAATATGGTTATTGTTTATCAGGAGGCTCTACTCCACTCTAGGGTTGTGACTTCAAATGAAATAGTTTATAGATAAAACTCGATATTCAGTATGATATTCAGTATGTAAAGTCACTGTTAAGAAATCGTCCAAGTAACGAATATATTATCCTCTCGACCTAGATACGTGACACTCCAGTACTGTGCAGATACGCAGGAACTTCCACCCAGCCACCCACGCACCACATAACTGTGGAATGGCTTACCTGCGGCTGTGTCCAGGTCGATACAATCTACCGCCACCTCAAATGCCTCAATGCGCACCTGGCGGCGGTGTTTACTTACCACCAGGTGACCCGTGCATTCACTTGCCGTATTAATACAAAATTAAAAACGTGAATAGAATCATCTTTCTATATATAATATATATACTAAAGGACGCGCGCAGCTTCGCCTGCTTATTTGCACCCTTAGGGGTAAATTCTAATCTATCATGAAACACGTGTCCAATTAAACATTTTTAAGAGTCTCAATTTCAAATCTTATAAAAATCAGTGGCGATTTAGAGATTTTTCCATACGAACTTTCAACCCCTTATTTGGCCCCTTAGGGGTAGAATTCTAGAAAACCATGAAACATGTGTTCAATTAAATACTTTTAAGAGTCTAAGTTAAATTTTATAAGGAACATTGAAAATATAATAATATTTTTTGACTTCATTTTTAATATCTTATTAAAAATGAAGTCTTGGCATAGTTCCACGTGCACCACATGTTGATAGAGACGTTATATGTATCAGTGTAATTGCTCGGTTTCAGGATAATCAATCATTCGTACTCCGCGTCCGCTGAGCGGGGCGCCCCCCATTCGCACACCACCTCGTAGGTAGTAGAGTTACAGTGATAGAAAAAAGACGATGGAAGTTTTCCAACGCAATAATTAATCGATTTACTGTTTACGTACTCGTATACATATTTTTTAATTTAACGCTGTATCTCGCGCATAGCAGAAGGAACCTCGTATTAAGACACTTCGTTTCCCACTCTTCACCAACCGCCTTGTTAACAGAGCGAAAATATTAAAATATTAGTTAAACAATACATTTTCATTTGAAATAGATTGCAAGTTTTGTGTAGAGGTACTTTAAAATTAACTTATATTTAGTACTCTTTATAGTTTATACTGCCAGCTACACGTAGTATTCCAAATGCATGATGGGTAAAATCAGTAGTTAAAGTAAGAACCCTTTATATATCTATCTACAGCTTGTTCACATTCTCAATATCCTATAATTAAGTCCCGTTGTTCAAAGCTGTAACGTTTATAGGCGTATTTAATCGAAAAAACTGAACTGTATGCGATACGAGCCCATGACGAGTCCGCGCCATGTGCGCACTGTGCAGTGACGTCACAGCACACAGGGGTGCCTCGCTGCAGCACTTGCAGTCATCTGTACTGACTGACTACTGACGTAGATGCTGACTTGAACATTTTTTTTTGTCAATTGATGGTCAATCACATATGACTGATAGTTGTAGTTTGCTACATGATTGTTCTTATTACAGTATATTCAAATGTCAAATGTACACGACAAGCGCCGTACTCACCCGCGAGCACCGGCATGGCGGCCACTAGCAGCAGCAACACGCACACACACATGACTGCACACACACTACACAATGCACTAATTATCGACTCGCACTTGACACACTATTGTCCTTTTCCTCCCCATCCCCTAGTTTTGTTACCTGAAAACATTACAATTGTTTAATCAAAAAACAGTCATCCTAATACGACAGTGCCCCCGCCCCCCCCCGGCACCAGCAGTGTGAATGAGTATCTAATTGGAGAAAAAAGTGATATGAGATAAGCCTCTCATGTAAAAGGTTTTAAGGTTTGCTGTGTTCAAATACTGGATTAAATTTAACAACAAAATATCATAGTTGGTATCCTATTCCACTTTCCATTTTAACTATATGTTATTTTAAGTAAAATAATAAATAGAAAAATTAATGAAGGTGACACAATGTGGGGGCAACGTGCGTACGTACATTCAGAGGTACACAGCATTGTGTTTGTCTGTATGTAGTCTGTATGATAGTTTAAACGGTCGCGTTGCGGCACTCACGGTTATCTACGGTCTCCCACATGTGGCCTATAATTATGTACTTAAATTTTAATTATCAATTAAATATTAACTATCTCATATATACGTACGGAGCACCGATCTCTACAAATTATTATCGGAGTACTAAAACACACACATGTCTCTTGAGTAGTAGGACCAGGTTGAGAACTAGGTGTGTGCCGCATCTGCTGAACCCTCGCCTATCTGAATAAATGGTTCCAGCCTGAGGCTACCAGGATGTGGCTTCGACCAGTACATAATATTACATAATACATTTAAATTTTTGTGGTAGAGAAATTGAAAGCATTTTTGTTACTATAAAGCAGCACGATACGGTGGACTACGAGACTCGGCTCCTCTCTCTCGTTCTGAGCAAAGTGGGCATAAAGTACACTTTTTAGTAGTCTAGAAAGTGCTTTGATGTTCCCGGCCGCGTCGGCGCCTCCTCGCCGCCTGGAGCTTACTTTTAATAAACAATTTAAATTACCACGAATACTTCCTGAACACATTATTTGTAAAAAAAGTGAGTGAATAAATTTATTTAAAGAGTAATATGAGTTTTTAAAATTTCATGTAAATTAATAATAAGACAAATTACATTTAAAGTGTAGATATGATGGCGCTCGCGAGTACGTGACCATACATAGCGGGTCTATGCGTCGCTATTTGCGCACGCGCCGCAAATAGCGCGCCCGGAATATCGCGCAAAGGTTACGCGGGTCCCCTGTCGCCTGTCCACCGTCCAACGTCGCCACCAGCTGCTGGTGCTGTTGGGCCGGAGCTACGCCGCAGGGAGGGACTCTAGGGACTCTACCATTGTAATAAAAAGAGAAAAGACTCGAGTATTGATTCGTATTCATTCAAATTTTTTGAAATATAAATGTCATTAATGTTAATTATTTTATAAAAGTGTAGGTACTACTAATTACTTATTAAAAGTTTTTATATAATTCTTTGAAAGTAGAGAGCACAGTTGGTCTCTTAGTGTCATAAGCCACTATAACAATATCTCTCTCCCCTTCAACGTTACACCAGGCAGCAGCGAGTGAGGGCCCGCAGTGCGGCTTCGCTACGGCTGCTGTTTGGACTCCAGCGGCCAGTCCGCACAGCACATTAGTAACATACGATATACAGATGTAACAAAGATATAGTCCATAATGAGTATGACACGCGGTCTATTACCGCAGGCAAATTCGAGGTTCCTAGGGTACACAACTATTATGGTGACAGAACCCTAAGAAAACGTGTACCCTATGTGCTTAATGGTTTGCCTGAGGACATACGCCGCAAGCCAGACCTAAGGAGGCTTAAAATTAAACTTAGGGAGTATTTTCTGTCAACTGTTAATTGAACAGTTGACAGAAATTACTTCTTGGTTTGATTTTGATCTAATATTAATGTAATTTTAATTTAAATCATATGTATAGAGACTCGGGATCCTACAGTCAAACTCACAAACAGTTTTGCAGGACATAGTTTAACTTTTTTATATATTGTAAAATGGTATTAATAAAATTAAATAATAACAATAATAGTAAATATAAGTAATTACAGTTATGCTCATTTTGGGAAGTTACATTTTTAAATTCGATCCAATTGTAATGTATTGAATAAAAGCTCAGTTTTATTGTCGTGGTAAATGGAGTGTGTTACATTCTTACAGACATCTTAAGTATGATAACGGACGCTCAAACAAAACGTATGAAAATGTTGTAATTTTTAAAAAACATCCACTAAATATATTTATTGTGAATAATATATAAAATATTCCCGGATAATATATAATAAATACGGCAAACAAGTTGTAAAATAGTAGGTATGGGAAATGAGCATATAATTTATCTCTACATTGACCTATACTCGTAAGAAGCTATCGTGAACTTGAAGTAAACCAAGTGAGTGTACAATAGTAATTAGAACATAGTTACAGTATTAGAACATATGGTAGTCTATCAAAGCGACCTACCTCCGGTACGATGGTAAGGAACGTGAACTTTCCAAGTGCATACATATATATGCTAGTCACTTAAACTATCGTACTTATTTTCAAAGTTCATGTCTCGATGTGACATCGAAGTATTTCGTGAAAGCACCACATGTAGAGCACATGCGTTGGCGCAGGCGACACGCTCGGGACTGTCCGCCGCGGGCACGCACGCGGCACTGTCACGCCGGGAGTGCCGGGACACGCCGGGACGTCGCCAGTGGGGAGGAGCACCACACTGCCTGTGGCACGCATGACGCATCTCCATCTCCTATCACCACCACAGCCCTTCATATTTTTTGTATTACACTTTACTTTAATTATAAATCAACCTCACGCTGTATAACGCATGATGATAATGTGCTTGCAATTTCTCAGTGACAGAGTAGGTACCCCCTTTTCTACCTACACCCTACACACTGTCTTGGTAAACTTTGAAAAATAATATTACTCTCTTTTGTGTAATATACTTTGTATTTATCTATACATATAAATAAAATTGCAAAGTCTGTCTGTGATTTTAAAAAAAAAGTGTTTCCCAATTCATAAAGTAATTTTACCCGATAGGCTTCACCCCAGGCAGCTACGTAGTTTATTTATTTTTATTTATTTATTAGGCAAGCCAACGTAACATACAAAATATACAAACATTTAAAAAAACAAAGTACAAAGGTTTAAAAATGTTTTACATTGTACATCACACTTACAGGCTAGTTCAACATGATTATAACTAAGCAATTGGCACAATTTTGAAATAATAGTTCCCAATTTATTGCTGCTAGATTTTCGTTAATTAAGTTATAATTGGCACTTAAAAATTTGTGTCGTATAATTGTAGGCGATTGTAGTAATATATCTTTGCTAGCTGTTTCATAATTTATATTTAAGGGAGAATGGTATTTATCTATTGGACATGCAGAAAATGTACTATATTTTGTTCTAACATTGTTGCAATTGCTAAAAACTAGATCTAATATGTTTCCATATGAATTACAAACCTCATTATGCTGAGATAAATTTGCTATTGTAAATGAAATGACGGAAGTATTCTATAAAGAAATACGTCAAGTAATTGAAGCTTGTATTCCAAAAAAAATTATAAGGAAATATAATTTATATCCCATGTGGTTTTCTGCAAACTTAATCAAAAGATTAGCTGAAAAAAATAAATACAGATTACGTTTTAAAAAATATAAAATCATGTATTAATGTACCCGCTGTGCTTTTTGGTCCGGAATGAGTTTGTTAGGAGCAGAATCTTTAGAAGTCCAATGAATTGATGGTATATTAAAATCTCCTATCAGAACAGTACATGATTGCTTATTTACAATCCGTTCAACATTGTTTATATAGTTTTCCAGTACTTCATATTTTAAAGCCGATGGAATATAAACTGCACATATAGAAAGTGTTGTTAAGTCCAATATAATATTGATCCAAAGATCTTCATATCTAGATTCCCAGGAGTGGATTCTGCAACTTTTATATCGCTTAGAAACTGCAATTTATACGCCTCCTCCATCCGATTTACAACTATCGGTAGACTCACGATCTCGGCGAAAGACAGTGTAACGATTGTCAATAATTTCACCACATGATATGATCATTGAGCCAAGTTTCACTTAAAACTATAACACCGAAATCAGTATTGAGAAGTGCAAGATAAATAACATTCGTTTTAGTCCGTATACCTCTTACATTTTGGTAAAATATTTTAAGTTGTTTTACCATTTATGAAAATTGTAGTAAGTAAGTAGTCCAATACAAAAAAAAACAAAAAAATATGAATATAGGAAACCACCACTTAATTCTTATTGTAATGTTCTTAAAATATGTTTTGATTTAACCAGTATTACGTCACTAGATATCGATTTTCGAAGATAGATATTACTATTGCGTGACCACACAAACCGGTACTGTTTTTCTTTCGCAAAAATTCTGGCAGCTGCATAAATATCCTTAGCCGTTGATGTTAAATGTTCTGATATATAAATTGGCTTCTTTCCCCAGAAATCCCAAGATGTGCTGTATTTAGTTTATTCTGTTTATTACTCTTATTAAAATTTATCACATCTGCCAGGAAACGATATCGAAAAAATGGATTGCTGAATTTTACTAAAACTGATCTCGGACGTGTCGTTCCTTTGTTAATTTTGGCTATACGAGTGCACTTAGAAATAACACCTTCCGATATTTGGCTGCTCTCAATTCCTTTTCTAAGTTATTAATGGTATTGCTTTGAGAATTCAACGCCTGACGAATATCGTTATTGTTTTTTTTGAGATCAATTACTTCTTTTCTTGCTTCCTCTAATTCTTTATTGATCGCATCAAAATGGCTAGAGAAATATTCCAGAGGTTGTTTTATATCTTGCAAGTTATACAATTCCTCACGTATATTTTTAATTTCTAAACTAATCGTTTGAGATATCGCCTCTTTTACTTCACTTCTTATTGCTATTAGCCAGTCTCTATGGCTATCGCTTTTGTCTTTATTGATATGTGTTACAGGCGGAGACGGCGGCTTAGCTTTATTACCCCTATTTACAAGGGAAGGGGCAGTGCTCAAGATTGTGGTAGTTATAGGGGCATTAAGCTTATGAGTCATACCATGAAGCTCTTCGAGCGCATGATCGACTTCAGGCTCCGCCGAGAGTGTACTGTCTCTGAGTCTCAATATGGATTTCAGCCAGGATCGGGCACCATGGACGCCATTTTCGCCCTCAGAACTTTGATGGAGGCATACAGGGAAAAAAGGAGAGCTCTGCACGTGGCCTTTTTAGATCTGCAGAAGGCCTTTGACTGTGTGCCTCGTCAGTGTATCTGGTGGACATTGCGATCCAAAGGGATCCCTGAGGCCTATATTAAGGTGATCAGAGGCATGTACCAAGATTCCGCTTCTATAGTTAGGACTGCTGTTGGCGACACTAGACCCTTCCCGATTACAGTGGGGGTTCACCAGGGCTCCGCTCTTAGTCCATTCTTATTCAATGTAGTGCTCGATACTGTCTCGGCTCACATCCAGGACCAGCCTCCATAGCCGACGACATAGCACTCATTACCGAGAACCGACTGACGCTGGAGCGTAAAATGAACCTCTGGAAGGGTACGCTTGAGAACGGCGGTCTTAAACTAAATGTGTCGAAGACAAAGTACATAGACAGAGTACATGGCCTGCGGGAGCCGGGACTCGAGCACCATCCTTATAGGTCCTGAGCCAGCCGTTAAGTCGGAGAAGTTCAGGTACCTTGGATCCGTTATGCACGAGTCTGGAGGCATCGATCACGATGTCCATGGCCGGATAAGCGCTGCCTGGGCCAAATGGCGGGAGGTCACTGGTGTGGTCTGCGACCGCAGAATACCGCCCAAGCTCAAGGGGCTGATATACAAGAGCATCGTCCGACCGGTTCTTTTATACGGCAGCGAATGTTGGCCAGCACTATCTCGGCACACTCAGGAGCTTCACGTCACGGAAATGAAGATGCTGAGGTGGATGTGCGGCGTAACGCGGTCTGACCGCATACGCAACACATTCATTCGAGGTAGTCTTGGGGTCCGTGACGTAGCGGATAAGCTCCAAGAGCGTCGCTTGTGATAGTTTGGCGACGTTATGCGCCGGCCTAAGAACTATGTCGGACGCAAGTGCCTTGCTATACCAGTTCCTGGGGTGGGACCTCCCGGACGCCCAAGGAAGCGCTGGTTGGATGTCGTGATGGGACATGAGAGCCAATGGTCTAACCACTGAGGACGCAAAAGATCGTGCAAAGTGGAGTAGGTTGAGTAGGAAGGCAGACCCTGGTAATAGCCGGGATTAATGCCAGGAAGAAGAAGAAGAAGACAGGCGGAGACGGCGTTACATTTGTCTTGTTCCGATTCTTATAGCAATTTGGGCACGTCCACTGGCCCCGCGTTACTATAGGCTTATTACCAATCGACGTAATACACTCCAAATGATATTGACACGAGACATGAGCCTGACACTTTACACATTTTAGTCTTTTTTGAGTAACAAGTACACTTCCTTTACAGGCACAACATTTATTTGTCATTTTTAAACAAAAGTTTTTTTTAAATAAAATTGGTAATAAAAAAAATAAAAAAAAATCAAAACAGAAAAAAAAATACATTTTCGAATTGCCTATTTCGTAAAGTATAGGTTTTGAACTAGCGTCGCGTCGCCTCGATTATTTTAAGTTTAATAATCGAGGCGACGCGACTTTTTTAACCAGCCCACCAACAACACAATCACAATGTGCAAAAATATGATATCCACTGCTCAGGTAATGTATGCAAATTCTATTCATGTCACTTTTTTTAACATTAGACGGTAGATTATAACTATTACTTGCACACTAGATTTTTATCACTTAGTTTTTATCGTATTTACGACAACAAATTCGAACTTTTTAGTTCTCAGTAATCGCACGTAACATTAAAATCCCGAATTACGCTAGTTCAGTTGACTTTAAGCACTTTATACATGAATACGTGAATTTTAAATCAAGGTCAATGTACAGAACACCCAACTTATATGACGTATGACACCGAACCGATTCTTGCACTTTCTTAGAATTATGAAAACAATCATGATTAAGTATCAATCTTTTGACAAATGGTATATATTATAAGTGATATGCAGGCGAAACGGCGAGTTTGTGGCTAGTTATAATTATATTTCTTAATTGCATAATATTTCATAGTTCAAGTTTCTTATATAAATGTAATCAGTTCACCTGTCGTCAGTCGAGTGTGCGCGTCGCATCCAATGTTGCTACAGACATTGGATTTGACCACAGCGTTGATTAAAAAGCAGTCTCTTGATTTCGCCTTTATATATAAGTGCCACTTAATTATACCATAAATAAGTAGTGTGACTTACCAAATACGCTTGCTTTATTATTTTCCTTTCTTTCACCTCTACAGAAGCGCGTTGTCTACGGTCGTAAAATTTGGCGTGATCGGATACAAAATTTATAAATAGGAAAATATTCTTCGAAGGATTTGCGGTGAATTTTTATGTAATCTCTGTATAGAATATGATTATGTAAAATAATTTAGTTTATGTGTGTGCTGTCACTCGCAAAATGAGCGTATATAATTCAGAAGTTGAAGGCGAAAGAACTTACTTAAAAAAAGAAGATAAAATGTAAACCAACCCTCCTTTTCTACTTGAAAATTTTAAAATACAATACTACATGCTTCTGATATTAATGTACTTAGTTAGTCTATAAGAGACTGGATATTATATTCCAGAATGTAACCTTACTTAAATTCACGCTGTATCCCTAAAAGGACCGGAAGGAAACGGAGCGCCAAACGCTACGCTCTATGCATACCTCTTTCATTGCCTTTGCTCGTCCACTGTTCGTCTCGTCGTTCATCTCGTCTTCTATATATACCCTCCGAGGAGTCCTTATGCTTTTTACGTGACCTTCCTGAAATATCTTTGATACTGTCTTTTCGAAGGTCAACCCCATACCACTCACTTTTCCTTCGACATGCCCAAATTAACTAAGAACATTCTTCTTCATTCTCACCGTAACATCCTCGTTAGTACCTGCCTGAGCTGCACATCCACCTAAGGCAACCTTACTACCGGCAGTAACACGCCTCGTATCTTCCATCTCTACTGTACATACTTCCAAAATATATTCCAGAATAAAAGATAATTTTTTTTGTATCTTATATTCTTAGTTGGGATCACCGTGTCGTCCACAACGTTCCTGCATTTCAGAGCTGTAAGCTTAAAGGACTAGGAGGAGTAGCATTACAATGAAACAAACTTTTGACCAGTAAGAGCTTCGTTTCGCTTAGCTCAATTATATATATATCGTGTTACTTTTAATTGTAATACTATTAAATATTCATTTTATTTTACTTATATTGATAAAAGAACTGGTTTTGCTAACTTTTTATTACTAATTTCCTTTGGTTACGTTTACTTATTTTTTTTTGTATTAATAGTTAGGTATTTTTTTCTAAGTATTTTATTTCCATTACTTTTGTCCACTAATTATCCTTTTTAAATGTTACTACTAGTAAAGGTATAAAGTTAACTTTCTTTAAGATCACATAGCTTCTACATCCTTTGTCTTCATACATTCTCTTTCTCCAGCGGTAAACAAACTGGTCCAAAAAAAGGGCGATTATGCAGGAGTGGAAAAGAGAAAAGTATTAAAGTAAACTACGAGACTGCTCCTTCAATCAACGCTGTGCGTTTCCTTATACACATTGTGTTGTAATGTTAAATAGTTATATTATTATTATACGTATCAGACCAAAGGTCTTACCATATTTGCATATGAACATAAATTAAATACTGGTACATGGTTAATCAAAATATCAAAAATGATAGCATTAGCTTTAACGTTGGTAATATAGAAATAGCGTTAAGTATTGTTCTACTTTACAAATATGCGACGAGAAATTTTAAATATTGGGAACAAAAAGAAGTAAAACATGATAAGCCCATACCCTTCTTAGGCAATAACTTTAAGAATTGTTTTATAAGAAGGAGTCTAACTTAGTTAATAGGGGAAATATATTCGAGGTACCCCGATGAGAGGGTCGTAGGATACTACCGCGCGTCTCGACCAGAGCTCATAATTAGGGACCCGGAAATCGCTAAGAAAATACTTACATCTGACTTTGCGTACTTTGATTCGCGAGAAATCTTTCAACAGAAAGACATAAAAGAACCTCTTCTTAAGAATTTGGTCTTCTTGGAAGGTGATTCGTGGCGACTCCTCCAGCTTTCAGTATCGGAAAGCTCAAAGCAATGTTTCCTCTTATAGTGGAGCGCGTGGAACGCGTACAAGAGCGCTTAGAGAGCGTCGCCGAGACTGGTACCGTCATCGACTCTCTCCATCTGATGGCTCGCTTCACCACAGATGTTATTGGCGCCTGCGGCTTTGGTCTCGATTCCGATTCACTACAAGACGAATATTCTGTTTTAAGAAAGCTATGCGTTAACATACTTAATGTGGGGTACAAAGAAATGGTAGTTTTGGAATTGAAAGATCTATTTCCCTATTTGTTTAAGTATCTCAAAACAACTGCCCGAATAGAGAAAGACATACTGGGACTTGTAGATGTAGTCCAAAAGCAAAGAAATTATCAACCTTCTTGTAGAAACGATTTCATTGACTTATTACTAGAATGTAAAAAACAAGGAACTATAGTTGGCGAGTCGATGGAAAGGAAAAAATGTGACGGTTCTCCCGAAGTCGCAATACTAGAAATGGATGATGATTTAAAAGCAGCGCAAGCGTTTGTATTTTTTGCCGCAGGATTTGAAACATCCTCATCCGCATCGAGTTACACGTTGCACGAGCTGGCGTACAACACTGAAGTGCAGGATAAGGTTCAAGATGAAATAGATAAAGTGTTACTCAAATATAACAATAAAATTATTTTTTAACAAAAACAAAAACCGACTTCTAACAACGAACTAAAAAGTGAAAAATAATTATACAAAGATTTTATAATTTTGAAGTCGGTGCCAAGTAAAACAAACAGGCTTAGTAATTAGATATTGTAGTAAAGGTGTTGTAGCATTAGCTTGACACCGACTTCATAATTATAAAATCTTTGTATAATTATTTTTCACTTTTTAGTTCGTTGTTAGAAGTCGGTTTTTGTTTTTGTTAAAAATTAATTTATTTTACGATTTTTAGTGATGGGTAGATCTTAAAATGATGCTTCTTAAACGAGTGGTGATGGTGGTGGTAGTGGTTGTCAACGAGTGGTTGTGGTTGTCCTAAGTAAAACTTTATTTAATTAGGTATTATTTTTGTGCAAAGTTACATTTTGGTATATTGACAAGAAAATACATAAAATGTATTCGGGCGAATGAAGAATCTCCCTTTTTTGAAGTTGGTTGAAAATGAGAACATCCTCTTTTTTGAGGTTGGTTGAAAAGAAATGCAACGATCAGGAATCTCACCTCTGACATCAATTTAAAAAGTTTTTGCTTGTAACTATTACAGTATAATCAATTTTTTACCAAAAAAAACAAACTTTCTAAATTTTCACCGGATCCCATAATCGGAACCTTACAAAACTTTCACCAAATTATCCTTGAAGTGTGTCCTTTCAAATAAAAAAAGAATCATCAAAAACGGTTGGCGTGACATTGACTTATTCGTCTATTTGTCGCGCACATACCTAATGCAAATTTAAGACTTATGTGATTTTCTCATAGATACCATTGTCAGACATGAACCAAAAAAAATGGGACCATTCGGGAATCTTTACCTTTCAAGCAAAAAAAAATTTCAAAATCGGTTCACCCACTCAAAAGTTATGAGGTAACTAACATTAAAAAAAAAACAGTCGAATTGATAACCTCCTTTTTAACCGACTTCTGTAAAAAAAGGAGGTTATCAATTCGACTGTATTTTTTTTTTTTATCTTACAGAAGTCGGTTAATAAGCTATGATGCAATTAAAGAGTTTAAGAGAATTAAAGAGAACTTATTTGGAATGGACATTCAGAGAAGCGATGAGAATTTTTCCGTCTCTCGGTCTATTAAAAAGACAATGCACATGGAAGTACACTTTCCAAGATATTGATTTAACAATAGACAAAGGAGTAGGAATAACAATCCCACTGCAAGCATTTAAAAATGATCCTAAATATTTTGAAGATCCGACTAAATTTAGACCAAAAAGATTTGATCCGGGCTTGTTTGATACTAAAAATAAGTTGGCATATTTGCCTTTTGGTGGCGGACCTCGAGCTTGAATAGGTAAGTAAATTTATATAGCTAGATATTGTAAGCTTATAAAGAATAGCCATTATTTAAGCTCGGTTTCCACTGTGAGGAGCGGACCTATTGAGACCTACTTTGCATAAGTAAACTGCATAAATGTATTCCCATCAACAAAATCGGGCGGAAAGGACTAAGCGAGCAGAAAGAGATGAAATGAACTCACTCAGTTCCAGGGAGGGGAATTAAGTAATTATACACCAAACTGTTTCTTGTTAGAAATGTGGTTTACATTTCTATTTTATTTCAACCACATCGGCCTGACATAGGCCTCTCCAATGGCATGTTACTGAGCTCAATTTTCAGCTCTTCGCATCCAGCCGTTGCCAGCCCCTTTGCGAATATCGTCGCCCTATCTAGCTAGAGGACGTCCTACTTTACACTTGCCGAGGCGTGGTCTTCGCTCTAGAACGCGCTTACCCCAACGGTCATCGGTTCTGCGGCAAATATCGATAACATTGGTTCTCTGTCGCATAACTTCATTTCGAATTCGATCCTTCAGAGATACTTCAAGCATAGCTATTTCCATAGCACGCTGAGCGACTATAAGCTGGTCGACCAGTCGCACTGTCAGTGTGAACGTTTCGGCTCCGTATGTCATAACTGGTAGGATGCACTCGTTAAAGACCTTCATCTTTAGGCTTTACGGTATCGGTGGCAAAAAGACTTCAAGCAGTTACATATATGCTGCTCAACCTGTTTCTACCTAACTCGTGGTTTTATCCAAGTTTCTCCGAAGACTGATACGAACTCAGCCAAGAGCTCAGCTAAGACTCAGCCAAGGTGCTCAACATATATGGTTTTAGCCATTCTAGCCAATGACAATGTCGTCTGCAAATCTCAACGACAATACTGTTGCTCCATGCCTTTGGAGATTTTAACGAAAACAAGACGCAATTAAATATACGTTGGAGACATGCAAGTATAGGTTTTCCGCTAGCTTTTAGTAACTCCATCGTTATTCCGTCTTCTTCGGGACATCGGAGTTTCGTCCTGTTTTACTTCCGGCAAGTTTTTTGAGAGGTGGCGTGATAAAGTGGCTTTGGGATCCTGAATTGGGCTTGGGATGGAGCGCTTTTGAGGCACAAAGTGTACCGTAGAAATCCTCAATTTTCATAAGAATTTCCGGCTTATAGGCGACAACTTTTCCATTAAAAGTGGTCAACAGATGGTTTCGACCCAATTGTGGTACGAAGACTTTTGACCCCCGAGTTTGCTCGATCTCGAGCTTCTTTTATAGAACGTGTATTGGAGCTTCGCAGGTCACGTCTTACTAGCTTAGATATTTGCTTATTCAAATCTGATGAAGTACCAGCAAGATTTTCACGTTTCCTTGCTTGTAGTTTCCAGTAAATATTTCAGACCCACCAACAGTTGGTAGCAGATTTTATTTTTTAATATAAAATGTTTTTTGTTTATGAGACGCGAGCGTTCAAGTTTATTGTGAATATTTAGTACCTCCAGAAGTGAAATATTTATTTACGTTTATATTTCCATTTCTTCGCTCTGGTGTCGAGGCAATGAGCGGCATTGAGTTCTGCCACTCAACATGTAATGCCTCCAGAATTCGGCAGAAGGTTGGAAATGGAGTGTCTTAACACTAGGTTCCCTCTGCCTACCGTGCTGTGTGCGGAATACAGCGTGAAGCCGGTTTGAGTACCTCGTATAAGACGGTGATCCCTCCCGGTGTTAAACCTAGTGACGACGGAGATATCCCTAAATATTCGTGTTTTGTCTGATATAATGTAGTCTATCTCATTTCGTGTCACAGCGTCAGGGTCCATTTCCACCTCCGTTTAGGATATTTTTTAAAGTAAGAGTTCATTACAAGTCTTTCTCCAGGAAGTTGACGAGCATTTGCGCCCTGTGATTCCTGCATTCAAATGGTCATACTACCCATTCTCTGTTAGGTTATACTCCCACTTTGGCGTTGAAGTCTCCCATGACAACGTTAAAGTGGGCCTTTGGGTGGTATATAAGGCTTTTGAAATGTCTTCATACATTTCTTCCAGTTCATTATCTGACTGTGCTGCTGTCGGTGCGTATACATGAATGAACTTAAGATTAGATATTTTCGTAAGTCTAATCACAAGGTACGCTACCTTTGTCGACACACTTGATAACTCTACAACGTTGTCAGACAGAGTCTTGTCGACCACAAACCCAACACCGCTTTGGGATAGCTGGTCTCCCTCTCTGAAATACGTTAGATGACCTGACTCTAAAGTTATGGTATCCTCCCTCTCTCTTCAGACTTCCCAAAACCCAAGAAGTGCCATCTTATATGGGTCAGCTCCTCCTCAAGCTGCGCTAGATGTTGCACGCCTTAGCGTGCGTCCGTTATACGGAGCCAGAGTCAGTTGGTGCCGGCGGCTTACCGTAGCCTGGGGATTCTTAGCACCCTCCGCTCCGCCAGAGCCTCGTTCATCATTTGGCAAGGTTCACCATGTACAATGGTACGCCAGTGAGCGGTTCACCATGTGCAGGTGATGGTGACTGACAGTACTGAGATAGTGTTGTACCTACTCCCAAATAAAAATTCAAACAAATAATATATTATCTAAATTATTATTAAAATATATTGATTTTGATTATCGTTTAGATAAACCTTCCATATCGACGAGTGAAAGACTAGTTGATTTAAACGCGAATTTTTGCGATGTTGACTTATATACAAATTTGGAATAAACAGATTTTTCTGCATCTGTCGAGTTCGATTTTAGCGCTTGCTCAAAGTCAGGCTTTGCCTGGACACCAGAGCGAAGAAAATGGAAATATAAATTTTAAATATATATTCTATTTCCTCCAATGGGGATCGAACTAGCCGCGTTTACAGTCACACTTTGTGTCTCTCCTCCACGACTGGCTCTAAATCCGTATTTTTTATTGAAGAGTCGCTAAGGCCACTAAATTTTTTACTAACTTCTAGCTTAGCGAATTTTTGAGACACTATTTTTTGCATTAATGGTAAGTTGACTCATTTGCCCTCTTACATACTTACATACATAGATAGCTTCAAGTTTTATCCCTAGCGTGGTAGTCAGAGAGAACGGAGTGCCAAACGCTACGGTCTCTACATACCTCTTTCGCCTCCTCCACCTCCTCATACATGCCCTCCGGGGGGTCCTCTTACTTTTAACCTCTTGAACTCCCCATATCTATATTAGAGGTTCTGGCATTTGAATCGTTCAAGTTTATTTCTTAAAAATAATGACATTTTAATAATGCAACGTAATACTAATGTAACGTAACAATAATGTAATGTAATAGAGTATGTTTATATTATTTGAAATTGCTGTCATAATTCAAATTAAACTATCAATATTAAACATATACAGGTATAAGAATTACCATCATGTAATACCAGAGTTTTAGAGTTTTTCATATTAAACTCAATCATAAAGTATCAGAACACAAAAGTAATTCCGTGTATTAAGTAAATGATTGAGCTTAAGCAGGCGAAGCTGCGTTCGGTTCGCTAATAATTTAAATAAATGATAAGGAGTATATGATAAGGATAACTTTAATCTATAATAGTTGGACAACGTAAGTAATTTGATAGGATAAAATATATTTGAAACATTAATTGTTTCGAAAATACTTTGTATGTTTATGTAATATTTAAAATTATCACAGCGAAAGCAAGACCCGTCGTGGCGAATCTTCTAAAGTATTTATTTAATTATTAAAACATGTAAAAT
Organism: Heliconius nattereri; assembly: GCA_013403645.1. Taxonomy (NCBI): domain Eukaryota; kingdom Metazoa; phylum Arthropoda; class Insecta; order Lepidoptera; family Nymphalidae; genus Heliconius; species Heliconius nattereri. The sequence goes on from JAAIXI010000256.1 coordinate 1,412,419, forward strand.
ACGATTTTGAACTCAATTAAATGACAAAGCTATTTATTCAGATAAAAAATAATACTGCATAACTTACACACAAATACTTAGACAAATGGACGAAATAATAAAAAAATATTTAAAAAAAAAACAAAAAACGTCGGGGTTTTTGTTTGGATAAAACTAGAAGGAAAAAAAACAAGCTCAATAGTTTATTAGGATTAGGTCGGGAACTCTTTATATTATGCGGGGTTTCTGGTAAAAAATTTATTGATTAAAGAATTACTTATAGGTCCCGACTGTTAGTCCGAATAAACGATTGGGCTTGTTTTTTTTCCTATTAGTTTTATGTCAGTCGGAGATTTTGTTTTTTTAAATATATATTTATTTTTCACTTTTTTGTTGGGATTTGTCAGGATTATTAGGGCATATAAATATTCGGTCCCTTTTTCATTTTCTCAGCCGTCATTGGAACTCCACCGGTTTCAGAAAGTAAAAGAGCAAAGTCTATATTTTTGAACTTTCTCATTCTATTACTTTTATTAGTATAATGGTAATGATAATCATGATAGGTTTATCATTCAGTTCAATTTGAACTCTTGAATTTGATACCCATTGTGTTTTAATAAGTCCAATGGCGTCCCACAGCCGCCATGAACCATGGTCATTGATCTAAGAACACTTGGGCTGCGAAGACGAATCTTACGCTTCATAAATTATGTAAATCCGTTCAGCAGTTCTGGAAATATAAGGTAATAAAGAATATTACATACGTACATACAAGAAACGCGCGGGAAACATAACCCTTCCTTAGCAGTCGGGAAAAATTGCATTTCAGATATCATTCAAAATATTATTACGAATAATTTGTTCATGTTATTAAGATTTTGCAATTACTGTAGGTTCCTATGGAATAGTTTATGTGTATATTTTTTTGATGTATTCATTTAACCTTTAAGTATGGACGTCGGGTCTGACAGACCCATCTAGTACTACGAATTCTACAAATCGGCCACTTCTCGTTGACCTCCGCCACTGAGTCGCTCAGTACCTTTCGTATTAATGACAAAATGAATGTAGATAGCAGTGGTTGTGTCTCTGGGTTCAAAACACGTGAGTATTTAACTTTCTAAACGGGGCCTGGGTCTGTCAGACCCGACGTCCATGTTTCCCATACATGAATGACTTCAAAACGCCATATATTTATAAAATATTAGAAAATATACTTTAATATTTTAATTGTATTATTTGTATTCAAATGTTTATATTGTTATATATCATATATTATTTTGCATTGTTTGTTATATATTTCAGTAATATAAATATTATTTACCTAAAAAAGATTCAATTTTTTTTGTTTTTTCGATAAAATGGAAAAAAAAGATCGACCAAGCACGTCAGGGACAAATATATCGGTACTTTATAATCAACATTAAACAAAACAATTAAAAGACGACATTTTATAAAGAAAATAGCACTTCATCAAATAAGAAGACGCGTTTCGTATACTAAACTACTCTAAGAATTGAGAATGACTTTGACTCGCGTTTCGCGATCTGATCTATCATTTATTGAACATGAAGCTAAAAAAATAGTTTTGGGTTCTTGAAAAACCTGTACACTTTGCCCCAAAAAGATATATAGAAAGACAAGACATAATTATGTTGACTACAATCGTCATGTTAGCCTACAATGTTGAAAGCCATTGTCTATCGATGTTCAATAATACCTTATCTTGAGGCGTTGTCAAAATTTTTATTTTATAACATAAGATGTAATTTCTTTATTTTTTTTTATTTTTTAGACTTTATATTTTGTTAAAAAAATACTTATTTTATTATCTGTCTTTTTTTATAGTATTATTTTCTTTAGAGTCATCCCATGTGGCCAAAGACTGAAATTGTGACTTTAAGTTACTTAAATCNTTGGAACGAAGTTCCTTACGGCAGGCTTGGAAGGCATAGGGATTTCGCTGCGTGACCGAACTGAAAAAAATGTGATAGTAAAACCGTAAGAAAAATGCGTGGAATAAAAACGTTAAATGAGACGTGCGCAGACGCGACAGTCGCATACACAGACGAGTAGTGTATAATACCTTTCTCTTTCTCCCTCTTTCTTTTCGTTCTCTCATCATTTTTTTGCATGATTGTGTGTTATTGTTGTTTTTTTATTTTAAGTAATTTATTATTTCCTAAAATACTGAATTTCCTAAATACTTTCTTGTACTTAAATAAAAACTAATCAGCAAAATTTAAGAGAAAAATCAAGAAAACCTACATAAAATTGAGCACGACTTTTTTTGCAATTTGTGTCGATTCTATTATTTTATATATTATATTCTATATATTATATATTCTATATATTTGTGTCCCAAGACACCACATTTATATTTTTTTTTATTCCTATATATTTAAAATAAGGGCAAATCATTCACACAAGCGTCATCGAAAAGTATTAAAATTATATATCTTGATTGCATAATATTACATAGTTCAAGTTTCTTATACTCGTATAGTGTAATCAGTTCACCTGTCGTCAGTCGAGTGTGCGCGTCGCCGCGACGAACGCGTACCGTCTGTGCGTCGCATCCAATGTCCGTAGCAACCACAGCGTTGATTAAAAGACAGTCTCTCGATTTCACTTCCTTTTATATAAGTGTAACTTACCAAAAAAGCTTGCTTTAATACTTTCCTCTCTTTCAACCCTTTAGAAACGCGCTGTCAACGGTCACTTATTGTTGAAAAATTTTGCCCCGATCGTTGGTGATCTATTTGCACAAAATCTCGGGAAGCTGGTAAGGTCAGTCGCCACACACGCTTGTTTTAATAGCCACAGCTCAGCGTTTGGTTAGCTATACCAGAACATTACGGTTGAACTTGAACAGTTGAGCTACCATGGAGGAAGCCATATTGACGGTCCCCCAGTTAAACCAAGAGCTGGCTATTTATTATGCTCCCCGTCATCTTAAAGTGCAGAGGCACCAATTTAAGCATTTACAGGATCTATACATTTTTGATATTTATGTATACAGATAATATTGTACAAGATTCAATATTTTAAATGAAACTATTATATTATATAAAAGAGTGGCCATGAGTTTCTTTGCCTCTTCTCTTGAGCTCAACTATTTGAACGGGCTTTTTTAAGTCAAAATTGCACATTTTTTTGGTTATATTGTGTTTTTCATTTTTTACTTTTTTGACATGTCGAAGTTAATGTTAGGCATTTTAATGGAGTAAAGATATTTTGACTTTGACTTTATACATTTTTAAAAACCCAACGTTTGCAATAATCTGTGGTCATGGGTACCCACTCACGGTGAGCCTACCCGTCACGGACTCAATCCCGTTAAATAGTTTCATTTAAAATGTGTAACAATCGTGAAAATCAAAGATCTTACTAAGATTCAATTTGATGGCATAACACTGAATCAAAACATTAATTTGCACACATTTACATGTCAATAAAGAGTTGTATCAAACTTGAACGGCCAAATTTGAAATATTTTTCTTACCAATATAAACGTTGCAATGGAATAAAAATAATAATAAAATATATTTATTTAATTCTCAATCAGATTCTAAAATAAAAGCTTTTAAAAAAAAAGGAATGACTTTGACTGCGGATAAAATTCTTAAAAGATTTATTAAGTAGGTAATCCAAAAGTAAGTGTAAGTGAATGAGAAATGAAGTTTTAATCCATACTTATACAGCAAGGAAGTGTCAGCACTACATTCAATGAAACCACAGTTTTTACTACTCTATAAAAGCCTAATACAATTATTTACTTAATTAATTTTATTATCCTATCCTATATCTTATAAAACAAAGTCGCTTTTCGTGTCTGTCTGAAATTTTCTAACTCTTCTTCTTCTAAACCATCCAAAGGATTTGGATGCGGTTTTCACCATTAGGTCGAGTATTTCTCAGGGAAGGTTTATATATAGTTTATTATTTGTACATTCTTATGTAAATTAACATAAATACGATAAATGTGTATAAAGTCCTACCCCTTGATGCACTTTCGCGCATGCGCTGCTTTAATGGTAAGTACTACATGAAAATAATGTACTGGAGTATTGTTCCTCTTAATAAGATCTACAAAAAAGTCCGGGACAGCATATACGTATCTTTTAAGAATAACGTGTAGTGGTCATATTTCTGCCTAAAAATTGAAATTTCAATATATTTTTTATTGTGAGGGATATTTTTCCGTAATGGTATTAATCCTTATCCTTTAAAATACTTTATTAATTTTCTACGTTAAACGAAGATAAAATTTGCTTTTTACACTATTTCGAAATTGCGAATAGTTTTAGAGAAAAACGCATTTAATTGTTAACACATCACGCCGTTGACGCATCAGCTGTATGTTACTCAAGTTTCACTTATCAG
>JAAIXI010000256.1:1417917-1454133 GCA_013403645.1 Heliconius nattereri
TTATATATTTGTTTAACTTTAAAAATGCTATCAAACTCTGTATAGAGTAAATTAAAAACTTCACAATATAGCTGATTCGGATTTAATCCGGTTATGTCTAAGTTTGCAATTTCTTCACTCACTCTATTATTAAAAAGATTAATTTTATTTTCAGTAATTGGTCTAATTGATATTTGTTTACGTTCTGCGACTGTTTTATCTATTACCGAAAACATTTGATCACAATGATCCGAGCTTAGATTATTAATAATTTGTTTTTCTACAGTCTCACAATGACAAAAAACATTATCTATACAAGTAGCGGACGTATTAAACTACGAAATATAAACTACGAAAATGCGGGTTGCATTAGGGTTTAATTAATTTTCACATTATCGTAACTGCTTTGCAAACATACATTATATGAATAATCCAGCAGAAAAAGCGGGCGAAGCCGCAAGAGGGTCGATAGTTATTTATAATGTTTCTTCTTCTTTCTCAAAACTTATAAAGTGTTGGTATTGTAAGTGAAGTCTGCGGGCCGAAGCCAACAGTACTTCACTATGTTATATTAATTTAAGTCGGCGTCGTCCTGCAGAAACTTTCTGACAATTCGGCAAGTGTTTAATATGGCACATTTTGCATGGTGTAGTACGTGGTATCAGGTATATCTGTGGTTTTGAGGGCTTGATGTAAGTGTCTCCGAGTAACACCTGTGCTAACAGTACCATGGCTCTGTCTGGTGAAGGTGTATATCGATAGTACGGAAGTGGTTTCTTTTCTGTCAAATTATGTTTGATACTGATACTGATGATATCTTTGAACTTTTCATGGATTATATTGCAGATTTGATTGTAACGATGGCTATAATCGGATTGACTTAACGAGGAACAGGCTCCTGTAATAACGACTGTATGGTTTCAGAATTCTTTAAACATTTTCTACATCTATCTGTCTTTAAATTTGGATTTTTAAGTATGTATTTTTTATAATTTCTGGTATTAATAATATTATTATTATTGGTACTTATAATATTAATTTATAATATTGGTATTTATAATATTATTATTATATATATATATATATATAGTTTTTCTTAAATTGATTTTTTTTCAAACAAAATAAATAATAAAATTAACGATGTAAAATACTACTATTTGTGTGGACGACACACGCACACATAAGCCTATCAAAAGGACGCCGCCGCACTCGCCTCATTCCGACACCGAGTCGTAGGTATTGGCGATAAAGTTCAAAGTTGTTAAATCTTTAGTAGTACTTTTCTAGCAGTATCTAAGTGTTTACATTCTTGGTATAAAGGTATGCGTAAGTGCGTCACACGAAATATAGGTATGGATAAAAATCGTGAAATGAAAAAATATGCTACGTCCAAACTGTTAAGGCATCTTGATTAATTTCTTTAGGTATGGGTTTGAAATATTTTACCCTATGTGCTGTTTCCGTAAACGGTTCCCTGACACTTCCAACCTAATAATATAAATCCGAAAGTAACTCTGTCTGTCAGCCTGTCTGTGACATTATCAGGGCCCGACTGCTGAGCCGATTGTGATAAAATAGCATAAAGAGATACTTGAGGATCGTGGGATGCACATAGGCTTTCGAAATTTCGTTGTTTTGAAAAAAGTCGCGCGAAAATGAACATTCTAAGCGCTAACATGGCGTGCGCTGACTCAGTCTTATAAGACACAAAAACAATGTTCTACAAAAATATTATTCTTTAAAAACCTATTAAAAAGTGGTATATGCGATGGTATATGTTTATCTCGGAAAAATGAACCATAGTAACCATTTTAATATAATTTTCAATTTAAATTTATCTTTAAATTTATCTGCTTATTTTAATATATTTTCTATAATTTGTTGTTAATCCTTATCAAAATAAATATAATAGCCAACATTGGCAAATCATTGAAATGGAAATTGCACTTTACTGTATATTGTTATAATAAATACCTTAGAAGATATCGCAGATTCAAAATGACGTAGCCTACGACCCCAACGGACGACGGACCCGAACGGGCGGCCGATGTTGACGGTTCTAGCTATCTATATACATAATCTATACTTATAATAAATCTGTAGAAAAGTCATTTCTGTACATTGAAAATATTAAAAAAAAATAGCTAAGGTGTTAAAGAACTATTAATAGAATCCATTTCCAGCATTTTTGGAATTTTTGTCTGTTTGTCTGTTTATGTGAACACGTATCACGTAAAAAGTACACAACAAATTTAAGCAACTTTTTAATATAAAAATTACAAGTAAATCAGAGTAGGTTTTAGTTTTTATTTCATCGTAATGACTGCACCCTATCAATAGATATAAGTATTTAATGTTTTCAAGAAGTTAATATTGGAGATCTATTGACAACAAATAGTAAGTACTAACGAATCTTAATAATGAATAAAACATATCTCAACAAGTTATTATTTGTTAAGCATCATTTACTTCGGGATTATTAATTTTAAAACTTTAGAAAAATATAGTTTTTGATTATTTATACTGAGAAAACGGTATGTTGTAACTATGATCGAACGGTGACAGTTTAACTATTAGCACAATAGATCTGGCAAGATTCTCTGAAAAAAAAGAATTTGGAAACATTTTAATTACATGACTGTTGATAAAAAAAGGTATATTTTTTAAGCAAATTTGTTCATAGTAAAAACCACTGAATAAAATATAAAGAAAATTAAATAGTCTGTATACACTATTAAAACAGTATGTACTCAAAGTTTTCAAGTTTATGTTTGAGAAAGGAGAAACATACCGAACGATATCCGTTGACTACATACACACAAGTACTGTGATGAATGTTGATAACGCGTGCAACATATTGTTGCGTTTTTATTTGCTACACATTTATGACGACGGAATGAATATTAATATTTTTTATACATCAAAAAAAGCAAAACATCGTTTACGATTAATATTATTTTATGTTTAGAGAAATTTAACATAAAGACGGTATGTTTTATTAGTTTTACATTAATAGATGACTCAATAGATTCTGAATCGCGCTGCAATTCTTTGTTTAATTGAAATCACTCTACCAAAATATATGTAGTATGTATATATTTATGTATTTTTATGTATGTATGTTGTTTTTATCAGTGTATATATGTTTATATGATAAATAACTTATTTATATTCAATAATATCATATTTATTATTACTATTTACACCTTTTTGCTATCCTTTATGTACTCGTATGTAATACGTTCTTTAAAATATTTGCCTGTCCCGCCATTGCACTTTTTTATTGTTTTTTTTTAAATATTGTTCCTGTATTGTTTCTTTGTTTTTTAGTGCAATAAAGTATTATTATTATTATATACTAGTTGACCCGGTGCCGGAGTCCCGAATAGCAGAATAAGTATTAAAAAACTAAAAATGAAGAATGACTGTTAGGCGGTACGAAGGTCGCCGGCTCAGTATCAGTAGTCAGCTAGCTGCTAATAGTTTTTGTATTATGTTCACGTCTACTAACCCTTTTTTTTTGGCTAATTTTAGTTATTTAAGTTAATATATTCTAACTATTCCTATTTGAAGTTGAAAATAATTTCATAAATATATTCGTATAGTTAAAAAGGGCGAAGCCGCGCGGGGGCCCGTTAGCATAGATAAAACGTTTATTTTTCAACACATAGCATCCATATTTTTGGTCTTCATACGTTCTCTTTAGTTTATTCTGTTAAAAAACAGAGATTCTGAAAGAGTGAGAGATTAAAGCAAGCTTAGTTAGTAGGCAAGTAGCACCACTGATGCTTCTTCAATCAACGCTGATCTTTTCATACACATAATAACTGTTTTGCTGTAATTGCTAAATAGTTATATTATCATTATACCCTTTAGGTCAAAGGCAATTTGCATATTAAATTAAATTTTGATATTTTTGTTTATCTTTAAAATACTAAAAATGATAACATTAACTTTAACATTGGTGGGTATTATCCTACTTTACAAATATGCGACGAGAAATTTTAGATATTGGGAAGAAAAAGGAGTAAAACATGATACACCAGTACCCTTCTTTGGCAATAATTCAAAGTTATATTTTATGAGAAGGAGCCTTACTCAGTTAATGGGGGAAATATATTTGAAGTACCCCAATGAGAAGGTTGTAGGGTTTTACCGCGCGTCTCGACCAGAGCTCATAATTAGGGACCCGGAAATCGCTAAGAAAATACTTACATCTGACTTTGCCCACTTTCATTCGCGGGAAATCTCACAACAGAAAGATATAAAAGAACCTCTTCTTAAAAACTTGGTCTTATTGGAAGGTGATTCGTGGCGACTCCTCCGTCAACGGCTAACTCCAGCTTTCAGTAGCGGTAAGCTCAAAGCGATGTTCCCTCTCATAGTGGAGCGCGTGGAACGCTTACAAGAGCGCTTAGAGAGCGCCGCCGAGGCCGGTACCGTAATCGACGCTCGAGATATGATGGCTCGCTACACCACAGATTTTATTGGCGCTTGCGGCTTTGGCCTCGATTCGGATTCACTACAAGACGAAAACTCTGTTTTAAGAAAGCTAGGCGTTAATATACTTAATGTGGGTTACAAAGAAATGGTAGTTTTGGCATTGAAAGATCTATTTCCCTATTTGTTTAAGTATCTCAAAACAACTGCCCGAATAGAGAAAGACATACTGGGACTTGTAGATGCAGTCCAAAAACAAAGAAATTATCAACCTTCTGGTAGAAACGATTTCATTGACTTATTACTAGAATGTAAAAAACAAGGAGCCATGATAGGCGAATCGATGGAAAGGAAAAAATCTGATGGTTCTCCCGAAATCGCAACGCTAGAAATGGACGATGGCTTATTAGCAGCGCAAGCGTTTGTATTTTTTGCCGCAGGATTTGAAACATCCTCATCCGCATCGAGTTACACGTTGCACGAGCTGGCGTACAACACTGAAGTGCAGGATAAGGTTCAAGATGAAATAGATAAAGTGTTACTCAAATATGATAATAAAATAAGCTATGATGCAATCAAAGAGATGACTTATTTGGAATGGACACTGAAAGAAGCGATGAGAATTTTTCCATCTCTCGGTCTGTTAAAAAGACAATGCACGCGGAAGTACACATTCCAAGAAATTGGATTAACTATAGACAAAGGAGTAGGAATTACTATACCACTGCAAGCGTATCAAAATGATCCCGAGTATTTTGAGGATCCGACTGAATTTAGACCAGAAAGATTTGATCCAAGTTTATTTGAAAGCAAAAATAAGTTGGCATATTTGCCTTTTGGTAGCGGACCTCGAGCTTGCATAGGTAAGTAAATTTATATAGCTGCATATTGCAAGCTTATAAAGAATAACCATTCATTAAATTCGTTTTCCACCGTGAGGAGCGGAATTATTAAAGACTCGTCGCAAAAAAGTTAAATAAATATTCCCACCAATAAAGTTGGGTGGTGGTGGACTAAGCGAGCAGAAAGAAATGAACTCGCTCAGTTCTAGGCAGCGGAGTGAAGTATTTACGAAATACCAAACTCTGTGTAACTGCGCTACACAAAGTACAGGTATGGATAAAAATCGTAAAATGAAAAAATCCCACGTCCAAACTGTTGAAACATCTTGATGAATTTCTTTAGGTATGGATTTGAACCTATATGCTGTTTCCGTACATGGTTCGCTGACACTTCCACCATGTATATTTCATGATGTTATATTTTTAGGTTACGAGTGTTGCTTAATTTTAAAATATATAAGCGACTTAATACGTGTCTGTGTCCTGCAGGTGAGCGCCTGGGCCTGATGCAGTCGCTGGCGGGGCTGGCGGGCGTGCTGGCGCGCTACAGCGTGCGCCCCGCGCCAGCTGCGCGCCGCCGCCCGCGCCCGCGCCCCTTGTTTGCGCTCGTGCAGACCGTGGACGGCGGCCTGCCGCTCGTGTTCGTGAAGAGGACGCCCAGACGCGCGACGCGAAAGGGGGATGTCTAACACATTTAGTTTAGTTATAATTGAGCCTACTGTTACGTAAATTATGTAATTTCTTGTACACTGTAATATTTTGTATAGTAATGAAATAGTTTGACAAAAAATAATAATTCTAACAAATAATACTATTTCTGCATAAATATTTCACACGACTTATTTTAATTTCACGCGGTCGGTATCCCGCACATAGATATGAAGCGTTTTTGTAATCATTTTTCATTTTATTAAAGCAAATTGAATTCTTTGGATAACTTATTTACCTCCTAGGTATATCTTTTCTTAAGTCTTTTATGGAAAAGAAGCGTACGGGTCACCCGTTGGTAAGTGATCACCGCCGCCCTCGACCCCGTGCAGACACCAGACGAGCGACACCAGACGAGCTACAGGTGTGTTGCCATTAGACGCGCTTTTTTAAGGTTTTTTTATCATTTTTATTAAAAAAGGGAGCCTTCATTCGCGGGGAAGTCAACATAATTTTAATAGCTCCTTCGTGTTTCATTGCTACAACTTTTACACGTAGTATTATTGCTTACAATTATTACAATAACGTCTCTTAATTTTTTTGTAATTTGTAAAAGATAAAACTTCCTACTATGGGTTATCTTTAGGAGATAGGCATAAATACCTATGCTGTCGATTTTTCTTAGAAGATTTAAAGGAGAAAAACTCTTTATTTTTTTTTGCATAGCTTTAACTGTTTTGTAGGGAACTGTAAAAGGTCTCACGTTCTCCCGTTTTTTCAATATTTGTTTTAATTTTTCTCTATTCAAAGGCTACACCTTATTAGGCTTATCAATCCTACACAATAGCAGGTTTTAAAATCTGACTACAAAATAATTCTTGAGATTAGCGCTGTTAACCAAAGAAACTTTTCAACTTTACGAGTATAACATTAGGTACACACTACACGTACATCTCTTACAACCTACAAGTTAATACTATAGTCGGTATTATTCAAATACGCCTAAACCGATTTGAACAATTCTTTTTTTGTTTCAAAGGGTACACCTTACAGGTGGTCTGATGGTAACCACATTAAGCACCGATGAAAATGAAATCCTGGAGAAGTCAAGGGAACTCTTTTAATTTTATAGACACACTTACAATTATTTGGGTATTTTTATAAAGACTCTTGTGTTGGCTCTCGGAAAGTATAATTTGATGACGTGGAACTGATGATGAAGACCACACACCATAGAAGTTGTAGTACCTACTTTTACTGTAATAATTGCAAGGAAAAACATTGTTAAAACTTTTCGCCAGAAATGACATTCCTCATCGGTGCATTTCTTTTCAACTAACTTCAAAAAAAAGGATGTTCTCATTTTCAACCGGCTTTAAAAATATTAAATTCCTCAATCCACCCGAATATTTATCATGTATGTTCTTGTCAATATGCCAAATTAAGACAAAAAGAAGTTTAACATAGTACAACCACAACGTACTCATTTTAAATTAAACTATTTTAACCGGATTAATCGCGTATAGATATTTAAGATTATACATTCTTAGAAACCCGACGTTTCGAATAGCTTGTAGTAATCCGTGGTGAGACGTGGTGGTGGAGTGAGGTGGCATTCGTCTATCGGTTGACATAATTATTATATCAAATTACCGCCACGTTGTTATAGAACAGCGAAACGTGGGTATTACAGAAGAAGAATGAAATAAAGATGATTGCCGTGGAGAGGCGATCTCTTCGGAGGATTTGCACAGTTAGCTTATCTGATCAAACCCGAATTCAATGAAGAGATATACAGGATAGCAGGTACTAGCGAGGATGGAACGTGCTCAGCTGGTTTGGGCACGTCGAAAGAATGAGAGATGAATGGCAAAAAAAAATTATGATGGAAAAGTGAGTGGTAAGAGAAGCAGGGGGAGACCCCGGTTGACCTTCGAAAAAACACAAAGAGACTGGAGGAAGGTCACGTAAAAAGCACGAGGAAAAGAAAGAGGAATGTAGAGACCGTAGCGTTTGGCGCTCCATTCTCCCTGACAGGGGCGGACTAACCCCGTCAGAGGCCCGGGGCGGTGTAGTCGAATGAGCCCCCCCCCCTCAGACCAGAAACACTCCCCCCCCCGAATGACCTATACATTTCACTTTTTTTTTTCATGTACAAATTAGTGTGTATGTTTATTTGTTTTACATCTTTTTATTAACTTTTAAATTAGATTTGCATAAACATAGAAAAATAAAATAAAATACTAAATGTCAAAAGTACATGGAGTAGAATTTAGTAAAATAATTCTCATGTCCTCGAGAGAGAGAGAAAAAAGACGACGGGATAACAAAAGAAGCTATGATCCGACTTAATAACGTATGGAAGAAAAGAGGAATTTGTATCAAAACCGAAATAATAAGAATGGTACGTGCACTGATATTCTCTATTACTACCATTTGATAGATAGGTACAGGTGGTGGCAGATCATCTGCTCTAGATGTAAAACCTGATCATTCTCAATTCATTGTACATTCCTAACCAGATTAGACTAGATAGTACTACAGCCAGAGCGTCATCTAAAGCTTCCATCATAAGCTTCGTTTCAATATAGACAATAATTTATCATCATGAGCTAGTTCACACGCTATAGTAATATTAGTTCCGCGTATAAAATAAAATAGACTGAGATCCCAGGACCCCCAGACCTACGTTATTTTAGTAAAGCTGAAATTTTGAAGATTAATAGTCTAATAAGTATGTAAGAGTGTACTAACTTGAAAGTGAGGCCCTATCAAAGATAGCGCCATTAAAAGGTACACGATCACCTACGTTAAAGTAAAAACGCTCGTATTTAAGTATGTTTTTGAGAAAAATGTAAAAAAAAAATTATAACCAAACCCTTACCTAAGCTTTACTCTTGCTTGACGTCGTAAAGATTGTTTTAAAATTGGGACAAAATACGCTATACTTCTTCTTCTTCTTGGCATTAATCCCCGCTATTTCCAAGGTCTGTCTTCCTACTCCACCTACTCCATTTTGCATGGTCTTAAGTGTCTCAGTGGTGAGTCCATTGGCTCTCATGTCCTGCATCACAACATCCAACCAGCACATCCTTCGGCGTTCGATAGGTCTCACTCCAGAGGCTGATGTAGCATGGCACTTGCATCCATGTAACGTGGCGAAACTATCTCAGGCGATGCTCTTGGAGTTTATCCGCTACGTCACGGACTCCAAAACTACCTCGAATTAATGTGTTACGATTGCGGTCATACCGTGCTACGCCGTACATCCACCTTAGCATCTTCATTTCCGTGACGTGAAGCTCCTGAATTTGCCGAGATAGTGCTGGCCAGTATTCACTGCCGCATAAAATAACAGGTATGCTCTTGTATATCAGCCGTCACCTCTGCTAGGAAGTCAGTCTGCATCGGTTCAATTGGGCCACCACCACTTGATCCGTGGCTTACGTTTCTCGGCTCTTTTTTTCTTCGGACCCAATTTATACGTAATAATAAGGTGCTGAGGGTTATTTTGGAAGAACGTATTCGCGACGGCCAAATCAGACGCAATATAGGTTCGAACCGTTACGAAGACTCTATCTAAAACTCCCGTGAACACGTTCATACGGCTCAGCAGCCTTACTGACGTGACCGTTCAAGTCTTCCCCGACAACAAACAACCATTTCGGTAGACGGTATAGCAAGTAGAACCTCTTCATTCTGCTTTCAGAATGACTCTTTTTCGGACAAGCTACAGCCGGTCTGCGACGCATAAGCACAAATTTAGTTTGTAGTTACGCCTTCAATCTGCACCCTTGTACGCATCAAACTATTGCAGCGACCATCAGCTTCAAGAAGCCAGTTCTGAAGCTCTTCAGAAAGAACTACTGCCACACCGTTTTTCCTGAGGGTGACCCGGTGTATATAAGCCGGTAACCCTGTCCGTGCGGGACTTATTGCCCTTCCAGCAAGCTTCCTGGAGGCAAGCACACTGGACCCGAAGTTTTATAAGTACACATGCGAGTTCTCTGCATCGTCCGGTTAGAGAGCTAATATTCCACGTTGCAAAGCGGAGTTTCTGTCTGGGTACTAGCGTTTTAAGCAGTGTTCGTACTTGATACGTTGTTGCGTTCCATATTAGCGGCGGATGGCGGTTTTTAAATGTAGCAACTGCCATTTGACTTCCAAAACCACTTTGGGAAAAGTATGCTATAATTTTACATATATTATTTATGGACTATTTTAAGACCCCTTATAAGCACCCAAACCGATCTGATGGCTCAATCATCCTCCCAGACAGAGATGTACCTTTATTTTGCGCTACTTCTGGAACCCACTTTAAGGTTAGTGAGTACGCAAACTTTTATAAAATGACGTTGGTCTGGAGGCCCTAGGAACTTGAAGTAAAAAACTATGAAACTGGAACCACATGCAAACTAAATGAACAATAGAAAGATAAAAGTAATTTTAATTAATATAATGTAAACTACCGGTACACTTGTTTGTTTATTGTACATATTTGTTTATTGGAGGCCCCCCATCCAACCTCAAACGTCCTCTTAAGTAGATACTATGCGTTTTTTAAAGGCTTATTTAGGATTTGATCAAGGGAATTTGCACCATTTGGAGGCCCCTCAGGACCCGAGGCCCGGGGCGGACCGCCCCTGAAACACGTGTTCAGGGAAATATTTTTAAGAATCTAAATTTCAAATTTTATAAAAATCGGTGCAGATTTAAAGATTTTTCCATACAAATTTTCAACCCCTTATTTGCACCCTTAGAGGGAGAATTCTAGAAAACCGTTAAACATATGTTCAATTAAATACTTTTAAGAGTCTAAGTTTCAAATTTTATAAAAATCGGTAGCCATTTAAATTTGCACCCCTAGGAGATGTATCCTAAAAAACCACGAAACACGTATTCAATAAAATCTATTTAAGAGTCTGAATTGAAAATTCATTCATTATATAAATTAAAAATCTATACAAACTTTCAACCCCCACTTCACCCCTTTAGAGTTAAATTTTTTCAAAATCCCTTCTTAGTGGATGTCCAGATTACGAAAGTAAACATCTGTCTAAATTTTACGTTTCTACGCACAGCGGTTACGGCTGTGCGCGCGTCTTACCTCAGTCAGTGAGGACAATTCCTTTTAGTAATTTAGTGAAAATCGTACAACATTTTACCTAAAATTATAATGATTTATGATTTTTCAAAAATCAATTATAAATACCTACTTGTAAAAACGGGTACTATTGTATGACGGTTATCGATGCCATTTCGATTCTCTCTCGAGAAAATAAAGTATTTAACATTTCTTCGTTCTGGTGACGATGACAGCACGGCGTTGATTTCCGCCACCCAACACGCAATGCCTTCAGAATTCGGCGGAATATGAAGAGAGGAGTATCGCTATACTGGGGTCTTCCTATAAATAAATAAATAAATAACTTTTTTACAATCTCTTGTTGGCGCTACATTTAATGTAGAAGCCTGCTGCCTTTGTAGTGGTGAAATTACTTAGAAACTATTGGCCCGTAATTGTAAGTTATATTTGTGATAAGATATATATATATATATATATATATTTATATATATATATATTAGTCATTTAAAATATAATAAACATACATGTAGTTTCCAGAATATATGAAAATACTTGCCGTAATGTAATCACATATAAAATGTCTACATTGTTTTTTTTTCTGGTGTCCCAAATTACTGCTTCAAATAATATTAAATAATTTTTATGAAGATTTCATCACATCTCTCATTGACGAACTCCGCTCGTTCCGCTTTGATAATATAAAACGCACATCGCGGCGCTTCCAGGCCAGTGCTGTGAAGCGCGCGGCTGCGAGCAGGCGTTACGTACAACAAACAGCCAGTGGAACTGTAAATAGTGACTCACGTTTGTTTACTTTTTATTGCCTCACGGAACCGGCTTCAAGAGGGAGTAGGAGCAACCTTATGCTAAAATGATTACTTTATCCTTGATACTAGTAGCGGTTATTGCCCTTTATATATATGGAACGAGAAATCACAAATATTGGCAACAAAAGGGAGTGAAACATGATAAACCGGTACTGTTGTTTGGGAATAATTCGAAAAATTACTTAAGGCAAAAGAGTGTAACAGAGGTGGCCGTGGAAATGTACTGGAAGTACCCGACGGAGAAAGTCGTAGGTTTTTATCGCGCGTCTCGCGCTGAGCTGGTCATTAGAGATATAGATATAGCAAAACGCATACTTACCACAGATTTCGCATATTTTTACCCACGCGGACTCAATCAAAATAGAGATGCTATAGAACCTCTCCTTAAGAACTTGTTCTTCGTGGACGGCGACACCTGGCGGCTGCTACGGCAGCGCATGACGCCGGCCTTCACCAGCGGCAAGCTGAAGGCCATGTTTCCCCTCATCGTGGAGCGTGCCGAACGGTTACAGACGCGCATGCTTGAGGGCCCCTCCCTCTCTGCGTGTGGCCGCGAGCTGGACGCGCGGGACCTCATGGCTCGCTATACCACTGACTTCATAGGCGCTTGCGGGTTTGGCCTCGATGCAGATTCCTTGAAGGACGAGAATTCTGCGTTTCGTAAACTAGGAGCAAATATATTTAAATTTGACTTTAAAGAACTGGTAGTCATAACGTTAAAAGAATTATTTCCAAATGTATTCAAAAGATTAAAAACTTTGACCCGGGTAGAAAGAGGTATATTTACATTGGTGGATTCCGTCGTAAAACAGAGAAATTATGAACCTTCAGGTAGAAACGATTTTATTGATCTTTTACTCGAATGTAAGCAAAAGGGAAAGATGGTAGGAGAGTCTATAGAGAGGATGAAGCCGGATGGCACGCCGGAAGTCACGACGCTCGAATTGGATGACGAACTACTTGCAGCACAAGTGTTTATATTCTTTGCTGCAGGGTTTGAAACGTCATCGTCCGCCACCAGCTACACGCTGCACGAGCTCGCATACAATATTGAAGTACAGGAAAAGGCTCAAAAAGAAATAGACAGAGTGTTGGCCAAGTATAATAATAAACTCAGCTACGATGCTATCAAAGAAATGACTTATCTAGAATGGTGTCTCAAGGAAGGGATGAGGATGTTCCCATCTCTCGGATTTTTAATAAGGGAATGCTCTCGCAACTACACTTTTGAAGAACTCAATTTAACAATCAACAAAGGCGTGCGAGTAGTGATTCCTCTACAGGCAATACAAAATGATCCAAAATATTTCGAAAACCCTTCCGAGTTTCGGCCGGAGCGATTTAGTCCTGAAAATTTTAATTTATCAAATAAATACGTATACATGCCATTTGGCGAGGGACCGCGCGCTTGTATAGGTAAGTGATAGTTCACAACATCCAGAGAACCTACTAACGTGTATGTACGTGTCCGTAGCGAGCGAGTCTATTGCTTGTATTGATTACAACAATAACATAAGCGCACTAGGTAGCATATAATGTGACTTATTAATGTGTTTCTTCTTAACGCGATATAAGTGCCGCGGGTAAGGACCCCATTCATTCATTTCCCAATTCTGACAGACAGCGCGTTGAGCTCTACCACTCTTATACGCAATACCTCGAAATTTCGGCGGAAAATATTAAATAGAGAGTTTGGCAGTATAACCTAAACACCTAAGCAACACTGCTCAACCTGTTATTTTTGCGGTTGAAGATAAAAATATAAATTGCTTAGCTATATTTCGCACATAGAAAGGGAGGCAGAGGGAACCTGGGAACATACTGTTAAGGCACTGCCGTGTGTGCATTGCAGGCGAGCGCCTGGGCATGATGCAGTCGGTGGCGGGGCTGGCGGCCGTGCTGGCGCGCTGCTGCGTGAGGCCCGCGCGCGCCGCGCCCCGCTACCCCGCCGTGGACCCCGCGTCCGGCATCGTGCAGGTGGTGCGCGGGGGCCTACCCCTGACCTTCCTCGAGAGGACGCCCAACGCGCAACATATATAGAGATTGGTGTTAGTAGTACCTATATGTTATTACTTGCCTATATCTGCAAAGTGCTCAAAGAAAACTCCAGGCGCATCTGCCTTAATGTTTTGTATTATTAACTAATACTTATAAGTTATTCTCATCTATTATTGTTAATATTTTTTTGCTGTAATATTGTAATGGTATTGAAAGTGAGTATAGTCACTACTTTTATATAATAAAGTGTTATGTACTCGTATAATTTTCTTTTTTATCAAATCAAATTAACCCTCCGTTCCCCATTTTCGGCCGATTTCCTGAAACATTCGTGATTTTTGTAGTGTACATTATGATAATTTATTCGTACGGTGAACTTAGTGTAATTTGCATAAAACATTTTTTTTGGCTTATCATTATACTTTATTAACTATTCCGATATATCAAAGCTATTAACACTTCATTTCGTTGCATTGCGTTTTAAGCTGTGTTAAATGTGTTTAATTCACCTTACCTGTGTCCTACGGAGTCGGCTCCGAATATGTATACACATAGTTTTGCATGCTTCCATAATAACCTTATTAATTGTCAATGTAAACCTATTGAAAAAGCAGATTGTGTAACTTACCTGGGTGTTAAAGTCGACGAGAACCTCTCCTGGGTCTATCATATCGACTATCTTTGTAATAAATTAAAATTGCTACTCAGCAAATTTTATAATTTAAGTTTTAAAGTTCCAGCTGATACACTAAAATGTCTGTATTTTGCATTGGTAGATTCAATATTGGCCTACGCTCTCGATTGCTATGGTCTTGCTTTTAAAACTCATATTATTAGGCTTGAAGCGTTACAGCTAATATTTTTAAAACTTCTAGTAAATAAAAAAACAAAACAAAATTGTAAACGTAATTATTCTAAATTATTTAAAATTTGTAATATACTCCCCTTAACCTTAAAACATAAATATCTTTTAGCCATTAATAACCATAGCAATCGGGAGCTGGGCCTTAAATTAGTCCATAATGAGTATGGCACGCGGTCTATTACCGCAGGCAAATTCGAGGTTCCTAGGGTACACAACTATTATGGTGACAGAACCCTAAGAAAACGTGTACCCTATGTGCTTAATGGTTTGCCTGAGGACATACGCCGCGAGCCAGACCTAAGGAGGTTTAAAATTAAACTTAGGGAGTATTTTTTGTCAACTGTTAATTGAACAGTTGACAGAAAATACTTCTTGGTTTGATTTTGATCTAATATTAATGTAATTTTAATTTAAATCATATGTATAGAGACTCGGGATCCTACAGTCAAACTCACAAAGAGTTTTGCAGGACATAGTTTAACTTTTTTATATATTGTAAAATGGTATTAATAAAATTAAATAAAAAAAAAAGCGGCCGTTGTTCATTCCTAAGAGTGCGCGCTGCTCCGGCGCGGCCTCTGAACATATGCTTGCAAATATGTACCTGCCTAACCCAGATGTATATTAACGACATAATATAACACAATTTAATAACGACATAATTTAATGTTAATTAAACTAAAACAATAGCGTACCGACAGCTAATCTACATAATATACAGGTATTATAAAACAATTAAAAATGTATTAGTCAGTATAATTGTATATTGAATTTATAATATAGGTACTCCACATTTACTTATGAACATATAAAATTACGTGATAAAAATAATAGTTTAAAATTACTATGAACATATTAGGTATGTAGTTTGCGAGACGAGTAAGTATACAATTGTATCTACTTCTCTAGTGTCTGTGTCGCCGCGCCGCGCTCCTAAGACTTGCGGGCCAATGCCCACGTGGAGTATCCTCAACAACAAAGTGCCTATATTTAAAGATTATCCCCTAACTCCTAATCGTTAAGGAGTTGAGTCTCCTATCATCAACACCAATCAGTTATCAGATAATGATTATAAGTAATTGTTTGATATTATATTAGTAAGAAACTATAAAATTTGAGTTTCCCCAAACTTTCACGGGACTCCTTTACCAGATCCTGACTCAGTGGTAATGAGACCGATGGAAAAGTTCACTTTCAAATAAAAGAGAACCTTTAAAATCAAAATTACAGAGAACAGACAAATCGACGGATTAACATAAAAAAACTTCCATATATCGAGTTGAAATTCAAAACACATACTTAGACCTACAGTCCCTTGGTTTCCTGAAAAAATATATATTTCGACACTACAAAGGGAATCAAAATTAATAGCGTACTTACGGTTGACACTGGCTAAGCTAAGCTTGGATTTCAGAAAAAGCACTAGACCTCGAGACCCATTGCTCTACGGAGCGGTGGGCGAACCGGACACGCGATTGTCCGATTTTTTAAAAAAAAAAATAGCTAGTTCATATTTCTAACTACTATTTCAAAAAAATATATTATTAAATGCAGTTTGCAAATTGCATTTAGTGACGATCTCAGCGAAACAAAATAAGTTGGTGCATAATTAAAATTAAATAACTTCGTTATGCAAGTATTAATTACAAAATTAATTTAAAAGACATAAATTGGCCACGTCTGGCGGCTGACCTGGCTTCTGTTCTCAAGTTAATTAAAGAAGCAACCACATCACTTACACAAAAACAACCGGAGCTCACAAGTAAATCAAGGTAAAAAAATGATTAAACAACAATTTCTTAAGAACACCCCGCGTTAACTCTTGCTAATATTTTCTTTAACATTCAAAGTATTTACTGCTTATGTTATCGCCTTCTCTAAATCAAATTTCCATTTGTTTTTTTTTAAATACACCAATATAAAGTTTTAATAAAAAATAATAAATGATCGATAAGCTAGGACTTCACACTTTCACGTTTGGCAGGTAAGTAGTATGTATCAAATGTTTACACAATTTATTAATTTTGTATTTACTTCTGAAACTAACGACAAAACCGCCAACTCTCCGCCACGCAGCGGCGGCCAGCGGCTCATGTACATTAGCTACTATCCTACTAAAGTAGTATTTGCATGTCACGTTGCGCTTAGTTATATAGCTGGGAAATAGTAAGTATTTCCTTCATTATGTACATAATATAAAGAAATGTGCGTTAAGAAAATAATTTAATTTAGGCATTTTGTAAGATCTTAATGATAATCGCAGGTTTTTTTAAAGACAAGGAAACCAACTGTTGAAGAATTTATAATTATATTTATTAAGTAAAAATTCTACAATATCTAAGATTCCTTGTTTTGTTAGGAACCATTTTATATAACATAATGGATGACATGAGTAACTCATTAACTTATTACTGTCAGCATTACTTACATCTAAACTTGGCATTTCTATTTCTATGGAACATGTGTGTGTATATGCTAACACATGCACTGTTGGTTATTTTCTCCGAGTATCACTGTACCACTTATAATGTAATTTTATAAGTTAAATATTGTAGAAAATTCAAAAGAAAAATATTTTTTCTGGTCTTAAAATATAAAATACCTTTTATCTATATTTTTCATTTCCGGAGGAAAGAAGAATAAAAAGAAATAAATATAAACAAATTATTACTGAGCAAGCATAAGAGAAGCAATTTAACACTTATTACTCTATGATTACTTTGAAATGTGTCTTGAAAAAAATTTACTTTAAAATTATAAATAAGATAACTTAAAAAGAAAGCACTTAACAAGGAATAACTAAAACTCAAGTAACTCAGATTTCATGTCTTACAGTAGAAAGTTTGGTTGAATTTTCCAATTTCACACTTAAAAATTATTGAATCAACAGTGTGGATATTATTTCTGTTCTTATTTCGTGTTCTAGTTTAAGAAAATATAAAAATATTTTGAAATGTGATGTCATTAAATGTAGGATCGCTTTTCGTTCTTCGTCACATATCGTGGATCCCCGTCCTAAATGCATGGCCGCAGTGGAAGAGGATACGGTCGTAGAGGTCGAGCGACTTGGAAGCTGTGTGCTTTATCTTTTACTATGAAATAATCAAGGATTAATAGTACAATAGCAGTAAAGTTTAGCGAGTATTAGGCTCGTTAGCCGGAGAGGTCGCCGTGGTCAAAGAGATCCTGATCGTAGAGCGCGGCGCGCACGGTGCGGCCCCCGAAATAGCGACCGTGCAGAGCGCGCGCTGCCGCCGCCGCCTCCTCCGCCTCCGCGAACTGCACGAACACCTTGACGCTGGCCTGCGCCGGGTCGTCCTCTTCGCTCTGGCGCTCGTTGTAGATCACGAGGCGCTCCACACGGCCCCACTTGCCGCACTCCTCCTGGATCTCGTGGTGCAGCGCTTCGTCCACCTCCTCGGCCGATACCATGTTGCGCAGCAGCAGCGTACGTGAGGCACGGCGCCGCATGAGGCGCTGCATCACGAGATGGCGCGCCGACTGGCCCGAGATGGAGAGCGACTCCTGCTGCTGCAGCGTGTCGGGCGAGCTGTCCAGCAGCTTGCGCTGCAGCGCGGCGTCCTGCGCGGAGGGCGCGGCGGGCAGAGGAGCAGGCGCGGCGGGCGCGGGGGGCGCCGGGATCACGACGCCGGGCGGCGGGATGGCGGGCGCGGGCAGGGCGGCGGGGAGGGGGAGAGCGGCCGCCAGCGAGGGCAGCGCGGCCGAAGGCGGCACGCCCAGCGCGCTCAGCTTGGAAAGGCCGAGCGCGACGGCGTTGGTGGCGACGGCGTCCATGGCCTGTATCTTGGCGGTGGCGGCGGCGGCGGCTACGGCGGCAGCAGTAGGCATGGCGGAGGCCTGCGGAGGACCCGCCAGCGCATTGGGCGGCGTGATGGCGCGGCCCACGCGCAGGTACTGGCCGCCAAGGTCGAAGAGGTTCATGGAGGCGATGGCCTCGAGCGCAGCAGGCAGCGTTGCGTACTCGATGAACCCGTAGCCCTTGTGCTTGTGCGCGGAGGCGCCGTACGCCAGCTTGCAGTACGTGATGGGCCCGAACGCCTCGAACACGCTGCGGGTGCGAATACAACATTATGTGGCATATATTTTCAGAATTCATACATTTTTAAAATTGTTATAATGTTAATTCATTAAAATAATAACAACCGTTATATTGAAAAGAGCAACTGTTGAGATTGTTGCCGACTTTTCTCAGCAAATCTACCTTTTTTACATTCGACGATGAAAAATGCTTACTTAAGTCCATTACAATAAAAACAATCAGAAATAGAATAATTTAACAAATATGAATCCATTACTATTTAATACACCCGTTAATAGAAGCCAGCATGACCAGCCACAAAATATCTTTGTCAATAGAGCCTGCATCAGATATGATAAATTGTTTGCCAATGTTGATATTTTCAAAATTAATTATGTTAATAATTTGAAAAAAATACTGATGAAATACTGTAATTGTGATTAATTTACATATATTTTATTTGCTTTATAAAGTAATTTGGGTGTAAGGGTGTAGTAAGATATCTCGTGTATTTATTTTTTCGCCTAACGCGCGATTTTTAAACAAATATTAAGCGGATATGTTGAAGAATGTCTTGCTAATCCGTGGTCCGAGGACAATATACATTAAATATATTTATGTACTAGTACAATACATGTTTTTCCTATGATTAAACTCTTCGTTTATTATTATTGTTATGGCAATAAAAAAAAACTTGCAACCTGGTGTAGACATTTTTATTATGGTCCTTAATTTCAGAATAAAATAAGATTATAGTTTATACCTGTATTTAAATTAAGATAATATTCAGAAAATTTTAAGATTCGTTGTAGGTACTAAAAATACACGTGATGTTGAGAAGGGGGAGGGGTGGTGGTCTTAAACCTCACTACGTATCACCAATGGGGGAGGGGGGGTTAAAAAATGCTAAAAAAAGATCACGTGATTAATGGACAACCCCTTATGTTAATAAATTATTAAATTTATTACCGTTTTATTTAAGACGTGACAAATAATAAAGCAAACAATCAAAGCGGTAAAAGGCATTTTTGTTTACAATTAATTATATTCTTGGATTGAGCAATATAGTGTGAGCTCGATTGTACCTATGTGTGAGTGCGAATTTTCTGTAAGGACGTAGCGCTCCCACTGACGCACAGTAACTTGTATAGCAAAGGGATACCTTACTCTCATTTTTTTTTGTACCTCA
This sequence comes from Heliconius nattereri, assembly GCA_013403645.1. NCBI lineage: Eukaryota > Metazoa > Arthropoda > Insecta > Lepidoptera > Nymphalidae > Heliconius > Heliconius nattereri. The sequence goes on from JAAIXI010000256.1 coordinate 1,437,831, forward strand.
AAATTTATTTAAATACCAACCCAATTAAATTTTAATACCCAATATATTTTTTTATATAATCTTAAATATTGCCACATATTTCTTTATCCCTATTGCATAGTATATAAGCTTGTATTCTGCATACTGAATGTTTATGTTGTACATAAGTGTGTAATATCATGTGCCATTAAATATATAAGCAGAAGCTTAGAATTGATTAATCATTTATTGACAAAAAGAAATGATTACAACATTGTATGGAACAGCTGATTATTTTTCGATATTTACGTATCCTCATAAAATTTTCGTTTTGTATAATTTACTACAACATAAACATGATAGACAGATATTTTAATTATCGTATAGGTAAATGTGATTTGCTAAGCGTGAGGTAAAACAACATAACAGGGTAACACTGATCGAACGTTCTCTGCGCATATGTATACTGCGCAATTTGCCGCGCGTGCTTCCCATTAGCAATAACATGTTTGCCAGACTATACGTACACACGGAAACTTTAGGTATTTTTCTAATATTAAGAATACCTATCCTTTAGTTACTTTCAATCCTTTTGTTGGTTCATTTCAATAACTCAGATATTTTTTTCTAATAATATGTCTCTACTTATTATTGTTTTTGATTATTTAAGCTTATATTTTCTTACTAATTCTATTGAAAATAATTTCATGAATATATTTAATAAATATTCTTGTAGTTGAAGCAGGCGTAGCTGCGTCCCGGTCCGCTATATATATATGAATTATTATTTTTTTTATGTGTTTAGAATATACTTTTATTAAAGTAGTGAATCAATTTCATGTGTTTTATTGTTTGTATCTGTAATTTTTATGTGGAAACTCAAATGGATTGTGTGTTTTAATTTTTTAAATTTGTAATGTTTATGAATTTTATATTCTGTTTTGTTTCCCTAATAAATAAATAAATGATAGGCTCACTTTTTAATATCATCTTCAGTGAGCTCGGGGTGTATGGAGGCGACGTAGATGCGGTTGTACTGCTTGGCCTCCTCCTGGATCTCGTCGATGACGGCCTGCGCCTGCGGCATGTTGGACGGACGACCCACCACCTTGATGTTCCTGTGGGACGCCTCACACTTGCTCAAATATATTTAAACCGGATAAAATATACCCCTAGTACAATATTCGATATATAGGTTTTTAGGGTTTTTAGGGTTCTGTAGCTTTTAAGGAAAAAAAAAACCCCTTATAAGATCATTTTTTTGTCCATCCGTCTGTTTGTGCCTTTATCTCAGGAATGCTTGGAGAAATCGAGTTGATATTCATATGAGTATATGAATATCAACTATATGACGATCAACAGTCCCTTGATTTCCTAAATAAGCGCCCTTAAAAAAAGACATGACCATTTATATAGTAAAAAACGTGTATTTCGAAATTATAAAGGTAATCAAATTAATAAGGTACTTTCAGTTAACTTAGAATTACGAAATTTGGCAGCTATCATCTACATGTGGTATATCATCTACATCTAGTATAGGAAAAAATCTGAAAACTATATATTTATGTATAAATCTTTAAAAATAATAGCCTGAAAAGTGAAAAGTGGGGTAAAATTGGTGTCAATACTACATTTTGCCGCTAGTTCAAGTGAGGTATCAGATGAAAGGATGACTAAGCTAGGCTTGAATTTCAGAAAAACACTCGATACCAAATGTGGGCAATTGTAGGGTAGGTAGAGGGAACCTGGGAACCTAGTGCTATGCACTCCACTGGCATTTTCCGCCGAATTCTGGAGGCATCACCACGCAATGTTATAAATCATTTGTGATGTATCAATGATGAAGAATATATTAATGCATTACTTGGCCTAATAATAATATTAACTAATTACAATAACTTATAATTTTTTTTCAGTTATTCAGTTAGTTGTCACGATCTGAGAACATATTTGAAATATTTGATTCTTGCTTTGTGTTTTGTTTTTTGGTACTTTTATATTTGTTAAAGAATAATAATTGATTTTAAATTGATTAATAAACGTGGTCTGTATATTTTACAAATTATTTTAATAATAATTTTCTTGTCTTATTCCAACAATCAATATAATAAGTAGAATGGGACAAATTTGTCACGACGGCGGTTCTAGGGGGGTGTCAATCTTCAGGACTTCTAGTGTTAACTGGCAGATAGTGGGTATATCGGAAATCCGAAGACATGGAGAGGAGACGATAACACTCGACGGTGGTCACTAACTCTATTTCAGAGAAGGACACCAACCATCCCAAGGTGGCGTCGGATTTATGATCCACAAATCACTCAAACGCAACGTTGTAGAGGTTCGTAGTGTTACAAGGGTGGCGTACCTTGTTACAAGAATAACTGACAGATATAAATTAAAAGTTATACAAGTATATGCCTCTACGTCTACACATCCTGACGACGAAGTGGATGCCATGTACGAAGACATAGCGAAAGCTATGTCTAGCGAAAGCACGCTGAAGTGGAATTGGGCCGGCCATGTCTCCAGACGTACCGACGGTCGATGAAGCCGATACGTGCTAGATTGGAGACCGCGCTTAGGCAGGACGCCCTGCAGCACGATGGACAGACGATTTAAAGAAGGTGGCTGGCACCGGATGGATGCGAGAAGCCCAAAACCGGGTTGGTTGGCGCTTGATGAGAGAGGCCTACGTTCAACAGTGGACGGAGATAGACTGATGAAAAAAATATATATATATATATATTGTTAGAAATAATGACCGAGTAATGTAATGACCGAGAGGTTATATAAGGACGACTCTAATTACTGGCTGGCACTTTATAAGGCTGTCAACGGTGACCGAAAGAGGAAGATCGCTAACGTCACTCTGCTCGATAAATTTATTAGAATCAGTTATTCTTATTAGACTGCTAGAAAATTCCCTTTGGTTGTTTAATAATTATTTGAAGCCTTCTTTTATTCATTACCTTTCCCACTTTATTTAATATTTCCAATAGTTTCTTACAATATATATAAACAATACCTTCCGCCGAGCATGACGCCGTTCATCTGCTCGAGGCTGAGCTGTGCGGCCTCGGGGATCTCGTACTCCACGAAGGCGAACCCCTTGTGTTTCTGCGTGACGGGGTCCCACGACATGTTGATGGACTTGATGGGCCCGAATGGCAGGAACGCTTGCCGAATCGTATCTTCCTTCAGCTCGAACGAGATCGAACCCACGTACACTCTGCGGACACGCACACACACAAGTGCTTTAGACAAACGGACCTCAAGGATCACCAACGTCAAGTGCTAGTGAGAGCTCAGATCTTTTCAGCGAACAAATCAAGGACTCGACCAGCCGAGGCGGGAGTCTCAAGGTATCGCTCTCATCATTAAAATAAAGGAGACGAAAAAACGTGGGCCCAAATTTAAAGAATTGGGATATGGTCTAAAAAATTTGTTTTTTTATTATGTTAGAATGCCAAAAATCAGCTTAATTGACAATCTGGAAGCGGAGAAAATAAGAAAAATACTTTAAAGTCCATAACCGATGTGACTAATCTATTAGAGTGACATGAAAACCCATAGACATGACAGCTGTGACAGACGATTGACATTGACACCTTATCTGCTTCACTCATTGCGCCTCGATTTTGTCGCATCTCAAAGGAAGGCTTTATATAAAGATACGACAAGATCGCTTTCCGGCGTCGTCGGTTTGTTTCGATGCGTTTTGAGGCCTTTCCCGTTTGTTGCTTTAATTTTCACGATTTATTTCTCAGTAATGACCTATTTTATAGAGGTTGATTTCATAGAAAGGAATGCCTTAATATGGTTAGTGTGAGCACAATGCTACATGTACTACGTGATGCCCTCGATATATCTCTCTGTAAGTTTTATTGTGTTCAAGTGTACCTGCACATGAGCGCGAGCGCCTGCTGACGCTGCACCTGCGTGCGCTGCGTGGCCATCTGCTGCTGCTGGTGTGCCAGCGTCTGCTTCATCAGCACCATCTTTATGCTCTGCTCCATCGCGTACTTCTTGGCGCGCGCGACCGCCTCCGCCTGCTCCGACGACAGCCGCGGCAGCGTGCCACCCAGGATGGCCGGCAGCGTCGAGCACTTGCCCCCCGGCCCTGCGCGTGCGCACGTACCTCCGTCACTCACGTCACGTGTGCTGTGTGTGCTATGTGTACTCTGTGTGTGTCTGTGTGCGCACTCACCCGTGTACACGTCGCCCACCTGCTGCAGGTCGTAGACGGGCGCGACCAGAAAGCCACCTGCAACAGAGCAGGGGTGAGACGGGGAGGAGCGCGCGCGGGGGCGGCGGGAGGACGCACGCACTCGCACACACACTCTCACCGCGGCTCATATTATCTATACTAACACATTTCATACTTCTCTGCAACAGTCCACTGTCATTATTCTCACATTCAAACTTTTTATTGAAGTTTAGAATACCATAAGCTTTTTTTTAATAATTACTTTACCTATTAATCTTACCATAAATATTGTTACAAAGAAACAGAAATTAATAAACGTAACATTAAAAATATGTAAAGCTTATTCGAAGTGGTCTTCAGTAGCTGCGATACAGTAGTCCTTTAAACATTGAGGCTAGTTGCATTTAAAACAAGCTCTATTCTCTAAAACTGACCATAAATGCGCTTCTTATAGGCTGCAAATCCTATCAATGTTTCAAATACCCGACATGGTTCTAGGCGCTATCTTCATCTCTCAGTACCTTCACAAACATTTGACTAATACCAAGTGTATATAATAAATAGCATTTGGCTCCATACCTACCTACTTTAATTAATGCAATCACAGCGTTCTGGTTCCCTTTGTCGCCTCACTCATTTTAATATTAAGAAATTAAGAAAACAGAAAATTACAGATTTCAAATTCAAAAACAATATTTTTTTTATTTTTAATTGTAACAGTATTTATGGCCAGACAAAGTCTAGTGTAATTTTACTATAAACCCAACAAAATGCTATATTGAAAGTGTATATTAACCAACAAAACATATAGAGCCGCAGCAACGCAAACAGACGGTCACCGGGCACATGGGACTGCATGATATATTGAAGTAAGTACATTGTGAGACGAGGCAGCTTGCGCGCGGCGCCGAAGACGAGCGCGGCCGGCTAACCTAACTTATATCTAGCCTGAAACAGAAAGCAGAACTGATCACTGAGGGGTGACACTCCGCGCACTAGCAGCAGCTCGCCGCCCGCACACGCCGCGCCGCGCCGCGCCGCCCCTGCAACAGCGAGCACAGCCGAGACGTTAGATGCTGCACTGACCTCGCGCCACCCGCGCGCCTACTTACCACCAACCGCGCCCACTCCGGCGCCCACGCCCACTCCCACACCTGCGCCCACGCCCAGCGCCACGCCCGGCACCACGCCAGCCAGCGACATCGCCGCCTCGACGCCCTGTAACTACACTCCGACACATTAACAGAAGCAGCAAAACGCACTTTTGCATGTTTACGTAATTGATAACCCATCCTAAAAGATTAGTCACATTCAGTGAGACCTTAATAATCACTGTGCAGTACTTGAACAATAAGTTTGTTGTCAAGATCCACCAAAGGTACTACTATCCACTAAAAGCGTGTGCCAGAATGTGTTGTGAATCTGCCAATATGGTCCAGATCAAAACTTCAGTTGAGAAGATCCCAATTTCGGCAAACCAAGAAATGTTACATTTGGCTTGAATTTTATAGAGGTTGTAGAGGGGGCAACAAAGCAATCAGACCTTCTTCAGATTATAAACCTGGTAATTCCTATTCACAAATACACAACAACAGCAATTACTAAATATGAATGAAAAAAAGTAACATGAAATTTGAATGGTGTTTACTTTGATCCTAGTTATTAGGTAAATAAGGTGCATAAGATAGTACCTAACTCTCATTAAACTATACAGCCCAACTTTTTTCATATTTTCTTGATAAGAATATGAGAAAGGTCCCTTTGCTTAACACCTTTAAACTTTAATAAATTAAATATAAGCACTAATAAATATAATAAAGTTACAACAAGAAGGATTATTCTAATATATTTATATTATTGATTTAAATTAAATAATGAGAAGACAATCAGTGTGTGTGTAAAGAGCGGGGTCTCCTATTGGAGGCACCAGGCATTACTTGCTTAAAAGGAGATCTCTGTAACAATAATTTCTATGTAAAATCTGTTGAACAAATAATGTTTTTTTTTTGCTCCTAATATGTTGGTAGACACTTATAGCTTAGTAGTATAGGTTTTCTGGCAGTGGTTTTCTGGCAGTGGTTTGAAACTGTCCTAAATATCTGGCAATGGGTAACTTTATTTTGAATATTATTCCCAATTATATTTAATGAAAGCTAGGCACTATTTTATTATTCTATCTCTCATTTACATAATAACACTATTATTAATGTAGCTTCCTAAAAAAATAAAATAACATATATATATATCCCCCAGATAACATTTTTAAAAAGATATTTATGTTGTTACACCAAAGAAATATCTCACATGTGTACATAAGTACACACACAAATGTTTTTTTTTAAAAATTTACAAACATACATGATACCATTTTTGTATGAAGACACTACATTAGCTATTTATTTAAATATATTATTATTGTGGAATGGCATTCTTTTTGTTTGTTAAGTAATCAAATAATCAACTTTCACATAATTGTTACATAATAAATTTGGATAAGTATTACTTTTTTAATGAACACCAATGTAAAATATTACCTATTACTAACCTAATATGATGTTTACGGACTGTAAATATGGGTTTGTTTTGATTTAGGTGAAGGCCTTTTACTGAAGTGCTTTTACTAGATCTCTTTTTGTATAAAAAGAGATCTAGTAAAAGTGTAAAATACATGTATATGTATTTTATTATTATGTAGTTATCTTTTATTTTACTGGTTGTATGGAAAACACACAGGAAATTGTGTGTTTTGAAATGAGTAGTGCTCAACTGGCACGCTCAAAACTCCATTAATCACGAAATCAATCAATACATATTTATATCATAAAAGGGATATACTAACTGTTTACATATATCCATGTTCTAGATGACTAATTGGGTTAAAAAGCCATGCTGGCATAAAAAAAATATAAAAGTATAGCTTTTATATGCTACTTCTGCTGTGTGCTATTTTGGTATTTTTATAAAACATAGTTTACAACCTGTCCCAAATTTCAATAATAATCATTATTCTGACACACAAACAGTTTTCATAAATAAATATATGGTTATTAATTCCTATATTAAAATTTTGTGATCAATGTAAATAAATCACTCATTTTAGGATAAAAAGAAAAGAGCAAATGTTGAGTTTTGTTGTCGACTTAGCAGAACTACATTCTGAATCTTTGGTACATGTCTGGGTATACATCTCCTCTGATGAATCAAATGTAATGGCAAAGTCGACTTGACAACTAAAGTATACTTCAGTCCTTTGAATTACTTTGTCGAATATTGAATAAGAGAACTACTGTAATGAAAATATAGTCAATAATATCTAATAATAATAAAGTCAAAAAGTATATTTATAAACAGATGTTTATAAATAACCTATATTTACACTTCACTCTTTAACCTATATTTTACAAGATTGTAAAATATAGGTTAAAGAGCAAAAAACAAAGCATAATAAAGAAATGAATGGGTATATTTAAAATTTTGTCTTATCAGTATATTTTATTAAGTAACTGTATTATTTGTACAAACATAGCAGGTGTTATGCCTGTACATAAAGTATTAGATTACAAAAACAATATAAATTAGAAAATGTAATGTTCATTTCAAATACTTTAATCTGTAGAACAGAAGATAGAAAATAAGTAACTCACCAACTCCATGTCTCTTTTTATAAACGATTAATTTACGTGTGAAACGTGGCTAAATAGTAGAGGTGTAGTATTATCATAAATGAAAAATGCCAAAGTATATGTTCCTTGCAAAATAATAATTTTACAGAATCAGCTCAAGCCAACAGCTCACCACCATCACCACAGAACACATTTACTCATACCACCATAGACTACTGAAATGAAAAATAGAATTTGCATCAAGCAATGATATTGATAACGTTGTCAATACTACAGACTAAACAAGCGCGGCGTTGGTTTTGGTTCATGTTGATAATTATAGCAATTATCAAAAAAATCTATTAAATAAAGCATACATTTTAACAAAAAATCTATAATTATATCCACAGTGCATTAATAATAAATAATAAAAAAATATTTAGTACAAATAATCAAAAACTATGGTAACATCTGATTTTTCTTTAAATGAGGAATGGTATGAAATAACGCTTCAAGGCTGCGTTACAGTAAAGTTTTTACGTATACAAATACACTAGTTTTTGTATGATACTAGGTAGTTATGATTTTACAGGCATTTGAAGTTTGCAAAGTTTGCAAATGCCGCTAACAGTCCCGCGGCCGGCGGTGACGTCATTGGTCTTACAACTCGCTAGTCGCCGGTGATAGGAGATCTCGCGCAGTACTTTGTTTGTTTGTTACTGGCCTGTGCTAAAGTGTCAAATCTCAATAAAAGGGCAATCGGATAACCTACCCGTAACAGATGGATTAATGGTTGCCGATTATTAATCGAATAATAGTGATTTCATCGCCGCAGAAATGCAAGGAGTAAAAATACGAAGATAAGTTTTGTTGTCTAACTAGTAATATATTGTCAATTTGGGGCATAGATAATAACTATCTTATGTTATTTTATTTGAAATTATTTATTTAAAACTGTAATGTAACCTAACCTAACTAGTTTCATATTGTAGGTAACGCTATTTGCGTTAAAAGTACCGTTATTCAAGTTCAAAGATTTAAGATTGTTTTATAAGTGAAAATAATATAATAGTAATATAACTAAATACGTGCAGTAAGTTGAGCATGCACAAATATTAAAAATCTACATTAAAAAAAATGTAGATTTTTAATATTTTTATATATGTATCTGAATAATATTTTTATTGTGATTGTTGTAGATCGGCAAGAGAGAGTTATGGTCATGATGCTATTGCGTACGTATAAGTTAAAAGAGTAGATTATGTATGTATTGCCAAATGTAGATTACAGCAGAACACCGCGCACGTATGCACGTACGTACGTAGCAGAGGTGATTGTAAACATACCATAGCATTTATAATGGGCTACATCGTCAAAGGGACGAGTCTGCAACAACTGCAACGAAGTCTTCTTTCTCTTGGCATTAATCCCGGCGTATGTTGCCAGGGTCTGCCTTCCTGCTTAAACTACTCCACTTTACACGACCTGTGACGTCCGGAGTGGTTCGACCATTGGCACTCATGTCCTGCATCACGACATCCAAACACCTTCTTGGGCGTTCGGAGGTCTAGCTCCAGGGACAGGACAGACATAGCAAGGAACTTGCATCCGACATAGTTCCTACGCCGGCGCGCAACGTTGCCATACCATCTTGGGCTACGCTCTTGGAGCTTATCTACGTCATAGACCCCAAGACTACCTCGAATGAAAGTGTTACGTATACGTCAGACTGCGTTACGCCGCCCATTTACCTTAGCTTCTTCATTTTCGTGACCTGAAGCTCCTCAGCGTGCCGTGATAGTGCTGGCCAACATTCGCTGCCTTATAATAGAACAAGTCAGATGATGCTCTTATATATCAGCCCCTTAAGCTTGGGTGGTATTCTGCGGTCGCAGACCACACCAGTAACCTCCCACCATTTGGCCCAGGCAGAGCATATCCAGCCATGAACATCGTGATCGATGCCTGCAAACTCATGCAATACGGATCCAAGGTACTTGAAACTTTTCCAACTTAACGGCTGGCTCAGGACCTATAAGGACAGTGCTCGTGCCCGAGCTCCCTCAGGCAATGTATTGGGTCTTCGACACATTTTGTTTAAGACCGCCGTTCTCAAGCGCACCCTTCCTTTATTTTCCTGTATGCCTCCATCAAAGTTCTGAATAGTCTCTCCATTAAAGTACTGATTAAGACGCCCAAGCCAAACCAAGTGTTTTTGGAAAAAATTCAAGCTTTCTGGTATCGATACAACACATCATGACACCGAGCAGGATAGAACTGTTTTTTGACAAAGTAATATCAAAACTTCAATATCTTAAAATACAATGCTCGCTATTACATTACGTATGTCAAAAAAAATTAAAAATATATGATTTATTAAACGAAACTAAATTCGTAGTGAAACGCCAGCTACAGAAGAGCGCGAACTGCGCGTGAACGAAGACGAACTGAGCGAGCAAGTTCTGTCAGACCAGTGACGTCACGCGGGTCGGTTACGTCCCGACGGAATCTCGCGTGGCGCGCTTACTTTAAAGGACAATATCTCAAAAACTAATGGACATATCAAAATAATTCTTTCACATGTATTTTTTGTTTTTAAAAGACAATACGATGAGCTAGAATTTAAATTTAGTGATTATTCTCCATTACTTTTATTATTAATTTTATTTGACTATGGTAACAAAGGGTCATATGATAAAAAGAATCTGGCATAACTGTCACTGTTTCAGGGGCGAGACAAATTACAATGCTGCAATTTTGTACCTAAAAGTGTGACTTAAAACTTTTCTGACTGGGAGATACGACAATATTTTATTGATAGTATTACATTGTCCGATAGTATTGTACCCTTTTGCACTATTTATAGTTTCGACATCATCTCTTTAATCGATACCATCGATCATATTATCGACAGTCTTTCTGTCGAACAACTATCGATACAATATCGATAGCCTATCGAAAGTCCACTATGGATAGGCAACACTAATTCCAAAGATGATCTTGAAAGCAGAGCTTGTTAACGTTACCAATACACATTTAAATTAGCGGTAATTCCATATACTTAAGTATCGTTACAATTTGGTAGTGATACTTGGTAAACTAACAGAATAATAACGTTATAATAATGTGAATTTTGCGTTAAATATTATTGTTAAATTTAGTGTAACTTTGAAAGTAACGATAAAAGTAACGGTATAAATCGTCCTTTTGTATTGTTACCTTTATGCGACGTTGCAGATAAATTTTATTTCGCTATAATTGCTCATTTTGTTAAAAACATAGATGGGGCGTACGTATTATGGGTATAATAAGATAAAAAAGTGTAATTCTACAATAAATATTTTTCATAAAAGTAATTTACATTAATATTGAAATAGTACCCGAATTATAGTTCAGTTTAATGACGGCGGCGTTAAACTGAACTGGCGGCGACGGCTTATCTGAAATAGAAATTAGTTTCATGGCGCAGCTGCACAAGGGTGTGACTGTAACGCGATGGTTGTGGGTTCGATCCCATTGAAATTTTTATTATTCAAATTCAAAATTCAAATTCAAAATATTCTTTATTCAAATAGACTTATAATAAGCACGTTTGAATCGTCGAATGAACATATGAACAAAAAGCTACCACCGGTTCGGAAGGCAGTTCTGATGAGAAGAGCCGGCAAGAAACTCAACAGTTGCTCTTTTCAAAATCAATGGTACAACCTATCATATTAGTTGGCAGCTATCCTGCATTACATTCAATAGACATTAATTCCATACATGTTTGTCCTCTAAATATTCTTGAACAGTGTAATAAGCTTTACTTGACAGAATTTTATTTACTGATACTTTAAATTTTGGAAGTGGCAAACCTAGAATACACTGCGGAATTTTATAATACACATTTTATTTTTTATTTTTTATTATTAAGTTTATCAACGGCTCATACATTGTTACATTCCAGTAAATCTAACTTAAAAACTAAAAACAATTAATGTACTGCCACTTAAAGATAAACACTGCATGCAATATAAAGTGGTTGTGAACAATCGAGAAATGATAATTTATATAAACATAGGTTTGCAAATAAATAAGCGCGTATCAAAATTACATAAAAATATACTAAAAACTAGATTAAGTAATACACACATACATATATAACATAAATGGGTACATAACCAGGAGCATCAGTAATAACATAATTTACACACATTGTGTTGCTTTCTTAAAAGCTGTTAAAGACATTTTAAAGATATCAATATTCGTGGACACACTACATTTCTTATTATAAAGTGAGCTAAGCCTTGTAATAGGAGAATTAGATCCCAATTTTGTTCTCCGTTGCGGTGGTGCAAACAAACGGATAGGTTTTCGAGGTATTTTACGGGGTATAGTAAAAGAGAGTTTAGAGAGAAGACGCGGACAATATATGTTATAATTTACCAATTTATACAAGAAAATTAAGTCAATGGCGTCCCTCCGAGTATTAAGGTCAGATATTTTAAAGTAATCTAGTGATTCTCTATAAGAGTACTTGTCTCGTTTTACTCTATTAAAAGAAAACGCGAGATGTCTAACAAATCTCTTTTGCACCCGTTCAATACGCAGTGTATGTGTTGCAAAATGAGGACGCCAAACAACGCTCCCATACTCCAACATTGACCTTACAAGACAGTTGTATAAAATGATTTTCGTTTTAGGCTTTTTAAAAAATCTAGAAATTCTAATCACAAAGCCTAACATTTTTGAAGCTTTTTTTATCAAGAAATCCATATGAGGAACAAAAGTTAATCTGTTATCAATTGTGATTCCTAAATCTTTTATGGTCTGTGTCTCACTGATTTGCGCATTCTTAATGAAGTAGACTGATGGTATAATATTATTCTTTCTTGTGAATTTAATATGAAAGCATTTTGATACATTAAGCTCCATACCATTATTTTGACACCAACTAACTAGGGCATGTAAGTCTTTTTGAAATTTTACTACATCCTCCCAAGTTTCAACTATTCTATACAACTTTAAATCGTCTGCAAACAACAATGGAGTGGAATAGTTAAAACATAGGGGAAGGTCATTGATAAATATGTTGAACAATATTGGACCTAGGTGAGAACCTTGTGGTACACCAGAAAGTATTTTATATGAATATGAAGTAAGTCCGTTAACCACAACAAAAAATGAGCGTTCCGATAAATAAGAACCTAGCCTACACTAGAAATGATGTCCTCCATGTAAGTCGCCATGTTAGTATTAACTGATCGACCTCTTAAAAATCCGTTCTGCTCATCGCATACGCATTTCTCAAAGTGTGTTTGCTCGAAAGGACATACTAAAGATTCAAAGATTTTAGCAAAGCTAGACAGAATAGAAATTGGACGATAGTTGCTTACAAGGTGTATATCTCCTGACTTGTGGATTGGCACCACCTTAGCCGTCTTCCAAACTGAAGGAAAAACTCCTGCATTGAGTGAAGTGTTGAATATGAAATGTAATGGGTTGACTAGGTTTTCAGCACATTTGCTGATAAAGTATGGCGGAATACAATCAGGTCCAGCACCTTTCGCGCGATCTATAGAATTTAGGGTTTTAAGAATTAAATCACTACTAATATACAATGAGACCAGTGCCTCCCTGAATGCGTGATTACTGTGGTGTGATTTGCGGCACAACAGGGGATCCAAGTCACAGTCATTGTTGTTATTATACACAGACTCAAATTGAGAAGCAAACATATTGCAAATACTGTTTCCATCTGAACATGTAGAGATGCCGTCCGTAAGTGTAACTGGGTATGAACTGCTACCACCGCGTTTCTCTTTCACAAATGACCAAAAATATTTAGGATTATTACATATTCTACTTTCAGATAAATTCATATAATTATTGTAGCATTCAATAGTAATTATGGCACAGCGCTCAGCCAATAACTGGAAAGATATCAAGTCTAAGGGGTTATTATATTTTTTATACCTAATTCTATATTTATATTTTTCATTTAATCGTTTAATCAGTTGACGTGAGAACCAAAGTGGGTATTTTTTATTATTTGGTCTAGAAATTGGTACAAATTTGTCTATTACCTCTCGAATGACTCCATAAAAAATTTCAACTAGTTTATTTACATCCCTCACACCGGCGAACATATTATACCAATTTATTTTAGATAAGTACGCGTTAATAACCTGGTAATCCGCTCTATAGAAATTATAGCTGAGATATTGATTGTTGTAAGCCAGTTTTGTTTCACAAGAACAGTTAATGGTTATATTTAATGGTGGGTGTAGTAAATCTATTGTAGATAAAACATCAACTGCACGTGGTACAATACATGGAGATGAAAAGTCTAAGAGTACCAAATCCAAGATTCTATTCATGCTATTAACAATATGGTTGTGTTGTTGAAAATTGTTTAGGTTAAGAAAATCCAAAAGGTCATAGTTTAATGGAGAAGTGTAATAAGTGTCAGAATTTATGACCAGTTCCCAGTTGATATTACTCAAGTTAAAATCACCGATTATACATTTATGACAGTTATTTTGTTCATTAATATTAGAAACATTATCTAAAAAAGCCTTAAGATTAGATCTTAGTACTGGAGGTGACAAGTAGACAGCACAAAAAGCTATTAAAAAAGGCTTCATTGGTGTGCCAAGATCAATAGTAACCCACAAGTCTTCATTGGCAGTCTCATATGAAAACTGCCGTTTACATCTTATGGATTTTGAAACAGCTATTAAGACTCCTCCACCTTCCTTCTTCGTCGTAGTTCTTGATTCCTCTCTGTCCCTTCTAAAGACAATATAGTTATCATCAAAAAGTTCTGAGCTTAATATGCCACTGTTAAGCCAAGTCTCTGTTAGAATTATCAGATCATATCTGGTTCTACTAAGATTACAAAAGAAAGCATGCGTTTTCGTTCTTAGACCTCGTACATTTTGGTAGTATATCGATAAAGAACATAAGGTAGTGTTTGATAAATTCATAATGTTTATTTACGCGAAAAACTATATATCAAATGCAACATTTATATTTTTCCTTTTAATCTTATACTATTTTGTTCAGTGCATCCAAATCTCTTATTAAAATGTATTCAGAAAAATCAGTTTTTCTTGTGTAAATACGACCTCCTCTGATCCACACGTGCTTATATCCCTTTTCTTTAGCTCTTATGCGAGTTGCCGCGTGTAACGCCCTATTCCCTGGACTCAGATGTTCAGAGATGTATATGGGGGACTTTTCGCCATCGAAACCTATGTATGACGTATTTAATTTATCAGCAATACTTTTAGTTTTATTAAAATTTATTGATGCGGCCAAAAAGGAATCACGACATCTCGGTGAGGCAAACTGAACAACAATAGACTTGGGACGATTGCTGTTGTTTTTAGATTTCATGACTCTAGTGCAATGGGCGATGTCTTCTATTTTAGTCGCGCTATTAATGACCTTTCCCAATTGTGCGATAATGCTGATGAGATTTTCGTTTTTTTTCTGGGGGATGCATTGAATTTCAAGATTGTTGGCTCGAGTTTGTTGTTCTAAATTGTTAAGCCGGACTGTCATTTCCTTTAAATTTGATGTAATGTTTTTATTTTGTTCCTCTAAATTCCTAATTGTATCCTTATCTTTCTTGCTTTCTCTTACGATATCTTCATACTGTAGATTAATAAAAGAAACTGAGTCTCTAATATCCTTTATCTCCTCCCTCATAGACTTAAGTTCGTTGCTCAACATATTTTTCATAGATAACGTAATTTTTTCAATAATCGTATCAGCTTGCTTATTCATCTCCTCCTGTATGACAGTACGTACACTATCTTCGGTAATAGACGCATTAGTCGCACCAGGAGGAGATTCTAGAGCTTGTCTTTTTTTGGAACGTACAGTAATATTGGGATTGGAGCCCAAAGACTATAATATGTATAAGATTTCCTTCCTCGATAAATGGACTATAGAACATGAAAATGATTTTCAATAGGAATCAGTAGTTTCTGAGATTAGTTCATTTAGTCGAAGAACTCATCATTTTAATAATATTGGTATACATATTATATCTTCTATATTTTGCACTTTTGAGGTCATTGTATATTGTGCAAGCGCTGATGCACGCTATCTCATGTTGACTTAACTTAGTTGGTTGTGGGTTCGATCCCCTTTTGGGAAAAATATCTATTTATTAAAATCTTCTTCCTGGCATTAATCCCGGCTGTTACCAGGGTCTGCCTTCCTACTCAACCTACTCCACTTTGCACGGTCTTTTGCGTCCTCGGTGGTTTGACCATTGGCTCTCATGTCCTGCATCACGACATCCAACCAGCGCTTCCTTGGGCGACCGGGAGGTCGCGCTCAAGGAACTGGTATAGCAAGGCACTTGCATCCGCCAAAGTTCTTAGGCCGCCGCGTAACATGGCCAAACCATCTCAGGCGACGCTCTTGGAGCTTATCCGCTACGTCACGGACCCCAAAACTGCCTCGAATGAATGCGTTTCGTATACGGTCAGACCACGTTACGCCGCACATCCACCTCAGCATCTTCATTTCCGTGACG
>JAAIXI010000249.1:8091-340763 GCA_013403645.1 Heliconius nattereri
CCAGAGCGAATAAATAGAAATATGACTTTTTAATTTCCTCGAGGAGCTGTAGCACCTCTGGTGCTGCACGGGGTCGTGGGCGGCGGTGATCACCGCCAGGTGACCCGTACGCTCGTTTGCCTTGTCCTTTTTCCATTAAAAAAAAAAATAAAAAAAAAAATTAAATCATTTAAATTACTTTATAACTTGCTAATAATGATCTATTAACAACCTAGTAACAAATCGACTACCACACGTGTAACCTCACGTAGGTGAGGGCCAAATATGTCTTCCCGCTTAAATTAGTAACTTTTAATAACAAAATGAAAAGAGTGCGCATTTTGACATTGACGGTGACATTGACACATTGCAGTACTATATTTGACAGTTGACATTTGTAGCACAGAAGTCTAAATGTGTTCTGTGTTCCTAACTATATTACCTTTAGCTTTTAGTCCATTAAAAAAATAATAATAATAATAATGTTGAGCTTACTTGTAATTTACCCTGGCCACAGGCCAATATAATGGAGACAATATATACTATAGACTTTAATAATTAGTTGCCAAATCGCTTTCGAATGCTTTAATTTAACGTTTGTCATGATTTCATAAATCAATATAAAACGGTTGCTACTTAAATATTGTGTGATTAATGAGAATTATAACATTTATATGTTACGATGGTGTTAACGGCAAATGAATTGGATAGCGAAATGGTCACTGGATATGAGGTATGATTGACTTCAATATAAATAACCTATAAAAACAATTAATTGTTTTTCTCAATTTTCGTATAGTTCTACATATTATATTATACCTATTTAGTTTGACGTGAAAAGAGCCACCCTTTCAATTTATGAAATCAGAGTAAAAACTGAACATCATAATTTTGTAATTGTTTAAAATTCTATTATTTATGCTTATCAAAATGTTATACATATATAAATTTAACAATAACTTTAAATATTATGCCAATTTGTTTTTATGACAGCACATTAACCCTTTAACTGGTAGAATACCAAATCATGTTATTCCCCATACAATGTAACATTAGCAAAGTGCTCCGCTGGCATGTTTGGAATGTCATGATCGAATAAGATTCTATGTTATGATTTATGTATAATGCATGTACGCCTGTGCACCTAGCCAAGATCTGGATCTGGGACCACTCATTGTGTGAATGTGGCCTGGACGATGGTTCCCCTTCTCACATACTTTTTTCCTGTCCTAAATTAATCCATCCCTTATATAACATACTTCCTTATAAAGTTCCCTGTCCTCTTAATGTTTAATGTTTGTGCTTAGTCCTCTATGTAAATTTTTATGTAAATATATCAGATATAAAATTGTAGTTAAAATAAAGTTTTAAATAAATAAGATCATAATATTAAACTATAAACTAACATATTTATAAAATACTATTTATTACTAATCCCTCTCCATGTATATATTCTATTTATATATATATAAATAGAATATTATTATTATATAGTTGGAGGCTGTACTAGTAACGGCCGATGTTAATAATGTATCTCTTATCTCCGGTTATTGTCAATCTTGGATTTTCGACATGTCTATCCAATCTCTAACCTGCATGCCACTCCGGGTAATGTCAACTTATCGTCAACAGTGGATTGCAGGGCCCTCCCTGCAGTAACGATAGTTTCGTTTTACGTATCTTTTTTAAATTAACAAAATCCTAATATATATGCTCAATTAAATTTAAAATTAATTTTTATTACTTATAAACGTCCTATAAAACTATTTTTAATAAAATAATAAATCTTTAAGTCCCAAAATACTAAAAAAGAATAAAAATTAATAATATTAAAACACTTTTTAAAACTTAATGCAATATGCTTAGGTGCGTACAATGGAACTCGAACATGTCATTTTGAAGCATATGTTTTTATAATATAATAATTAATTGTTAGTTTTAAGATACTTTATTCCTAACCCGTTTTCGTGTATAAATTATTAGGCATAACTTGAAACGCCATAAAATAACAACTAAACTGAACTAAAGATAATTAATTTAATTTAATTAATGGAGTCCGGCATAGTAAGGTAAGTATCGTATGTATTCATAATTTTGTTTATTAAGTTTAAATATACATGATTTTTGCGAGAAAAATTTTTGCGAAAAATTATATAAAGGCGTTAGCCTCTATATAATTTTTGAATTCATAATAATATTAATATCATTTTGCTTGGCTATTTCAATTTCATATTGTTTATTGCTACATTGGATAACAAAGAATAAAATTTGAGATTAAGTGCAAGATTGTTATTTTAACTTATATTGATAAATGCTTTATTAAACAATGAACTAATAAATACTTTATTTTTTTCAGTAAAAACAAAACAGTGATTGCAAGAAATATTTTGTAGCTTATAAGAAATGTATGAAGAATAAAGCTAATAAAATTACAAACATGGAGCGCAAATTAAGAAATAAAAAATAGTTATATAAAAGAGAAAAATAAAAAAATTGGTTACATTTTTTTAATAATAAAAAAATTACAATACACATTGTTTTCTTTATTCACACTCCCAAAAACAAGTAAAACTATGATTAACTAACAATCTTCTCACTTCTTAAGAAATTAATAAATATAAAATATTTGACTTTCAATTCATCTTATAAAGTAATTATTTATGTCCTTTCTGTGATATCTTATATTGCAGTGCTGTCCTCATTATCTATCATGTCATGAAAGTATTTCCATTCCTGGTACTACCTCCAAATCAAGATCTCTGCAAACGGAGTGCCATAATATAAAATTGTATTGCAAATGCTCTAAAAATATAAAATTTGTATATTAGGTATATAATTAATGAATACTAATAAATTTAATACTATTTACACATCATACTAATAAATAGTAATAAGTTTTTTTATATATGGTCCGTACCCTTTTTTCCATACCATTTATTTTTAAAATATATACTCTCTCTAAACCTAAGGTTAAATAAACATATAAACCAGTTAATTTTTTAAATCTTATACATTTTATTTACTAATAATAGGTTAACATAATAAATACCTTTTTATTATATTCCTGGTTTAATATATGTTTGTTTGCAGCTTTGCTTCAGTACTTGGATTAAGAACTTGTGTTAATAAATATGGTCTATTTGGTACTTTACTTCCATTATTTACCCATAATGTTTTGCATCACATTTTGCTGCCTATATTAACATATAAAATACTTTTTTTACAAATATTTAAGATAGTAATTTAGAAAATCAGCAACTGAAATTAATAAGCCCAGAGCTCAAATTAAGAAATGAAATGGTAATTAGTAACTGAGATTAAATATACAAAAAAAGTTTCCATAATTTGCCTGCTTTTGTAAAGAAAACTTTATAAAACTTAATAATACTCACATGGCGATTAAACACATGGGTAGGCAAGTGCAATCAATTGCAGCAATAACTCCAGGAAAGCCACCAACTTGAAAGAAGTTTTTAGCACTCTTGATATATTTTTATATGCTCACTGCATATACTTGTAATTGTTGACAGTAACTACATAACACTATCATTACTATCACTCGAAGAAATGCCACTCTACATATTTATTTACTTTCTAAATAAAATATAATATAAATACAATCTTGCAATCCGGGGATATGATACAGTAAACCCCAAAATATGTCGGATCGCAATTAGCTGTCATTTTTGCTATCCAACGTAATGTCAAAATCGACAGATCGTTTATTGTTTGCAAATATTTTTTCATTACAAAGTATGAAATTAATTAATTTAAAAATATATATATATTTAAGGTATAAAAAACAGTGTAATAATATTCTGACAGGCTAAAAGTGTCCCATAATTAACTGAACATTTCAATAGAAAACACCATTTTCAGTATTTTGAAATTTATCTTCTCTATAGTAAAAAAATTAAAAAAGTTAATCAATTAAATATATTTGCAAAAAAATAATGTAGGAGGACTTAAGGTGATAAATAAAATATGTAGAGGATGGCCTACACTATTTAGCCGGAGATTGGAGTCTGTTTGTACACCTACTTCTGTATTACTAGACCAAATTGAATGAAACTTTTTTTATTGTATATGTAACTAGTGGACCCGGACGCGGTACGCCTGCTTAAATTATAAGAATATTTATTAAATATATTATTTCCAGTTTTTAATAGAAGAAGTAAGAAAATATCAGCTTAAATAATCAAAAAGAATAATAAGTAGAGACATATTATTAGAAAAAATATCTGAGAAATTAAAAAGTAACTAAAGGATATTCTTAATATTAGAAAAAATACCTAAAAACTAAAAAATAAAAAATTTCTGCCAGCAATATCAAATAAAAAAGAAGAGAACCAAAGTGGGTTTTAATTTATTTATAAACAGCAAATAAAGTTCGAAAATGTATGAAATTTTATGACTACTCGAGGAAATGAAATATTTATATAAATTTATATTTTCATTTCTTCGCTCTGGTGTCAAGGCAAAGCGTGACGTTGAGTACCACCACTTAATACGCAATGCCTCCAGAAATCGGCGGAAAATGTGGAACGGAGTATCCTAGATACCTTCTGCCCACCCCACTGTGCGCTGGATACAGCGTGAAGTTGATTATAAAGATATAAAAACTTAAGAACTAGGTCCATTAATATATCGATAATATAGGCTTAAAACTACTTAGTAGATTTTTGTCTCCGATCGCGAATCATGCAAAAATGACTGGTACAAACACAAAATATTTCATTTTGGTATGATGGATCCTGGCAAAACCAAAGTGTCAAGCCTTTTACAGAATATTGGATCCTCACCGTTTTAATTGGCTCTAAGTTGTATGCAAACATATGATTCCAAATGATACTGGGGCGCGTGCCTCCAGATGTGAACAGTAGTACTTCATATGAGGCCGATCTTGGGCTCTTTACATTACCAATCGGCGTTTTGACGTAAAGTAATGTCTCGCTCTGCCGGTGACTCTCAGTGTCTGTGATACCAACTAGCTTGCTTGCCGTATGATCGCGATACTAACTGATAGTTACTCGAAACGTTAAAGCCCAACATAATAACACTGGGAGTATATGAGAATAACATTTTTTTTGTTTAAAATAATAAGGCTCTATAACAAAAAATTACATAAAAGCGATAAGAGCCCTATCAGGAATGAATCCCTGTCAAGGCCAGTTATTTCATCTTTAAGTCTGTTTATGCAATTGTAAATTATTTGAATAGTTCAAATTGATACTTATATTTCTTTTTAACATATGGTGAAAGTAAAAAAAAGTAAAAAAAAATACGATATTGCAAAGCGCTCTAAAAAAATCGTTAATATATGTATTTACATAAATCTTAGTCTATAACCGATCTCTACTTATAACCGATCTTAAATAGTAGGTAATGTAGGTTGTATTCTTTTAAACCATTAAAAATTCTTATAACAATTACGCTAATACGGTACTAAAGTTATTGAAATGTTCATATTAGAAATCACTATAAGTGCGCTGCAAGCATGAAATATAATTCTGTATATTGAATAAATAACTGTGTAGTTCAAGCGGGAGAAGCCGCTGGCAGTTGCTAGTTATATAGCGGTTGCGTAGCAACGACAGTTGTTATTAACAGTATACATGTGTAATGTAATGTTATAATACATATGTTAAGCCTATAGCACTTCTGAATAATGCAGTTTTCATACAAAACAAAAACATAGTAAATCGGACCAGTAGATCCAGAGATCTTAGCGTTCAAACAAACTAACAAACAAACTCTTCCGCTTTATTATATTAAGTATAGATTTGCTATGAATCTATTGCGATAATGATCTCAGAAGGGCTTTACTCTATTAAATATTTTTTTTCTAATTTCCAAAGACATGCATAAAGGAAGGTTTTTAGTTTTAAGCTTCTCAAGTCGGCTATATAGCTGAAATGTATTATTGCAGTAACAATAATATTTTCTTTGATTGAAGGATCCTCAAATGCCAACTGGCTTGAGTGGACTGCAGTAGCGTGTGATCTGCCATGTTACTATTAGTCCGGTGCTAAGTGTGCAGCAAAATCAATTGGTTCGATCCCCACTCGAGAAAAGGGAATATTATAAAATATAATAAATTGGATTATTTTCATTTCTACACTCTGGTGTCGAGGCAAAGAGCGTGCTCAGCAGAAAATGGAGAACAGAGTGTCTTAACACGAGGTTCCCTCTGCCTAACTTGTAATATAAATACTTGGGCTGTATTGCCATCATTTCTATAAGAATTTTTGATTATTTTGGAAATAATAAAATATAACATAATTATGTTGGCGCTTGACTATTTACCCACCATAAAATATTACTTTGATTTTATAAAATATCAAAATTTATTTTAAAAGTCATATATATATATATTTATGTATGCTGCTACCATAATATGTCGTCACATGGTTTTGTTAGCAAAATGTCAACTGATCTTTGCAACCTCAGTATCAGTATATTGACTGATAACGAGCTGTTAACAATATCAATGTATATTATATGTATACACCCTTTGGGTAAAATTTTATTGTATGAATTTATTTATGTACAGAACCAAGGCTCTGCAGAAGAAGCCATGGACGTGTCTTCGTTGCATGATCAGCTCGTGCGACACGTGCTCGTCGTCAACGGGGAACTGGACTCCCGCCTCGATGTGTGGGGCGAGCACTCGTACGCGCGCGCGCGCGGCGCCGCCGGCAACGCGCACATACGCGTGCTGCTGGCGCCCCCCGCCGCCCCCGACGACGACGACGACGACTTTATTGACGTAGAGATCGTGCCGCGCCCTCTGCCGGCGCCGCCTCGTGACCTCCTCATCGACCCCCAAGACCTCGACGACCCCTCGGGCGAGGCGGAGGACTGGGAGGACAGGTTGGTGGCGCAGGCACCGTCCAACGCGCACGCGCGCCTCGCCGGCGCCGCGCTAATCGTGCTGCGCGATCTGCGTCTGGAGCGACTGGCGGCTGCGCGCGGCGGCGGGCGCTGGGCGCGGCACGAGGGCGCGGCGGCGGCGGCGCGGCGGCTGCGGCGCGTGCTTGCCCCTCACTGGGCGGGCGGCGCGGCCTGGCTGCACGCGGCGTTGGCCGGCGCGCCGCTGTACGCGGAGGTGGCGGGCGAGCTGCGGCGGCAGGTGCCGCGGCTGGCGGCGCGGCTGCCGGCGCTGGAGGAGGCGGGGGCAGCGGCGGCGGCTGCGCAGAACGACCCACTGGAGACGGTGGGCGCGCGGCGGGCGGCGGACGCGCCGGGCGCGTGGCTGGCGTGGGCGCCAGGAGGCGGCGCGGCAGAAGATGCACGCTGGCTGCGGCGTCTGGGCGCGCTGGTGCACGCGCGCGCACTCTGCCCGGGCGTGGAAGGGGGAGGGGGGCGCGCGGGCTCGTCACCGGAGCGGTGGTGCGCGGCGTTAGCGCAGGAGGCGCGTGCGGCGCTCTCTGAGATGTTAGCAGACGCCGGGTAAGTGTGACCGGATAACATCTTTGATTTTCGCAATTGCTACACATTTTAAATCAATGACCTCAATAATCGTGCATATTTAGTATTGTGTTTGGAAACAAGTTGCAGTAGTCCGTGATCCTAGATAAATTGAAGTGACATCATATATGTGTCGATAAATATCTAATCTTAATGCACTCTTTGCGAGGTAGTAATAAGAGTAAGGTAGTAAAAGTGCAAGGCGTTAAGTTTCGGTTTGGGCACTCAACACGCAATGTCTTTAAAATTGGGCAGTGCGTGGATCGGCGTGTCTTCATTTAGGTTCTCTATGCCTACCCTGCTGTATGCGGCGTACAGCGTGAAGCTGTAAATAACCAGTAAGTTGCATGGGCGCAGGCGTCGCGCTGTGATCGTGGGTGGCGTGGGCGCTGGCGCGGCGCTGGCGGCATGGCTGGCGGCGGGCGCGCGGGGAGCGGCGGGCGCGCGCGGCCTGCTGCTGCTTGCGCCGCCGCTGATCACCGCCGAGGGGCCCCGCGACGCGCCCGACGACGCACTCGCTGACGTGGAGTTGCCGCTGCTGGCGGTGGTGGGCGGCGGAGCGGCGCAGTGCTGGCGCGGCGCGGCGGCGGCGCTGGCGGGCGTGGGTGCTGGCAGTGCGGGCCCGGTTCGCCGCGTGCTGGTGGTGACGGGCGCGGACGACGCACTGAGGTTGCCGCGCGCGCTGCGCCGCCGCCGCCACCTGCCACAGCAAGCGCTGGACGCGGCGCTGGCGGTGAGTGCGGGACGTTGCTTTTCTCAGATAAACATCTGAGCTGGAACTAATTTCTTGTAAAAATAAAGTGTCTAACACACTAATAAACTTTTAGATCATTAACTGAAATTTAAAATGACTTAAAACATACAGCAAGTAACATTATTTGTAAGAGTAGACCGACGTTAGACAAATTCGCTAGACGTTGCTAATCTGTTCTAATAAGATTTTTTCTCCTAGTCTGGAGGAATATCAGAAACCGGCTAGGGATGTTATTTTAGTATAACTGGGCATGTTGCAGGAGGAGTGCGCGCGCTGGGCGGCGGAGGCGGCAGAGGCGCCCGAAACGCCGCGCGAGCGCGCCGGCCGTCGTAAAGGTGCGTAGCGCGCGTGCTGATGTCATTTACAACCGAACGTATTAATTTTTTTGCATCTTCTTTACAGGGGCCGCCCCGTCGGAATATGAAGAAGGCCGTTCTATTCCAACGTTAGTATGTTTATAAGCCACTCGTTATATTATTATCTGTTCATTCGACTTTTATTCAAACCTTACTTTCTTTTCATAGGGGAGGACGATCTATAGAAATAATAGGTAAGTGGAAAGAACATCTTATAGTGGTTGCTATTGTTTATTTATTTTTATTATTTATTAATTACGAGACTGCGAACGGTAGGCCACTCAGCATAGTTGTTGGCATATGAGCAGCAATACCTACTCAATACTACCAACGTCAGCGTTGGTGGTCAGTGGCCGCCTAGGAAAAGACGCGCCTGCGATCAGAACTGGTTAACAACAAAAAATAAATCTTCATATATAAAATATAACATATAATATTTAAAAGAAAGAATGTAGTGTTACAAAATATTCGTATAATAAATAATTAATTCTAAGTTCAAATGATATTATTATAAAAATGAATACCAAATAACAACAATGGTCGTACCCAAAACAATCGAAAATCCTTATAGAAAATTATATTAATGTAAAAAAAGATATATTAGAAAGTTACAGATTAAAATAATAAAATATATATATTCGACGCCATTCTATAATGACAGTTGTCAGACATCATAAATATTATTCTCTTTATAAATACATGGCCTTCTGCATATTTAAAAGATTTTTTTTAAATTTTAATTTAAAATAGGTAATGGACTTGAGTCCGCGAAGCCCTCCTCCGCCGAGGAGGAAGATCGTTCAATATTTAGGAGCCATATATTTGTAACTTCCCCTGTTGTTGTTGGTGCACTGGCACGAGTAACGAGTGCAGACAGCAAAGTGGCAGAGAGAGAGAGAGAGAGAGAGAGAGTTAATTTGGACAGTACTAAAGATTCATACGAGTGTACTTGCAAGTCAGGTCTTAGATATTATCTAATGCGATATAGAACTTTTAATCTATAAAAACAACTTGGAACCGTATTGAAAACATGTTTGTCTAATCGAACGTTTGAGGATTTGATTGTAGGAACCGAGGATTAAAAATTTTGTTTTATTTGGATTTAATGCAAGATAGTTAGCCTCCAACCACAGGACTATATTTTTCAAATCATTATTTAATCGATCAACGGCGCTATGCGTTTCACTAGGTTTGAAAGATTTCCATATATTATGGACCGTTCATTTTGAAAGTGGTGTAAGTCCATTTTCTTTTGTTTCGAGAAAATTACATGTTACTTACTATATTTGTTGATTTAAAAATACAGGCAAATCATATGAGGTCTGGCATTGTTTCTATTGTTTTATCAACATTTAATTTGTTTATATAAATTTGTTTTTGGCTAATTTGACTACGATACCACATATTTATTTGCTGTAAATGGACTTACACCACTTTCAAAATTAGACAATTGTTAAAATCGTTTAATTTCAATTTTGAAAAATCAAATATCGCTTAAAATATAGTTCATTTTAATATAATTTTGTTTACAAATACGCATAACAACACATAACATTTTATTTAAGACGGCAATTACATTGTCATTACAAGATACTGATTACAATAATCTACTTATTCTGATGTTTGATGCACCGGAGGTATGTAGGGTAGTAGCTGCTTTATGTCTTTATATTTTTATATCACACGTCATCCTATAAATATTATAAGTCTGAAAGTTTGTAAGTTTTTTTTTTGGGTAAAGGTATCGCCAAAAGTACGTAATAGGTAGGATTCAAATTTAATACACAGCTAAAGTATGAATTGGAATAGTATAAAGGCTACATTTTATTTAATAATTCAACTCCTAAGTAATATAAAATTAGTAAAATCGAAATAAGATTGCGGATTTTTCTGCAAAAAGATGGCGCTACTTTTAATTTATATTTTTTTATTCGCCAAAATACGGGCAAAGATACGGAGTCATAAAGCCTAGGCGTATTTATTTTCTTCTCACGGGTTATGCGCTGTACATTTTCTAATATATTTCTGTATTTTTTAAATATCTATAATTTAACTTACGAGTAGTGGAAACACGGAGAGGAAACAATGAAACATGAAAAATCGGTCTTGAAAATATATATTAACAACATGTTAAAAAATATCCAAATAATTTAAAAACTTCTTTGTATTAAAAATAAAATATTACTATTAATAGTGTTTAAAAAATCATATAATAATGTATTACTATTACATAAATAATGATATGACCGCTGACTGTGCGGGTGCAGAGGGCCGCGTGGTATCGCGTGGGCCGGCGGGCGCCCCCCTCGCGCTGCTGCCCCCGCGCCTCGCGCCCGCCGACATCATGCAGCTGCCCATCGTGTTCGCGGACGACGAGCCCGCGACCCCGGCGACCCCCTGCCCCCGCGCGAGCCCCGCGCCCGCGCGCGCTTTCACGCGCGTGCTTGTCGCCAAGCGCGGCGGCGGCGGCCGAGCGCCCGCGCTGCGACGACGCGCCTTTAACTCACCCAACTGTTAAACGTTATATATTAATATGCTTGTAAAATATACAAATGATAAGTAAATTAAATGCTTGGTTTTTCTGATACCCCTACTCTACTTTCATTTATGAAACTATATACAGTGTAAAACGAGGTCTCGTCCTAGTTCAATACCTAGTGTCCGACTGAAACAACCTTTGGCTTTGGTCTCAGTTTCGGCCGAAACCCATATTTTTTTTAAATATGTTTATGTCGGAGAAGAAGCGTAGTAGGTATTAAAAATAAACGAGTAGAATCTCTGACCACGTCCTGGTCATTGGTTCTACTCATATGTGAACACATGAATACTTTTAATAAGGTAGTTTTAACATAGCAAACTAAGTTAGTAATAACTGAAAGCATAAATAACCCTTTCTTATAATATAATAATAACTGAACGATTTCAAAAGTAAGCCAATTGTGAAGGGTTATAATTGTAAGCATAATAAATAACAAAACGGTAGTGGGAAGTGAAGCTCGGAGCAGTGCCTGGGACTTGAGACCACAGGTGTAGGTTTCAGGGGCCCAGTACGAAATACAGGTATGAAACATCGTTGAATGAAAAAAAATCATACATCTACACTGTTGAGGTATCTTTATTAATTTCTTTAGGAGTTTGAAATATTTTAACCTTAATGCTGGTCCCGCAAAAGGAGCGCTGACACTTCCAACCTGTATATGTTATAGGCAAATTTTGTTTCCAATTTCAGATAAAAAACCTCCAAAGCAGAGCAGAGGCGGAGGGGCGCCACTGAGCCACGGTTAGCATCGTTCTCTGTATTATATTACGTTTTAAAAATTAAATAAGAATTCATAGCCAGTAAAAAGAAGACAATTGTTGGAAGATACTAAGATAGACGAACGAACCGGTGGAAGACGTTTTATAGTGAAAACAAAAAAAGCCCGTTAGTGTGATTTCTTTTATGACATTTTTAAAAAATACGACATCTAAAGTAACCAATTTCGTGAAACTGTGACTAGTGCAAACTAATTTTTTTGTGATTGAAACAAAAGATTTTGTGGGCGAAAAAAGGGAATAACATAAATGTATATAGAAACTTTGTTAAAAATTTGCAAAATACACAACTTATTTACACAACTAACGCCATCTCTTGGAAGTAACGAGAAACAAGTTTACGATCGAAGTTAAAGTTCGTTATTGGATTACCAGTTTGAAATCGAGCCACAAGAGCTCGCTACTAGACGGAAGACATTACACTTTATTGCATTTATTACTCTCAATTTTCAAATTAAGAAAAAATAAACATGGAAGAAGTCAAGCCAAAAGGGGTCGCGTAGCAAAATTCTGGGGTCGTGAGAGATTTTAATGTCAAATATTTATATATACTATTTTATAACATCACTAGAGTTGAGTTATTTCCACCGACAGCAGTAAACTATTGATGATCGCTATTATTATACTGTGGCTATACATTGTTAGTGCGTTTGTCGGTATCATACATGTTGAATAAGCCGCGCGCCGCTGACTTCCCACTCTGACCGCCACCCCTAAATATCACAATCGAGATTTCGAGATCGAAATATTTTTAACCGAACGAAAATGTGAACTTGCTGCTTTTTTTCAAAATCTCAACTTGTCTCTTCAAGGAAAAAATTGCGATATATTTACTTCAAATGATAAAATTGAAAGTTTTATTAAAAAGATCAACATTTGGAAAAGTAGGGTCGAAAAAAATTCGTTCGAAATGTTTTCCAGTGTCGACTATTTTATAATCGAGAAAATTCAAAATTATTGTAGATCATTTAAAAGCGCAAAGCGCGCGCAAAAGAAATACAGTTCCGTCCATATTTTATATTAAATATTGATTTCCAAAAAATAGTTTGAATTCAAAAGCCGTTTTGGATTGGCTTAAGTGAGATTGATCACCTGCCACCTAAAGCTCAATAGGAATTTGCTGAGCTTTCGAGTGACTCAAACTTAAAACTACAATTTCAAATAAATTATAAGCAAAAAGTAATTTTTAGAAAAAGCTTTTATTTAAACGATCTAAAAAGGAGAAATTAAAATTTGTCTTTTAAATTTTATCTATCAACTCATAGCCTCATTGTACACAATTTATATGATCATAAAAGCTTGTCGCGCGATTTACTTATGTAACTAAACTAGGACTAATTTAAGTACGTACAATCTGCTAAGTTTAAATTTTCAAAGTTTCAATTTAATTTAATTTATTAACGCGACAAGCTTTTATGATCATATATATTTTACGTAGAAGTAAACTAGAAATAACTATTCGGCTATCTTGGATGGTCTGCCATATTGGATTTAGAATGACGTTAAATTATTTTTCGAGTTGCTCTCAAGAAACCCTTTCATTTGATGGGTATCAATAATGTACAAGTGCATCAAAAGTAACTATTCTGTTAATTTGGATGGTCTGCCATATTGGATTTAGAATGACGTTATACTATTTTTTGAGTTACTCTCAACAAGCCCTTTCATTTGATACCCATATTATAGAAATTCATGAAATATAACTATTCCGCCATCTTGGATGGTCCGCCATATTGTATTTAGAATGAAGTCACAAACTTTATCGTGTATTGTCATCCAATCCAAACGTGTATAAAAAATTTCAGCTCAATCGTACGAACATACCTTTCATTATATGAAAGCACAAACAACTTGAATAGTGTCAATTCTATTGGATTTCAAGTGATGTCACATTATTTTTCTAATTGTTCTCGGCAAGATCTTTCATTTGATACCCATATTGCAGAAGTGCATAAATAATAACTATTTCGCCATCTTAGATGTTCCACCATATTGGATTTAGAATAACGTCACATTATTTTTCGAGTTACGGTCAACGATCCATTTCATTTAATATCTATATTGTAGAAGTAGACTAAATAGATACTCGGCTATCTTCGATTTCCTCCATATTGGATTTAGAATGACATCACATTATTTTTCAAGTTGCTCTCGACGAGCCCTTTTATTTGATATCCATATTGTAGAAGTACATTAAAAATAACAATTCCGCCATCTTGTATGGTCCGCCATATTACATTTAGAATGACGTCACATATTTTATCGTGCGTTGTCATCCAAACTAAACGTGTATACAAAATTTCAGCTCAATCGGTAGAAGAAATCTACTTCAAAATTGAGCTTAAAGATTTCACCCGAACCCACATACATACATTGCAAGTTAAATAAAAGCTTTTAAAAAAGCCCTTGACTGAATTCAGGATCGGAACTAGAACTGAATTTCCCACAATCGCTGATATGGCGTTAAATGTACTTCTGCCATTCAACACCACATATTTATGTGAAGTTACTTTCTCAGCTTTAACACATATGAAATCCCAATATCGTTCAGTGCTAAAAAATGTTGAAGATGTCTTACGTCCAGCAGTTTCAAACATTCCACCAAGATTTGATTTGTTATGCAATAAAAAACAGGTGCATCCATCTCATTAAATTTCTTACTTATATTTTAAGTTAATACTTACCACGCAACTACTTGAATATATTCGAGCGAATTAAGACGGTCAGAATCCACTTTTATTTTTGAAACTATAATAAATAAAATTTTATAATTTTTTGTGCAATTTTTAATTTTAGATTTTTGTATGTTTCAAAACGAATTCTAAAACTATATATTTTCATATGTATATGTTGTTACCTAATAAATAAATCATCAAAATATATTAATTTATTTTTCTTTTATATTTGTATGGGGGGTCGTTAAGAAACTCGCAATCATAAATGGCGTCGTGAATGACAAAAGTTTAAGAAGCCCTGATCTAGACGAACAGAAAACAATGATTTTAAAAAACGGAGAAGAAGTAACAGAACAAATTACACAGAATATTGATAATATACTAGACGAGAAATTTAAATACTGGGAAGAAAAGTACGAGAACCTCAAAGTTAAGCTGGATTGTCAAGAAAAAAGGTTATTTATCTTGGAAAAACAATCTAGACAGAGAAATATCATTTTATTTGGTCTGTAAGAAACTGAATCATCATACTCAAACTTGGAAAATACCTTAACAAGTTTTATTAATAAGTAGGTACTTAAATGTAAAAGTCGATCAGAGGGACAGGTGTAAGCTAGAAGGATAGGTAAAAAAGGAGATAGACCTAGACCAATAAAAATCACACTGTTAACACTGGGGATTAAAATAAATATACTAACAGAAAACAGAACTTAAAAATACTACATACTATTTATAAGAAGACTACCTAGAACATATCTTAAAGAAACGGAAAGAATTACAAGAGCAAGTGAACATTGAAAAAGAAAAAGGAAACTCAGTGATCATTGTCTACGATAAATTAAAGATTCTTAACAAAAACCCGAACTCCCAAACCAAAACCAAAAGAATGCTTTCCAGTTCAACAGAAAGTGGCCACAACAATGAACCAAATACACAGTTCAATAAAAAGAACAAGACTAGAAGTAACTTAAACAAATCGTCCAGCCTTTCTGAGGGGCCAGTATAACCGGGTCTATTGAACTTCCTTAGTGGAAAAAACACAAACTACCCCTCAAAGAAGCTTGAAAATACAAACAACGTCTTGTAGGCATTAACACTCCCCTCCCACATAGAAAAAACAGAATTCAAAAAGACACTTTGGAATAACACTTGCATAAAAGAAGAATTGGGTGTCCAACATTGTCTGCAAGCCTTGTGTAGAATATTTACGACACTGGAGTCAAGGGTTCAATTTGGAGTGCTGATATTAGGGACTGAGCCTACTAAGACCTGCAAAGACTGGTGACTGTTTTAAATAAGTGTATCAAAAGATTTCAGTTTGAAGTACCTAACTATAGACCAATGAAAAGCACTGTGCACTGTATTCGCAAATACTGTGATACAAATTCAATCTTAAGCATGGCTCAGCTTTATTTTAGTAGTCAGACATTTTTTTGGAAATAATAAAATCTATTCAGAATTACTTGCCAAAATGTTTAAATTTTTTTACAATTAAGTAAGTAGGCGCTAATATGAGCATTCTTTTTTATTTCCCGGATAATCTGGGTAGACTACTATTAGACTTTAATGAGGGATTGTTCTGATTGCTCAGGACCATGACAGAAATAGAAAAAGTTTATTTTTTAAATATTCCTTTAATTTTTTTGATGAACAGCATACATACTTTTTGTTTTCATGTCTTTTTAATGGAGTTAGAGGCCAACCTGTCGCGTTTAAAGTCACACTCGTGCATCTGCGCCACGACTCAATCTTTTCTCAAAGTTAGTGAGGATGGACAAACGTTCATCTTTCACGCAAAAACTCATAAGGTATTAACGGATTTAGATAAAACTTCACAGTAATAGGTATTGCTCATATTAGAATTATATACGTTGGACAGAATAGGTACCTGTAGAGAGAAGCAACTATACAAATAATTAATGAATACTGTCTCGATACAATAGGCGCGCTACCGCTGACAACGCTGACAGCTCTGACAGCCAGCAGCCAGTAGCCACCTCCACGAGCCGTCACAGAACTATCGATCGGACGTCCTTGTCCGCAAGTATGGTCTTACGTGCAATGCAATGGTGACATTTAGGTACATGCCAAAGCACTTTATCAATTTTGTAATCAAAAAGCTAATAATAATACAATATTAAAGCTACAGTAAAAAATAATAATATAAAGCAATTCGTCAGTGATGCCAATCTTGATTCCCGACCACAACACGCCGGTACATATTCTTCAATATTCTAAATGTATTCAATTAGTGCGTGCTTCACAGGTCAACCGCAACTAACGTCACGACGTGGCGCTAGTAAATGTATATAATATATACTTGTACGAAGCCTCGAACCAAAACATTGAAGTCAACTATGTCGGAACTGGAAGTGAGTGCAGAGTGCACGACGCGCATGCGCGGGGGCCCGCGGGGGTGGGCGGGACGAGCCGCGTGGGGCGAGCGGCGGCAGTGAGGCGCGCTGCAGCGTCGGAGCCGCGCACGAGAGCGACACGCGAGCCCGCGCGGGCCCCGAGCGATGCGAGCCGGCCCGCACCGCCGCCCGCCGCCGCCCGCCTGACGCCCGCGCGACCCCCACCGGACCTCGCTCGCAGTGAGTTGCGTGCGTCCCCTCGTCTCTCGTTGAGCAGCGAGCGCGATGATGTGAGTCCCCTTACGTAAGAACGGCAAGGGTGGCGAGCAGCAGTCCTCGCGTAAACAGTATCGATCGGGGTCCGCCGTCGCCGCCGCTGCACGTTACACCATGAAAACATATTTTGTTTCCGGTTGCGCTCTGGCTCAATGCTCGAACCTAAATGTAAGGTACTCGGCCAGTCGACGTGACCTCAAAAAGTGCCGTTGATTAACTTTTGTCGTAGAGTTTTTTCTAATATGGTTCGTTTGTTTCCTTAGTTTTTGTAGATGATTGGTTATTTAATTAACTAATTTGGGCGTTAAGATATAGTTAAACATAATTATAAATGTGTTTTTATTTGCGTCCATCAGAATTTTATGTTTAAATAAGAGTAGGTGTATGTTAAAAAATTCTTCTTTACGCTTAAGACGATCACCAAAGTGACTATTATGTGAGTATCAAGACAGCGACACAGTCGGCTGGCACAGAAGTGTCGTATAATATTAGGAGCGAGTGAGTTTTGACTTTCTATAATCATATAGAAGGAACGTCGTAGACTCACGTCAAGGCAGGAGGTGCTCCGCGGCATCTTATACGAACAAATCTCGACAGGTGTGAGGTGAGACGAGCAGTTGTAGGCATTCCTCGGACCCTCGCACGTGTGTTTTATTGGCTTGGATATCATTCTAACATTAGAGCCGTGCTTTAATATATGCATACGCTGTGTATGGAAGGTAAGCTGTTCGTAGATTCATTCGTAGGTACAATCCACTCTAAATTATGTTACGCAATTCACAGTAAGCGCTCAAATATCTGGTTGATGAAGATTTCAATTAATATGTTTTAGGTATAACAATAATAGACTGAAATTATTAAGTTCTATGAATCGTCCTAACTTTGTTGTTGCCAGTTTAATATGATTGTGTGTTGCGCGCTGCATGCACCTACCTAGAGATTTCTAAGTGTAAACAACATATCATCATACCTACGTGAGTGTAACCAGTGCTCGTCCGGTCGGTTGCAGCGGGCCCGGCGCCCAGGTAGCCGCAGCGGGCCCGGCGCCCAGGTAGCCGCAGCAGCAGCAGTACGCCGGCATGCCGGGGGGCCGCCGGGGGCTCGTAGCCCCGCAGAATACCTTCCTCGAAAATATAATACGCCGCTCCTCATCACAGCGTCAGTATTTCACCTATTCCAAATGTAATAATTATTGCTTTATATTATGTTGCAATTTTTATATCATTTTAGTTTTTTTGTTATTGTATAGAAATAATTTGAATAAATATATATCATGTTCACGCTGTATCCTGCACATAGCAGGGTAGGCAGAGGGAACCTAGTGTTAAGACACTGCGTTCCCCACTTTCTGCCGAATTCTGGAGGCATTGCATGTTGAGTGGCAGAAATCAAAAATAAACGTAAATAAATATTTGACTTCTGCGAGTGGGGATCGAACCCACAACCGTAGCGTTACAATCACAGCCTTGTGAAATATTTATTTACTTTTTTATTTCCATTTCTTCGCTCTGGTGTCAAGGCAAAGCGCGGCGTTGATTTCTGCCACTCAACATGCAATAAATTCAAAATTCGGCAAAAAGTGGGGAACGGAATGTCCTAACACTAGATTCCCT
This sequence comes from Heliconius nattereri, assembly GCA_013403645.1. Classification (NCBI taxonomy): domain Eukaryota; kingdom Metazoa; phylum Arthropoda; class Insecta; order Lepidoptera; family Nymphalidae; genus Heliconius; species Heliconius nattereri. The sequence goes on from JAAIXI010000249.1 coordinate 26,884, forward strand.
CTGCCTACCCTGCTGTGTGCGGGATACAGCTTGAAGCTGATTTAATTTAAATATATTTTTTTTATATATTATATGTACATAATAATAAGAATATAAGAGAGCAAATACGCAACTTCTTTCTTCATATACCTACCTAGAGGTACAAAATGCATTTTAAAAGAAAATATTTAAATGTAAAAAGTGACTTTGATAAGCTATAAGTTTTGACCAACAGCAGACAGCAGCTTTCTACTAGCGAACGCGCAGATCGTGGACTACCCAATCGTGTACTGCAACGAGACGTTCTGCAAGATGAGCGGGTATAACCGCGCGGAAGTCATGCAGAAATCATGCCGGTACGTCTTGTTGACATCGTATGTGTTGCCACTTTACTACCAATGTAAGTCTGAGTTAGTACGAATGTCCGTCTCGCACACAGCTGCACGTGGATGTACGGAGAGCTGACGGAGAAGGACGCGGTGGACCGCGTGGACCGCGCGCTCGATCACCACCTCGCCGACCAGTTCGAGATCTTGCTCTACAAAAAGAACCGTACGCTTTTTATTATACACTACACGAGCGACTCTCTTCACAATTATCTGTTTACTAATTTCAGTTGCTTTCGTGTTTTAATAACAATATCCGTATTGCTTACATAGACCATCAATAGTTCAGCCAATGAGAGACACCAACACGTAAAAGTATTACTAGGAGCCGGTAATGTCCCATTACGGGTGAGATTTAGTTAGTTATAACAAACCAATTGCATTTATAGCAAACCCGCGAGAGCTAAACGAGCGTCGTTTAGCCTGGCAAGACGCAACATGACGTCACGACGACGCTTAGCGAGGTTTTGCCGCCGGAAACCGTGCTTTAATCCACTCATTTTTGCTGACAACAAAAAACGTTGGTGGGACTCATTCAATGAAACTATTATGTATTTTGTAGCTAGTTTGTCGAACCAAATACTTTATATAGGCTGGAAGCGTCAAAGCTCCTTTTACGGGAACATGATATAGGGTCAAATATTTCAAACCCATACCTAAAGAAATTAATCAACATACCTGTTGAGGTAACTAAACTAAACTTAACTGTTGAGTTTAGACGTAGGATTTGTGTGAGGCACCTAACTACTACAAACAACTATTAAAGGTTGAACTTTATCGCTCATCCTTGCGACTCGATTTCGGAATGAGGCGTGTCCGTGCGTCGTCCTTAACAAATGCTGTTTTATTTTACAATGATAATTTTATTATTTATTTTATTTGATGTTTTTTGGGATTTGTTTTAATCGTATTAAGCTTTTATAGAGTAGTAAAAACTGTGGTTTCATTTAAAGTGGTGCTGACAAGAACACTCTGTATATATGAGGCCAGTCATGGCGCAGGGGCACAAAGCGTGAGTAAACGCGACTGGTTTAGGGTGTGATCCCCACTCGAGTATCTTCCTTACTACGCTCCGGTGTCGAGCGCACAAGCGCGGCGTTGAGTTCCGTCTGAGTAGCGAAACGCAATGCCATTTCTGTGACTAGCGTGCACAAACCCACAAACACAAACAGACAATAAGGTATAAGTTTTTAAAAATCATTGTTTTGAATTCTATTACATTGATTAATCCTCCCAATAATAGTTCCTAATCCCCTATTATACTATTATATTACCTATGTACAGACAGCGATCAGTTACAATGTTATTATATGAATAAATATAGATATTAATTACCTATGTAAATAAAATGATTATATAGTAGATAAGTGTCAAGGTTACCTATGTAACGTTGTGTTACCTGTGTGTGGTTGCAGGCACCCCGCTATGGCTGCTGGTGCACGTGGCGCCCATCCGCAACGAGCGCGAGCTGGTGGTGCTGTTCCTGCTCACCTTCCGCGACATCACGGCCCTCAAGCAGCCCATCGACGCCGACGACCCCAAGGGAGGCAAGTCTGTCCGCACCTCAGACACGCTCATACAATCTCCACCTCGCAAGTCACTACACTTGTTACTTTTTAAATAAGTAAATTATAAGATTAATAATTGAGATTACACCTGTATATCTACTTAGTTTTGGTTACTAACAAAACACTCCTCGTTAGGGCAGACTAAAGTATATTTGATAAGCCGCGGTTTGACTGAGGCAGGTCTCTCGAAGTTCGCCAAGCTGGCGCGCAGCGTGACGCGCTCGCGCTCGGTGCTGGTGTCGGCGCTGCCGGCGCTCAAGGAGCCGGCGCGCCAGAGCCAGCTCGCGCATGTCAGTACCACAGCATCCCATGTAAACACGCACGCTCTTCTCTTCTACACTTACCGCTAGTCAACCTTCTTTACCAAGGAGTGGCCTGGACGCCATACAACGCCATACGACATTGTCCAGGCGACTTCGACATTATCAATTACGTTTTTATTAAGTAAAATGAAAACGCGATTATCACTGAATACCTATTAACTATCTCTCACCTCATCACGAAGGCTGCGCTGATGTCCGTGGCCGTGGTCCGTCACGCGGCGATCGTTTTAAGTACTTAAATAACGTTCACTTGATATTTGCGTTTTCATTTCCAATATTTTTATAATACTTACTTGAGTTTATAGAATTAGGTAAACCAATTCTTTTTAATACTGTTAATCTAATAGGATGACTATATTTTATAGCACATTTACAATGTTGTCAAATAGTCTATTTTATTAATTTACCAAATATTACGTAGACAAATATACCTACTTGTTGATATATCTAATTAATTTTAGTGGTCACAGGAAAACTAAATTATAATAAATGTTTCTTATGTGAAAGTAAAATGCAGGTTTGATAGTTGCTTAGCACTTTTCACAAACGAATCATACATATATAATATATTCCTTTTGTAGCACGACGACACTGCACTTTTCTTGTTGAACCTTCACCGCATGTAGACTCTTTCATAAATGTATTGAAACAATAGTCAACATTTAACTTTGCCCCTTGTGGACTGTACGCTGTGTCGGCGCAGGTTCTGTCGCTGTCGGGCGACGTGCTCCCGCAGTACCGCCAGGAGGCGCCGAAGACGCCACCCCACATCTTGCTCCACTACTGCGCCTTCAAAGCCATCTGGGACTGGATCATTCTCTGCCTGACCTTTTACACGGCAATAATGGTCCCGTATAATGTCGCATTCAAGAACAAAACTAGCGAGGACGTTTCACTTCTAGTCATCGATTCAATAGTCGACGTGGTGTTTTTTATAGACATTGTGCTCAACTTTCATACAACTTTCGTGGGACCTGGGGGTGAAGTTGTGAGCGACCCAAAAGTTATACGGAAGAACTACTTCAAGTCGTGGTTTCTGATTGACCTCCTCTCGTGCCTTCCATATGACGTCTTCAACGCATTTGACCACGACGAAGATGTTAGTATACTTTCTTCTTGTTTGCATAAACTTTCGAAGATTACTAAATAATAATCGTTACGATGGTGCGAAGCGGCTGCGTGACAATATGTGCACGAGATATAATCCATTTTAATGTTACGAGACTAAGAAAAGTTTCGTTAGATTTAAATTCATATAATATATGTATGTAAATATAGCAGTTCAACTAAACACATAACTATAGCTAATACAAGATCATTGGTAACGTATAGGGCATAGGTAGCCTGTTCAGCGCGTTGAAGGTGGTGCGTCTGCTGCGGCTGGGGCGAGTGGTTCGCAAGCTGGATCGCTACCTGGAGTACGGTGCGGCGATGCTCATCCTGCTGCTGTGCTTCTACATGCTGGTGGCGCACTGGCTGGCCTGCGTGTGGTACAGCATCGGCCGCTCCGACGCCGACTCCGGCCTGCAGTACTCGTGGCTGTGGAAGCTCGCAAACGTCACTCAGAGCCCCTACTCGTACGTGTGGTCTAACGAGTCCGACGGGCCCGAGCTCGTGAACGGGCCCTCGCGCAAGACCATGTACGTGACCGCGCTCTACTTCACGATGACCTGCATGACCTCCGTGGGCTTCGGCAACGTCGCCGCCGAGACCGATAACGAGAAGATCTTCACCATCTGCATGATGATCGTAGCAGGTGCCGGAATTCTTCTGTTATTAGTCGGAGCACGAGCGCGACTCTCGCGCAGCTCAGGTCGCTGCGTCGAGAGCCGCGCTGCCCCTCACCCTCGACTCACACCCTGTCCTTTCTTTGTATTTGACATTGTCATCTATTACTTATTTGTGACTTTCTTTATTTCATATTTTCGGTTTCTTTCATTAATTGTAGAAATATAATTACAGTAAAAATAGCTATGCTTGGATTTATTTATTCATTCGTGTTATAAATCATTTCGATTATTTTCCTTCAATCAATTTTTGTTAGGTACTACCTACCCACTTAATAAAATTTTCATTACTAAGTTTGTATTTTCTTTGGTTAATTATTATTTATGACATTTCTCATATATCCCATACGCAATCCCATAAGCAATCCTGTCCCATCCACCCCACCGTGCAGGCCCACGAAGCGTCACAGTGTGCGGGCGCCGCGCTACTCGAGTTTCGCATCACCGAGCTTCTACGATTTTAAACCCTTTAAATTTGTAGAAGCTCCTAAGGTGCAAGGAGGGTCGCGGCTCTCATACATATTACGTTTATCGTCAAGAAGCAAACGCAGCCGAGTGCGCGACAGTTTCTTGTAAATATCTAATCTCATTAAGGTAAGTCAGAGAATGAGATACAACTGTAGAGTCCACATTGTACTCATCTAAGTCTATTACATGATAACATTATTTCATTATGTTTTCTTTATAACTCGCTAAAAGCTAGTTATTCATATTTTACTTGATTGAATTGAATTATTCGTAATTAACCATACCAACATAGTTTTAGTAATGTAAGTAAGCGTCGTCATCTAATATTGTAAATCTTTGCCAATGTAATAAAGCGGAAGCGTTTGTTTGTTTATTTGTTTAAGCGCTAAGATCTCTGGAACTACTGATCGATATTTTTTTGTTTTGTATGATAGCTACGTTTGTCAGGAGTGCTGTAGGCTATATAACATTATTCTTAGTTAGTCTTAAATAACGAAATAATTGTAATAATGGAAGCCATCGAATTACTTTATCCGTGTGCGCTGCGAAAATAGTTAAACTTAGGTATGTAAGTATTGCCAAGAACAGCTCTCAAAAAATCTATCTTTTAAAAATAAACGGCATTTTGTGACAAAAAATATAAAAAAAATTGCACGGTGATATTTTTTCTTTTTATTTAACATTCACGTTGCAACTTACGACTGGAAATTATTCCATCATCCATCACTATTCCATCACTTTAATGAAGATAAGCTTTGGCTTGTATAGTATGTCATTTAGACGTACCTACACTTTTCGATAAAAAACGTAAAATTAAAATAATTCGCTGTTCTGTTGACGGCCGCCGGGGGGCGCCGCCGCCGCCGATTACATCTTCGCAAGCAGCCGAGCAAAACTTGCACTTTGATCAGAATTATGAAAACTAGTTGTTCCTGATTGGATATACCGATCTGTTGGCAAATGCAGCATAATGAAACAATTATAGTTAGTGGTATGCGGGCGAAACCATGAGCTTGCCGCTTGTAAATAATAATTGCAAAAGCTATAACATTTTAACATTCGTAGATCGATAAGTCCAAAAACTAAAAAAATAACAAAATTAAGTAAAAAAAACTATAACTTAATTAAAAATGTATTTACCGTGTCGTAATCGGCTCGGCGAGCTCTTGATTACTCGTAACAATATTGTACTCTGACTTTTTAATTACAATAAAATAATGAAATTGATGCTAACGATCTAGCTTCGCAATATTTAACAGCCCTGCTTTACGCGACGATATTCGGACACGTGACCACCATCATCCAGCAGATGACCTCCGCCACCGCTAAGTACCACGACATGCTCAACAATGTGCGCGAGTTCATGAAGCTGCACGAGGTGCCGAAAGCGCTGAGCGAGCGCGTCATGGACTACGTGGTGTCCACGTGGGCCATGACTAAGGGCCTCGACACCGACAAGGTGGGTGGTGGGTGGTGGGACGCGACGACTGAAGACGTCGTCATATTTATTTTACACGACCCCTGTTGGTGTTATAGGTGCTGAACTATTGCCCGAAAGACATGAAGGCCGACATCTGCGTGCACCTCAACCGCAAGGTGTTCAACGAGCACCCCGCGTTCCGGCTGGCGTCGGATGGTTGCTTGCGCGCGCTCGCCATGCATTTCCACATGTCGCACTCGGCGCCCGGGGACCTGCTCTACCACACCGGGGAGTCCATCGACTCGCTCTGCTTCATTGTCACAGGCAGCCTCGAGGTGATACAGGACGACGAGGTCGTAGCCATACTAGGTAAGTCGTGCATATTAACAAAGTATACCAATTTAATAGCTTATTGTATTTTTAAATATTATTTGATGTGAGATTTGATCCTGCGCCTGTCGTGGCTCAGGGTCACAAAGTGTGACTGTAAAACTGGAACTGACGACTGGTTGTGGGTTCGATCCCCACTTGAGATGAAATATTTATTTAACCGTACCTACCGTGAAGACCGTGCAGTTCGGAGATGTAGGTAAGTGAACTTTGCCGCCCACAATCTCGTGTAACACCAGAGTTGCCGGCCTTTAAGGAAGAGGTAGAAGTTCTTTTTACAGGTACCCGTGTCGTATCGATCCGGAAACATTGCCGCAGGTCAAAGAGTTCCTCAGAACTTTTTTCTTATGTATGAAGTGTTCTGATAAGTGAAGTGTTTTACGTTGTTCTATTTTCAGGCAAAGGGGACGTGTTTGGTGACTCTTTTTGGAAGGACAGCGCCGTGGGTCAGTCAGCTGCGAACGTGCGCGCTCTCACCTATTGCGACCTCCACACCATTAAGCGAGACCGCCTACTCGAGGTTCTCGACTTCTATCAGGCTTTTGCGAACAGTTTCGCCAGAAATCTGACTTTGACTTACAACTTACGGCATCGGTTAATATTTCGAAAGGTTAGATATCCTTAGGTTTTTTAATTTTTAAAGCATCTACTTTATCTCGATTATATAGGTATTAGAGGCCAGTCTTGGCGGAGTGACACAGGTGTATAAACGCGACCGGTTTGGGTTCGATTTCCACTCGAGGAAATGAAATAATTAATATTTTCATATCTTCGCTCTGGTGTCGAGGTTAAGCGCGGCGTTGAATTCCGCCACTCAACACTGCCACACAACAATGACTCCAGAATTCAGCGGAAAAAGAAGAACGAGTATCTGTGTGCCGGATACTGCATGAATCTGAAAAAAAAAGTTAAAAATGGATAGGTATTATCAGAGAGTCAGGGACTGGATGGCCTTACAGATTCATTTCTTTTATAAAATAATGTCTTTCCTGGAAAAATAGTTATTTCTAGATCTCTGGATGGGTATCTCAACCGGTATAGCTTCACTTGCATTTTGTGACTTCTCACATCATAAATGTGCTTTAGGAGTGCAGCACCCGCATCCGTAGTGGGCCTGCCTATATTGCTTACTATGGAAACAATTGTTAATATTTAAGACAATTGTGAGCTGGTCAAATATTTTTTTTGTTATCCCGCACACAGCAGGGTGTAAAGACACTCCGTTCCCTATTTTCTGTCCTGAAGAAATGAAAATATAAATGTAAATAAATATTTCACTTCCTCGAGTGGGGATCGAACCCACAACCGTCGCGTTACAGTCACACCCTTGTGGCACTGCGCAACGACGGCCTCAATAATAAACCTAATATAGTGTCAGATAAGTAATCAACAAATGTCTAAAATGAATTGTAAATATTTATAAAACTGCTCATTTGGGGTTTATTTGTGGATGGCAGGTGGCGGACGTGCGGCGCGAGCGCGAGCTTATGGAGCGGCGCAAGCGCGAGCCGCAGCTGGAGCAGGCGCAGGACCACCTCGTGCGCAAGATCTTCTCGCGCTTCCGGCGCGAGCGCAGCGTGGCGGCGACGCCCGCGCCCGCGCCCGCGCGCACTTCCGCACCCGACCCCGAGCGCGGCGACGGTACCGCCTCCTCGCATACTCCTTACGACCACGCTCGTGGCTCGCTCTCGTTCTCCATCGGTACAAGGAGCACTTGTTCAGGTTCCACCGGCACGAGTGCGTCCAACGGCGGCTCGGAGGAGGGCAAGCAGGGCGCGGCGGGCGGCGCGAGCGCAGCCGGTGCGGGCGCGGGCGGTGGCGGCGCGGCGGTTGCGCGTGGCAAGTGGGGGCGGCTGCTGGCGGGCGGCTCGCTGGACGCGGGCGACGCGCCGCGCGCCGCCTTCACACGCTCAATGAGCGCGCGCGACCGCCCCGCACCGCCCGACACCACCACTACGCCACTCTCGCTCAAGGTGACATTGTTAATATTATCAATCAATCAAATTAGCCTATTCGGGTCCACTGCTAAACACTCTCCCAGGGTGCGCCAAAGCTCCCGATCCTCCGCCTTCCGCATCCAGTCGAAGCCAGCAACCTTCTGGTCGTCGGTCCATCGAGCTGGAGGGCGCCCTCCGCTACGTTTGCCGATCCGCGGTCAAGGGACTCGTCTGCTCCAACGGAAATAGGTCCTTCAACAGATGTGTCCAGCCCATTGCCATTTCTACGTACTAATTTTGCGAGCGATGTCGGTAACTCCGGTTCTTTTCCGGATAACCTCATTTCTGATTTTATGTTTCAAAGAGACTCCGAACATAGCTCGTTCCATAACACGTTGGACGACTTGAAAATTGTGGACTAGACCGACTGTTGACCGAGTGGCCACGTTTCGGCATCGTAAAGTCGCCGTCAAGACTGGCAAAACGCACTGGTTAAAGACTTTTTGTCTTCAGAGATTGCGGAATAGGTATATATTATATTCCCAGTCCATATTATGTTATTCATTTATTAGGAATAATGCCAATTAACACAGCTTCAAGCAGTAGCGGCGTTAGGGTAGAGTGTTAGGGGTGGACGACGGCCCAGGGGCGCCGGATAAAAAGGGCGCCGCAGACGCCCGTTTATGTCTGGTTTATGCTTTGTATTTTATTTAGTATTTTGGGCTACGGGATCGTGACGACGTTGATGAGACGAGACATAATATTCAACTCTTTTATTATATATTTAATTTGGTTATTAATTATTAAGGGTAATTACGCTACAAAACAACAGTGGAACATTATTTCACAATTGCATTTGTAGCGAATAAATTCAGGGCGCTGATTTAGCGTTTTAACAATTGATATTTATAAATAATATCAATACTTGTGCAATAATACCCCTACAGTATCGTAACTTACAAGAACTGTTATCAAATGTATGGATAGCATTGCGTATATTATTGACTATATTTGTAATAGTTGCTATTAGGGAATGGGGCTTGGGATGCGATGCGTACATTTTGCTCATTTTATTCCTGGGAGCCGGCTTGCTTCTCTTCCGATGATCCAGGTAACTGTGCCGCTGCCGTTGTCAACGTGGTTTTGCAGGGAATGAAACTTTATATTCCTAGCAGTGTAGTACCAATTGGTGACAAATCACAGCCGTAATTTGATACGTATTGCAAACTTGCTGCCTTTAGCAAACGCAAATCTGGGTAGAGGAAATCACCTTCGGATCCTTCCTCAAATAGGAAGTATAACCGAGCCTCCAGGTACTTTAAGCGGCAACTTACCAGACCAGCCAAAATCGGCGAGAACCTTGAGAGCTATCTGTCCGGAACTCATCATATTTGGGCGCCCTCCAGGCAGCACTCGGCAACATTAGCAAGCTTTCGCTTCCGTCTCCATTAAATGACATCTTGGTCTCTTTGCCTCAAACAAGGCTTTGGGTGACCGAAGAGTAATGCCGCGGTGCCAGAGCTCAATGTCTAAAGTAAAGTTCAACCAAAAAGCTATTAGGCGAACTCTGTCTTCTTTGGACATTCACATGGCGAGCGGGCCACATGGCATCTTCCTCCATCCTTTAGTGCTCCTTTCATGTGCTCCTGAGCTGACAGCGGCGCTAATGAGTTTTTTCGGCACTCTTAATCAGTTGGCGTAGTCCTAGACTTATGTAAGAGCGCTCTTATCCACCCGATCTCAAAGGTTCCGATCCACTACAGGCCTATAGCTATCACCTCCCTGCTCTCGAAAGTGGTGGTGAGCATTATAAATAGCCAGCTCTTGGTTGGCCTCAAAGAAACAGCAGAGCGACAACTCGACAGTACTTCACGCCACAACACCGATTGGCCCTATGTACGGCCCAGGTTCAGCCTCATATGGAGTACTGTTCTCATCTCTGGGCTGGTGCACCCCCTGCGGTGCACTATCAATCTGCTTATCGGATCGTTGCAGACCCAATAATGTATAAAAGGCTTGACACATTGGCTTTGCGTAAAGATATCTGCTCGCTGTGCGTTATCTACCGCATTTATTTTCTAACCGACAGTACGTTATAAACACAAGTATCATCCACATCATCTGGATATGTGCCACTCCACTTTTGTGCGGCTTGGTAGGAACTTCCTTCTACACGCCACGCAACTGTGAAATGGCCTACCTGTGGCAGTGTCTCCAGGTTGATACGACATGGGTACCTTCGCACCTATAACCCGCCCGTCTGGTGTTACGAGGTAGTGGGCGGCGGTGATCATTTACCATCAGGTAACCGGTACGCTCGTTTGCCTTACCTTTTTTTCAATAAACAAGGAGGGTTTTTCAAGCTATAGCTATTAAGAACATATCTGCGATCGACAATCTTGCAATCTAGATTAAAAAACTTAACTTTGTCAATTTAAAAGGAAATTGCAGAAAATATAGACTTTGGTTGCCTAATAAAATTGTTCGCCTGTAGAAAGGCTAGAGATGTGAAATTTTATTAGTTTTTTTTAATATATATTTTTTTAATTTTATTGTACCTACTTACCCATTCCCTTTTTTGTATGTAATTGAATTGTAGTTAGGGGGCGCTGAAAAAACTTCGTCCAGAGCGCTGGTAGTGCTAAAACCGGCACTGGCTCCAAGAATCCCTCCATTTTAATTTCAAGTTATATACACTTTTTATGTTAAAGTACCAATTTGGGTAAAAATTTATTCCATAATATTATTCCGACGATAGAAAAGGTATTGAAACAGGTGCATGGAATGGTATATTTAGAAAGCATTTTTATTAAAGACAGAAAAACTTGATGTGGAAAGGCTATCACTATCTGTAACAGAGACAACGGTAACTTAGCTGCATTGATGAACGGTGAAACCCTATACAATGCAGTGCTGGTACCCACGCTGTTACACGGTATCAAAACGAGGGTATTACAGAGTTATGAAGAAAGATGAATGCTGTTGAGATGCGATCTATTCGTAGAATAAGCGGAGTCTGTTTAGCTGCATTTGGCAGGTACTAGTGAAAAAGTCATGGTGAGAATGAAAAAGAACTTGCCTGGTTGGTTTGGGCACGTCGAGAGGCAAAAATATTTATAAAAGAATAGTGAGTGGTAAGGGAGGCAGGATGAGAAATCAGTTGACCTTTGAAAATATAGAACCGTTGATACTGGAGGAAGGTCACGTAAAAAGCATGAAGACCCCGAGGGCATGTTTGAAGAGATTGATGAAAATGAACGAGGCGAAAGAGGTATGCCTCTATTATAAATAAATATATATATTTACACTCAAGATGTAGATACTAAGATACGTAAGCGATGCGGAGTAAGTAAGCAAGTATAGTTTGAACCGAAAGAACAAGATGTTAGCTGTAGAATAAGGATAAATAGAATCCTGCAGTGCAATCACAGCTTCGTCTTCAAGTAAGACGGGACTCCCGAGTTATTTACATTTTATGTGAACTAGTCATTCATTACTTTTGGTTCACCAGGTTCACCTAAGGTAAATGTACGGGGGTTCGGCAGTTTAAGGCTCTCACCTATAACTTTAAACTATTGTAAATACATTATTAAAGGTTATTATATCAATTTGCAAATTTTAGTGTGATCAAAGTGGGTCTTTTGGCAGTAATTTAATGTGTGAAATATGCGGTTTAACTTAAGCTTCATTTTTATATTAATTTATTTGTGGACCTCTAGTTTGAACCCTACTTCGTGATGAAATTTAGCTCTGTTTCTACCTTCGTGAGTTTGTGGCCCCTATTTCGGGTCACAAGTTTTTACTCCGCGAGTACGGTTTTATAATAAAAAAAATAAACGCCTTTATAGTTTTTGATTGTAAATAATTTGTAAATAAAAAAAATATGTTAGATCAGCTTAACGACATTAAAAGTTTTTTTAAAAAAAATCAAATTAAATCATCTTCACGCGGTATCCCGCACACAGCAGGATAGGCAAAGGGAACCTAGTATTTTTAAGACACTCCGTTCACCACTTTCTGCGGAATTCCGGAGGCATTCCGGAGGCATGTTAAGTGGCAAAACTTAGCGCCGCGCTTTGCCTGAAATATTAATTTATATAAATATTTCCTATTTTCTATACTATTTCTATTTTCATCTCTTCGAGTCGATTCGTCGAGTCGAGTCGATTCAAGGATGAACCCACCACCAGTCGGTTTTAGTCACACTTTGTACCCCTGCGCTACGACTGGCCTCAACTTTTATAATTTACAAATTATGAAAGCTCAGTTTAAAAATTAAACTACATTTTTGAACTTTTATATACTTTTTTTATAAAAAAAATATAAAAAAGTTTAAAATTCAAGTTTCATTTTTTGAAGCTAGCTAAGCCAGTTTATAGAACTATATATTTGGCTAATGGTTTTTACTTTCGCAACCACTTTGTACGGCATTTTGTGTTTAGTATATTTAAGAATAAATAAAAAGATCTTTACTTAGACTTATAACAAGACGAAGATAAACAATATTAACAAAGTGAAGTCAATGTGTTGATTTTATGTAGATTTATTTGTCACGAAGTTAGAGAAATTAATGAAATGTAGGGAATCTTGTTTCGTGATACTGATTTTGGTAACTCCCGCAGTTCTGTTTATTCAGTATTTTTTACATTATGTAAAGTAGTCATTAACTACCATGTATATTTGCAAAAATACACAAAAAGGAATTATAAAGTTTGATTAAAAAACAAAGTTGCGCTGGCAGTACCTATACGAATTTAGCTGAAAATTATCAATTCAGCTTTCCTTTAAAATAGTGATATAGAAATTTAAGTGGACAAAATATATATTGAATTTCGATCACAAGAAACTTTATTAAATACAGTAACTGATTTTAAGCTTTAAATTTAAATTATCTCAATTATTACATAAATAGAATTTATTAAAAAGTATCTAAGGTCTCCCTTATTCGGTAGTTACACGAAATAGCAGACACTTGATAAATAAAATGACTGCTATTTCGTGAATCGATTTATTGCAATTTTAAAAGAATTTTATGCTTCCATCTATTTTTTTTTTTTCAATAAAATGTTTTTTTATAGAATACAAAAAAGCATATATTCAATGTTTTATTCGAATAACTTATCTTAGTCTTACGCTAGTCTTACGGTGGTAAGCATCTCAGACACGTTACACTGCAGTTCGATGACAACTCTGCGTTTAAAATGTCGCTATATGCTCGATTTTATCATTAAAATATTGTTACTTAGTTTTTAGACTGTTGAAAGTATACAGATTAAATTCAAAATATTCTTTATTCAAATAGGCAATTATTATAAGCACTATTGAATCGTCGAATGTACATGTCAACAAAAAGCTACCACCGGTTCGGAAGGCAGTTCTGCTGAGAAGAGCCGGCAAGAAACTCAACAATTGCTCTTTTCAAAATCAATGGTATATACCAATATATAGTATACGTAAATAATACTTAAATTGTTTATTATTTTTGCCAGAAGCAAAAATCTATTATTATTATTATTACTAGCACGAAGTTACCGTCACTTACCTTATATACCTTCTACTTATTTACAATTGATTACAAAAGATAATTAGTAATTGTATTAGATAGCGATCGAAGCACTAATGTCAATGTTGCATCGCGATTGCTTGTATTAAAAACAAATGTACATTCATATGATTTGCTTATGTACTTGCTACAAGTTCAATGTTTAATGACAGACCGCCTTCGGCCGTGGTCGCGCCGGCAGCGTGCTGGGCGCAGCGTCGCGGCGCGAGCCCATCGACGAGGAGGCGGACGAGCGCCGGCCGCACCCCGCGCCTCACGCCGCGCCCCCCGGCATCGCGCCCTCTCCCCCACCGCCCGCGCCCGCGCCCTCTTCGCACGACGCGGCGCTGGCGGAGCTGCGGCGCGACGTGCGTAATGAGGTGCAGCGGCTTCAGCAGAAAGTATGTGTGCATAATGAATCGCAGTTCACACATTCAATGTTCTAGGTTATCAACACATCCGAACGACTTTCAAAGTATGCTTATATGCGCAAACTTAAACAAAACCTAAATTATAAATAATATTGTTAGAAATCAAAAGTGAAGTATAATTAAAAAACGTTACTAAGATACAAAACACCTCTTAACACATCAGAAGTGGAGCGTGGAGCAGTGTCTGGGACTTGCGACCACAGATGTAGGCTTAAGGGTACTCTTTCCGATATATCAACACTCGCTTTGCCTGCTCCAGTCTAGTGTCATTATAAATATGTGTTAACCACATTTATTATGAAAATAGCAATTAATTAATCAAATAAATAATTGTCCAAATAATCCAGTCCGTCAACAACATTTTATTTACTTCAAAATCAAGAAAGTTGAAAAATAATGAGTTTACTCATTTACTTATTAAGAAAATGTATAAATAAATCAGCATAGCGGGATTTACACTCTAAGCACTCTGACCACTAAGCCATAGAACGTACGGTTCTCGAGAACGATAAACAACAGTGCTGTCTTATATACAAATTCAAAATATTTTTTATTCAAATAGGCAATTATTACAAGCACTTTTGAATCGTCGAATGAACATATGAATAAAAAGCTACCACCGGTTCGGAAGGCAGTTCTGCTGAGAAGAGCCGGCAAGAAACTCAACAGTTGCAGGTTGAACGTATATAATAATCTGGCCGCTGCGATGCACAGTAGCTGTACTGTATCATTTACTATATTAGTTTATTTTTTAGTATTAAAATGCGTCTCAAGTTTGAAAACAAGTCGGCTTTTGGGTGATTTTAGATGTCAAGTATTTAAAAATTATTATTAAAAAAATAATTTATGATATTTAATATTTACGATACCGTTATATGAGGTGAATAGAAAAATTATTTGATTTGAAATTCACTTCAAAAATATAATTATAAAAATCATATCATTATCAATGAAATCGATAAATTTTAATCATAATTATTAACTAAGAAGTTCTTTAGACATTGTACAATAATATTATTCACATCCATAAATATTTCTTTTACTTCATAATTTCATATCCTATATTAAGCTCCATCAATTGTGACCTATAAAATAACCTTTTTTTAAATTTATTTACCTTTTATCTCATGCCTTCTTGAATAGGGTATGATATGGCTATGCGTATGGCTGAGCACTTAAACGCGTTCGAAGAGACACGCGTTCAAATCCTGCTACATTTAAATTTTCATGCTAAGTGTGGAATAACAATTTAAAATTGTTACTTATGAGCGAAATTATTAATACTCATACCTATTTACTACTTTTTTTGAAGTATAGTTTTGAAGTTGGTTAGTTATTTTTTTATATTTTATTCTTTTACTGTTTAGTTTTTCTTATTTTAAAGTGGCTCTTACTATCAATTTTAAAAGAAAGAAGGAATACCTCAATAATATAAACGAAAACATCGTCTTTGTATATAAATTATTTATTTTTGATGAAATTTGCATGAGAGTAAATAGTTGTAACATTTTTATCAGCGCTCCAAGTAACAGTTACATGGTTATTCGGTACAGTTTTTAATTTTTACATAATCTCGCAAGTCAATATGGGCAAGTTTAACGACTCCACTTAACCACTAGATCTAGAACTTTAGGAATTATACCTACTTACAATCATCAGCTTATCCTTACTCGTAATTATTAATTCTATCATCATCATCAGCTTAGCAATGATGTCATGTCTTAACTCCCAGCCAGACACCCTTTAATCCTAATAAGCTATAAGCGCCTACGGAAATATAAGGAGCAAATAGTACTTACTTTTTAGATATTAGGTAATTAAAATTAATCCGTACACTACTACTATAGTACTACATCCGTAGGCGCTTTTAATTTATTAGGGTTTAGAGATGTCCAAGTGCCAAGTGCCTGGTCATTTATAATCAAATAAATCAACTTCACGTTGTATCCCGCACACAGCAGGGTACGCAGAGGGAACCTAGTGTAAAGACACTCCGTTCCGCCGAATTCTGGAGGCACTGCGTGTTAAGTGGCGGAATTAAACGTCACGCTTTAACTTTTGAGGAACGGAAGTCTAAAAATTGAGCATTATCATTTAACAAATGTACCCTAATAGTACTTACCGGGGCTGGGTGAGTGCACAGGGACTTTTAGGTTTTGTAATATAACGAGGGTGTAGCTGTTTCCTCCCTTTCTATAGGTACGTCATATATAGGTAAAAATACGTAGGTATATGTACATATATGGTTCTAGTTGTCGATGTACTCGTATTTGATGGAAGATTGTTTTTACAGAACTAATATTGGTAACCACTATCACTTGACAGTTGGGACGAGTGGAAGAATTACTGACCCTGCTAGCGTCACGGCTCGGCGCCGACCCTGGCGACGGTGTGGACGAGCGCGGAGAGCGGGGGGAGCGCGCCGAGCGGGTGGAGCGTGGGAGCGACCCCGCCGGCGTCGCGCGCAAGCGGCGCACCAAGGTATCTATCTGACGCCACAAGTCTGACCGTGAACGCGACGGCTGTGAGCTTAATTCATTCGAAGGAGTGACTTATTTTCATATCTTCACTCTGATGAGAGGACATTGCGAAGACAAGCGCGGCATTGAGTTTCCCCACTCAATACACAATGACTCAAAAATTGAGCAGTGCGCGAGGAACGGAGTGTCGCAACGTTGCAATGGACTAACCTAATTCTTTGCCTAATTCTGTTCGCGGGACGAAGCGTGAACAATTGCGTATTGTAATGTAATGGTTTTCAGGCGCGGAGTAAAGGCGCCGCCCCGCAGGTGCCCACGCCCACTACGCCGGGGGAGCCCCCGGGCGCGGTGTAGCGCGCGGCGGCGGGGGGCGCCCCCCGCGCCTCCTGCACAGACCCGCTTCTCTAGTCCAGCACTCGCGCAGCTTCTCGCCGGCGGCCGGGGGCGTGGGGGGTTTGTGGGGGACCCACTCCTCGCCGAGTATTATTTTTGTACACAAAATAATTATTATCACACGCTAGAGATAAGTAATTTCGCTCCGACTGATTCTATTTGAGGCGAGGTCGCGTTAGTTTTTTTGAGATGCTTTATTCTGCTATTTATTAAGTAATAAGAATGTTTGAATACTGCCGACGCCCCCCCCCCCCGCGCCCTGCGCGCGCCATCGGCTCTCGGCACTGTTATATAGCAATATGTTAATCTATATATATAGTCTATATTTAGGAGTTTGTAAAAATATATAAATATAAATTATATACACTTAATGTAATATTTAAAATTTGGAAAGCAATACTTTGTCGATTTTCTTTCACTACGATTCTTAAATATTCTTCGAACAGGATTAAGTACACAAATGACCAAATATTTTCTTATCGCGATGATATTCTATAATATATAATAATAAATAATTACATTGCAATATTCGACTCCGACAGACCTCGCGACCTTCGCGGGGTCGGCCTCGTTATAGCGTGTAAAGGTTTATTTTGTTATCTTTATGTATTGTATAGTCATTCCTAATACATATCTAAGTGAAGCGCGAGCTCTATTGTCCTAGGTTTATTATTTATTGTTAATGTTTTGAAATTCTACGCGCGTCCCGGGCGCTCCTATTGTCTTCTAATGAGAAATATATTCACTGAAAACATACATTAAGTGTTTTATTCTCTTCAACTATACATTCAATTTGAGTCCTAGTTTTTACGTTACTATTGCTTATGATTTTGCATGTATATTTTTGTAGGCTGTTCAATATATTAAAACATTTTTTTAGAGGGTTCAATGTTGGAACGTTTACCCGCAGCGACCCCGGCCATCCCTTTGAGGGTCAACGTTCCATCCGCCACGTGCATCACGAGGACACCCTAATATAGTCCCCGTGCGTCCACCATCTCACCAAGTCCGGGACAAGTGGAGGATGAGGCTACAAACAGCTACATGGAATTTAAAGGGCTATAGAACAGACCGGAAAGCGAGCTAGGATGTCAAGGTGCTATTGTCTTCTCTATTGGTTAGTGCAGCGGTAGAATACAATCTTTGGGTCCACATCAAACAAGAAGCTCCATTAGACGAACTCGAGGAGTTTTGGGAGAGTATAATGGACGAACTAAGTAGTATTCGAGTAAATAAAAAAATAATAATGTGGTCATTCGAAAGGACGGGTCGGAACTGCGTGAAGCGGTTGCGAGGGGGTGCTAGGTTAGTGAAGTGACAAAGTAATGAATGAAAGCGAAACGTGGGCATTATAGAAGAAGAATGAATGCTGTGGAGATGCGATCGAATCTGCAATGAAGAGATACACAGAATGGCAAGTACTAGCGAGAATGTCACGTGAATGAAGAATGTACTCAGGCGGTTTGAGCACGTCAAACGAAAGAGTAATGAAAGAATGGCAAAAGGATGTATGAAGAAAGTATGGGGTAAGAGAGATAGATTTCGGTTGGCCTTCGAAAACATTATATTTGAAATACTGAGGACTTCCTGGAGGCCGGTTTTGAAGGTAGGTAGGTAGGTTGACGACATAGGAAGCGAGATATAGGTATACAGAGACCGTAGCGTTTGGTGCTTCTTTCTCTGGCTACTCCGCTAGAGATACAGCGTGAAGATAAAATAAAATATATAAAAATCTTAAGGTGTGACATTTGTAACATTCAACATATTCTAAAATGGAGGGGGTCTAGGGACAGGTGTAAATAAAAGCCACGGTGGTTGTCGGTCCTAAGTGTAATATATACAATGGCGGGCGTGCGGCTAGTGCGGGCGCGAGAGCGCGGAGTGCGCGGAGGAGCACAGGTCCTGATACGAGAACTGCGGGAAAGTCTCCTCGGGGATTCGGCCCAGACCGGCCTCCTCGGGCGGCGTGAGCTCCACGCTCTCGCCCGTGAACTCGGAGTCGAAGTAGCGCGTGTCGGTGTCTGACTCCACCTGTGGCTTGAAGGGCGGCGGCACCTTCTTGGCCAGCAGGTCGGCCCAGTTCACGGCCGCAAAGAAGGGGTGCGCCATGATGTCGGCCGCGTCGTCGGGCCCCGCGCCCAGTCGCCGTGCCGGCTCCTTGCACAGCAGCGCGGCCAGCAGCGCGCGGCACGGGGCCGATAGCGCGCGCGGGAAGCGCACCTCTTCCTCTACGATAAGCGCGAACAGTACCTCGTGGTCGCGGTTGTAAAAGGGCAGGCGCCCGCAAACCATCTCGTACAGCACCACGCCCGTGCCCCACCAGTCCACGGCCGGCCCGTAGTCCGTGTCCTCCAGCACCTCGGGCGCCAGGTACTCCGGCGTGCCGCAGAACGTCTTGGTGGTGCGGCCGTAGGTGATGTTCGTCTTGCACAGTCCGAAGTCGGCGATCTTGATGTGGCCGTCCTTGTCCAGCAACAGGTTCTCGAGCTTGAGGTCGCGGTAGATGATGCCCTCGGCGTGCAGGTAGCCGAGCGCGGACACTATCTCCGCGCCGTAGAAGCGCGTGCGATCCTCGCTGAAGGAGCGCACCCTGGACAAGTGGAAGAACAGCTCGCCTCCGTTAGCGTACTCCATCACGAAGCACACACGGTCGGCGGTCTGGAAAGAGTAGCGCAGCGCCGTGAGGAAGGGATGCTTGGTCTTCTTGAGCACATAGTTCTCGGTGATGGTGTGCGCAACCTCGTCCTTCTGTATGATGAGATGCTTCTTGAGGATCTTCATGGCGTACAACTTGCCGGTACCCTTCTCGCGGCTGAGCACCACCTTGCCGAACGTCCCTTTCCCCAGCACTTTCACAAACTCGAATTTTTCTAATGTCTGCAATAAAATTAATATTTTCATAACTAAATGTGTATTTTTATTTGTTTTTATATCATTATGCATTTTCATAACCTAACACGAATTTGTAACATTTACGAATTTAAAAATGTAAAAAAATAAAAAAAAAAAGAAAAGAAAGTAGGCAACGGAATGTCTTAACATTAGGTTTGCCTACCCTTCTATATGCGGGATGCAGCGTAAGCTGATAAATAAAATCATACATTAAAACGTAAAACGTTTTTTAGCTTTAAATTTATTAAAGTTGTAGAATAACAATTTTGTATTTAATTTATTATAGAGGAAACCACTAAGAAAACCATTAAATTTATGTGAAAATTTAGTTTATGTGAAATAATAGTAATTCACGTGAAAATTTAGAATTTATGTGAAAATTATTATTTAGTAGAGTAGATTTAGGGCACGCTTTACCTTTCCTATGGTTGCTTGTATTTTGTTTTGGGCTATAAGATAGTACAGTGTGTTTTTTTTAATATAGTTTGTAGAATAAAAACTTGTCTCACAGTGAGTACGTTCCGCATAACTTATCAACAGGAACATAAATAAAATAGAAAATAAACGGAAAATTATTTTTATTTTCATAAACAGAACTCTTTTTTGTTATTATTATTTTAGCCTAAAATTGCGTAATATACTAAATCATTGATAAATGAGTAAAAACATAAAATCTTTTACTGCGATAAACTTGCCTCTTCCTGAATAAATAGTAATACAAGTGTCGCCTGCATGACGCTTGTTTGTCGCAAATTTCGCAGAAGCGTGACTCACGCTTGCAATTTTCCTGTTCCAGAATAACAGCGAGCCATGAATACACCGCTGCAGGCGGCGCCCCCATCCCCACCAATAGTCGATATCAAGTGCACGCACAGCACACGTATACCTCAACTTAAGTTCTAGCGAGACTAATGAACAGCAGTGTATGGCAATCGCTTTTCTTATATTGGGTCGACGAGTCGTGGCGGCTTAGCCATAGATCCACGACTCCTCGACTGTACTGTCAGTCACAGAGATACAAAGAACACTTACAATACGTCTGGGATCGCGGAAGCTGGTCCCCAGCTGAGCGATGTCCTTGTCGTCGGCGTCCACGAGCGCGGCGGGGGCGCAGGCCGGGCCCGCGCCGCCCGCGCCGCTCAGTTGCGACGACACGTAGCGGATGGCCGCCACCCACTCCTCGCTGAAACGCCACCCCCAAATACGGATATATTTCGTGTATTTAAAACAAATACCTGTCAATTAACTAGGTACATGAATATCTCCACCAGAAATGTGTAGATACCACGACATATCCACACAAACCTACTTTGATGGAATTCGGACTATTCCCTAACTTGGAATATACATTCATTATAATTACATCATTTCTATATAACTGTTAGTTTATAAGATATTGTTGACAAACATACAAAGAAAGTTTCAACCAAAATTTAGAAAATATATTTTTGTGTTGGATAGTCCATTTATCTAGGAATTGTATAGCCAACATGATATAAAATCTATATAATCCTCGATATTATCCTATCCAAAACAAATTATTTTTTCAATTTGGATCAGATATATATCCAGAGAGTAATGTTCAAACTTAGCTTTATAATATCAATAAGTACAAGGCAATTCAGTGAGGTCTCATTTATTAAAGGACAATGATGTCTCTTATAACTATTGATTCTATTGTTGGAAATATTTTTTTAACAAAAAGAAAAACTGACTTCTAACAACAAACTAAAAAGGGAAAAATATTATAATTTTGAAGTCAGTGTCTAACTAATGCTACAACTACCGTAAGGAAGGTAATATTTTGAAAGTATTATTTTTTTATAAAAATAAAAAAGACATCTGCTTCACACTGTATCCTGCAGCCAATAGCAGAGGGAACATAATGTTAAGACACTTTCAAGTGGGTATTGAACTCACAACCATCACATTACAGTCACACCGGTGTGCCATTGCACCACAAATACCTCAATTTTTATAAAACATAAGTTATTATGATAAAAAAACACTAATAGAGTATGAATATATGATTTTTTTTAATATTTGTGGTACACCATACCATACACACACAAAATTATAATTCAAGGATGACTTTTAATAAAACTTGTTTTCTTGTATAGCTGGACTTACATTTGACCGCATAGATTCTCACACTTCCCAAGAAAATATCTATTCACTCTCTTGATAATATTTTTAATTTAAGGTCATTATTATCATATTTGAATAGTTTTCAATTTTCACTTTCAAAGACAAAGCATGGCGTTGATGCAACACACAATGTCCCAAATATGAGTGGAAAATGGAGCACAGATATATATAGTGTCATTACCTGCTTGAATAGTAAATTGAAAATACGGCAGTTGCAGGATGCAATCATTTATACCAGAAAAAAGATTTTAAGAGTTTCAGGTTCAGTTTAAAGTTAAGAGGATCATTTTAAGTTTTTCAATAAGGAACAAAGTAAATTTTAAGTTGTTTTATCAGAGTACTACAGCCTTATTTTAATGCTCTATTTTAAACTGTGTAGGTAATTTAAAAAGAATATGAAGATCTTTTTAAGTTTATTAGAATTTTATATTGTTTTTTCCATTCCAAATAATTTATTATACTCACTCACAGCATAGCACATGTATTAATTATGTCATTGGAAAATATACCAGTGATGGTCATCATATTAAAGTAAATATAAAATTAATAAAAGCCTAAAGCACAAGCGGTTAAAACATGAATACCTAATGTCAGTAGGCAATTAAATACTTCATAATATAATATGACAAATAGTAATATTCAATAATACAAAAACATATATAGAGATTTTAGGTTTCAACACAATCACAAGCTTCCTATAAAATAAAGTTATAATTTAGCTTCATTACACTATTTCTAGCTAGTTTATTTTTAAGTAAAATGTATTAGTGTTAATAATAACGGCATAAACTAGTTGCAAGCGTACATGTAAGAATATTGCAGGACTACAGACTCACCGCGCCTCCTCAGTGTCCACGGCGAAGTTGCGCTCGATGACGGTGGTCCACTGCAGGCCGCGGATGGTGAAAACGTAGGAGCGCGGCTTGTCCACGGCCATGATCTGGCAGTCGCGCACCGTGAACTTGTTGAGCGGGTCGCGGTAGTTGTTGCGTTCGGGCTGCGTTTTGAAGCCCACCAGGTCACCGTTGGCGAACAGCACGAAGTAGCGGTCGCGCCAGTTGCGGATGTGCTCGCCGCGCTTCAGCAGCCAGCCCTCCTTCACGATGCTGCCAGGCGCCTCCGCCATCGCGCTGCGCTCTCACCTGCGGCGGGCTACTCCTGCGGACCGGCCAACGGACATTCTTCACTTTAACGATCGGTTAATGCACGAATTATTCACTTCTTTGCTACAGAAAACGACACGAATTAGCGACGTAGCCTCGAGGTAGCGAATAGCGATATGATCAAATGTCGAGAACGTCTTCCGCGTGCGCGCGAGCGAGAGCACGGAGCAGGGGGAGCACGCGGCCGCGCGTGCGAGCGGGACACACGGTCGGGCACACGCAACAAATACGTCAATCTATTTAGCAGCGTAATAACCTATTTTGACAAATTAGTGTCATATGTCTGCCGCTAGGGGCACTAACGGCGTTGTTTCTATTTTCTTAACAACGTTCCGTTTTGCGTTCTGTAAGACGTTGTCTTTTGTGAATGCTTTATACGAATTTGTTATTTACAAAAAATATATTTTATCAATAAAAAAATAGACTGAATAAGAATAGAATGAAGTCGTTAACGAGTGGCATAGTGACATTATAATCCAGTCAGAATATCGAGACTTTTATTTTTATGTACTTAGGCAAAATCTCTTTTGTTTTAATTGTATGCGGCTTTTTACTACCCTAGTAGTTAAAACTGTGGTTTCATTTGAAGTGGTGATGATAAAACACTCTGTATACAAACTGGCGCAGTAAATGACACTTGGCGTCGCGTTCTGTATTTTAGAGTTGTGATCGGGCTCGCAGGGCAGCGGTGCGGTGTGAGCGGGGCGTCCCCGATTAGGTATCTATATAAATATTTATTCGATGATGTGGATTCAAAAGTACTATTTCAACGTTTTAAGCATTATTTATCCGCGCTGCGAGAGATTGATACTCATTGCACTCATATGGTCTTCATAAACACCTGAGGCCGTCGTGGCGCTGCGGCAGAAGGGTGTGACTGTAACGCGACGGTTGTGGGTTCGATCCCCACTCGAGGAAGTGAAATATTTATTTACGTTTATATTTCCATTTCTTCGCTCTGGTGTCGAGGCAAAACGCGGCGTTGCGTTCTGCCCCTCAACACGCAATGCCTCCAGAATTCGGCAAAAGTGGGGAACGGAATGCTTTAACACTAGGTTCCCTCTGCCTACCCTGCTGTATACGGGGTACAACGTAAATCTGTTTTTTTTTTTCAAAAATAGAGTCAACAGGTCAAGCCTTGTCTAGTAAGTCAACACTTACTAGACAAGCTCGCACCACCGTAGACCGCATCAATGCTCATCAGGCTTGTTACGGTCAAACGCAAGCCTATTCAAAATAATAATAAAAAAGAACCATCTTCCAATATCACTTTTGTGCACCTGGCGATGACCACTATGGAGTCATTGCTGGAATGCTGGGTATGTTGAATCTGAGGTTGTCTGCTAGTCTGGTTTCCTCTTCCGGTTTATTCAGTTCCACAAAACCGACTGTAGCATTGTGCGCCACCTTATAACTATATTTTATTTCTCTGATGGTTTGTGCGATAGCGTTGATATATTTGGTGGCTTCTGCTTCTTTAAATTGAGTATCCAGGATTGTGTCTGGTCTGCCTAGTCATGTAGTCATAGGCTGGAATAGCTTATCCGCGCTGGCAGGCAAGTATTATGTCCTTGTAAGTCATGAGCTTCATTTGTTTGGTAGCTTTTAGAAATGCTTTTCTATAACGGTCGTTGGGATCCGATACTAAGACAAGATGATTTACCTGATTTATTGCCGCTCTTGTTAACTTGAGCTGAGAAGATCTTTTGCAGGATTCAAATCGGGCAGCTTCAAACTTTAGGCACTCCTTACAGATTCTGATATGTTGTCGTCGCTTTCGCATCCCGAAGAATCCATCAACTTAAACCTGTGAAGATATTCTGCTATACCTCCATGATCTGTTAACATTTGGACTAATAACGGGGTCAATTGCGTTGTCCTGGCAATGTTATAATCTTTTTATACGTTTGGGAAGATTTTTTTGGTAACTGTTCCCGTCTGAAATGTTTCATATCTGCCTTGCCGTATGATCACAGATCCTTCTCTTTATGATCTTTATATACAGGGTGAGTCATATTGAACTTTCCGATTTCAATAAGGTGTGTATTAAAAACAAAGCGACATGCAGTAAAAATTATTTTATTGTTTGAAAGCACATAACATGCAGTTTTAATTTAGTTGGTTTTAAAAATGATATCCTGTAAATGTCTACCTCCATTGACCACACACTGCTGAAGCCTTTCCCGGAAGTTGTCCATTACTCGTCGAGTCATATTCAGCGGAATAGCATTGATTTCTTCCGTGATTGCAGCCTTCAGTTCATCGATGGTTCGGGGACGATGCGTGTACACCTTTTCCTTCAGGTAACCCCAGAGAAAGAAATCGCAGGGGGTTAAATCAGGTGATCTCGGCGGCCACCCAACGTCACCTCGCAAAGAAATGAGATGACCGGGAAACATTTGTCGCAGGATTTCCATTGAACGCCTGGATGTATGGGCTGTAGCACCATCTTGTTGGAACCAGATGTTATCGTTGTCATGATTCTGCGTTAATTCCTCCAATTTCGGTTTCAGAAAAGTTTCAAGCATGTCGCAATACCGAGCAGAGGTAACTGTGACGACTTGACCATCTTCTTCAAAAAAATAGGGACCCCACACACCAAACTCTGCAATAGCGCACCACACTGTCACTCGAGGGCTGTGAAGTGGTCGTTCGTGTAGGTTTCGTGGGTTATTCTCAGCCCAGTATCGAAAATTCTGTTTGTTGACAGTTCCGGCGAGGTGAAAATGTGCCTCATCACTGAAGATCAAAACAGCAGTGCGGGGGATCTGCTGAATGTCGCGGCATAAATTTGTTCGTGTGTCTAAGTCTCTAACTGTTAATTCTTGCACTACCTGAATCTTGTATGGGTGAAATTTAAGGTCTCTATGCAGTATTCTGCGGACACTACTGAAAGATAATCCTAGTGAAGCGGCATGTTTCCGAACAGAACGCCGAGGGGATTGTTGAATTGAAGCCCGCACTCTATCCACGTTTTCCGCTGACGTTGACGTCCTAATTCGGCCTTGTGGTCTTGTTTTTAATGCTGATGATGTTGCTCTAAAATTTGATACCCAATTTCTGATTGTTGGTCCAGTGGGAATGGGATCACGTCGACCAATAGCAAAATGTAAACGGAACGCACGCTGTGTTGTGATCACGGAGCCGCCATTTTTAATAAACTCTTCAACTACGAACGCACGATGTTGTCCCGACCAAGCCATTGCTCACACTAAAACTGCATGTCATGGCGCGTCTAATGACACCATCCCCACCCTTCTACTCCTTCCCTTCTTCGTGCAACGTCCTTCCAAAACCGGAAAGTTCAATATGACTCACCCTGTATATGACAGGGAACTCTTATCAAAGTCATAGCTTTGGGCAGTGCTGCGTCCTTTGTCAACTCGTTGGCATGTTCATTGAATGGAGTATCCACATGCTGAGGATCTAGAATCACTTCGGATATTGAAGAGATGACGAGATACGAAAGAGACAGAGAAAAAGACAGATAGTGATCTGCCACATTTTGAAATGCCCTATACAGGGGGTTAAGTTCCGGTTGGAAGCCCGTACAGTTTAGATGCATACATTGCAACGTAAATAGTTCCAGTGACGTTACCCTTGCTGCACGTGCTAGTTATTTATAAATATTTGTTGTTTTCTTACATTGTGCAGCCACGTGCGCGGCGTTGACTGTCTGCTACAGTACTTGTGTAGGATGATCCGCAAATACTAATGCCACGTCATCCGATAAAGCCTGGCAGTATACTCTGTGTACTTCGTCGTGTTCTAGCGTTTGTCACAAAGAGTTTAGGACAACATCCTAAAAGGTTTGTGTTCCTCCTCCGTTCCTCCGGCTTAATGAACCATAAACTTTTTTCACTAAGTCCAATGGCATCCTACAGCCGCCATGATTATTTTTTTTCAATGTCGCATATTTAAAAACACTTGGGCTGCTAAAACGAATCTAACGATACCTCAATTCTGTAAATCCGTTCAGCGGTTCTGGAGATATGCGGTAATAAAGAATAATACATACATACAAGATATGCGCAAGAAACATAAGCCTTCCTTAGCAGTCGGGAATAAAGAAGACTGAAACTATTGAGATAAGTTTAGTTTAGGTACTTAGTTAGTTAGTGGTAATCTAAGAGCTGAGTTATTAGAAATATTATAAAAGTAAGGTTAAGTTCAAAGCACAATGTCTATACTATCAACTTTATACAATAGGTGATTACTGAGAAAAAACTTCGAGAAAAATAAAGCAGTCATTGAAAATATCAAACAAACGTCAAGACAAGGTGACCAAGGTGTCATTGGCAATCAGTTGTACCTAATATGTACCATTTAAAATATTATTCATTTTAATCGATTCAAAACGAAACCCAACTGCACTAAACTAAAAAAAACAAAAAAGATCAATATATAATTATTGAGTCGCTCCTTTTTTTTTCATTATTACTCGATCTATTTGTGCACTTTGATGCCGTTGTGGCGAAGCGGCACAATTTGACTATGACTATGGACTGTGTGTCCAGAGTGAGTGGTGGGTTCGATTTCCTTCCAGGAGATAATAATTCCATTTCCGCGCTGTGTTAACAAGACAAAGAGCGGCGAGTGATTGCTGTATGCGGGATACAGCGTAAAAATCTATTTAATTATTGAATTGTTCACGGATTTTAAAGCGTTATTTTTTTATTTTTACTACTATTTGTTTGATTTCAATTGTTAAATTTAATTTAGAACACGTTTTTAATAATAAAATTTGGAATACGTTTTTAATATTCAACAGGATCGATAACGCGTACTATTTAATTTTTATGTTTCTAAGTTTTACGTAAAAAGGTTAAGTAATTAAAAACTATATCTATTTTTTAGAAACAAAAAGGATATAACTAAAGTTAGTAGTAGATGGCAACTGGGATACAATCGATGAAAATGAATGAGATGAGAGGTTCGTTACGTAAGCCGGTGGCGCAGCGGGGGTGCGCGCGCCGCGGGTCGATGCGCCGCCGGGCCGAGCGCCGCCCTGCGCGCAGTCCCTCGCCAGGCGCCCCCAGCGCACCCCGAGCGCAGCGCGAGTGCGAGCCGTGTGCCGTGTGCTGTGTTGCAATGAAGGTACAGCCCTATCCCGTAGCGCGCTAGTCACGTAGCTGTAGGTGGCGGCGGTCTCGGTATGTGTGTTGTCACGCCCGCGGCCCGACCGCTATCATTGACTCTCTGTCGAGAGTGTCCATCTCCACCCTGAGCCAGTGGCATATCCATGTAAAGATTAACATTGTGTGTCGACTGTTCATATTCAATTTTAAATCGTTTCACCTCCATTTGCGTATCATTTTTCAAATGTTTCCTCCAATATCTCCTACATCGCAAATAAAGTTGTTGCAAGTCTGTATACGTTATATAGCTATACCGTGGGTACGTTACGCAGACTACGCTTGAGATCGATCAATATGATATAAATGCTAAGAAGTTACTTCACTTCCATATTTGGTGTGTCAATTTCTAAATATTGGAATAGATACATGTATAATGACAATGTATGTATGAATAACTTAGGAATACTATTAATAATACTCTAGTAGAGAAGTGAAACATATCATGACATGTATCTTACAAAAATATAAACTATATATATTCAAATCCACAAAATTCTTTTAATTTGGTTCGAAAAAACATAAACTATAGTTTTTACTATTTGTACTTATGTAAAATTATTTGAAATAAAATTTTATTCATTGGTTTCAGCAACACAAAGAAAAAAATATAAGATCATATAATGCTAAAGTTACCCAAGGGCCTTAAAAAGAAGAAAAAAGGCAAAAAATCGAAACGCAAAGGAGAAGAAGAACTTTTTACGGAAGAAGAATTAGAAAAATATAGAAGAGAACATCAACGGCAAGGTGAAGGTGAAGGGTCTGTTAAAGAAAATGAAGAATGGTCAAAGTTTAAGGACTTGACAACTGGTGTTGATTCAATATTAAAGAAAACACAAGGAGATTTGGATAGGATAAAATCTACGTCTTTTTTTCAACGTGTACCACCAGGGCCTAAACAAGTTGAAGCTGCAGAGAAAAAGGAACCACATAGACCAGTTGTTGAAGTAACAGAAGCAGACTTTCCCCATTTAGCGGCGGCGGCTGCCGCAGATGCTGACGGAGATAAAAGTGATTACGGAATCACTGACGACGAGTCTGAAGACGAAGACGACCAAGACGACATATTTGATACTTCTTATGTAGATGCTGTTGAACGTGGCGAAGTAAAACTCACATATGTTTCAGATTCCCCTGAAGAATTCCAAGATGACGATATATTTGACACATCTCACGTTGATGCTCTAATTAAAGGTAAAAGTCAAAATTCAAAGGGCAAGAAGAGCTTAGACATCGGAGTTGCCGTGGAGGTTCTCACTGGCCGTATTGATAACCTTACAATCACAAGCAAGAGAGCGAAAAGAACTATTCCTGGTGACTTATTATTAGAAAATGTAGATAAAGAGGCAGTAACAGTTTCGTCTACAAATGTTAGTGAACCTGTTGAAAAGAGTATTTTGGATATTGACACGGATGTACCTATAAATACACCAATTGACCTTAGTGTGTCATTACATACTTCTTTATTACAACAACAACAACCGAAATCTTTCAGTCAAGAAGATCTTCCGGCTGTAGTAGATGAGGAGAGGACTAACGAAGCTGATGATATAGAAATCGATGAATTTACATTATTAGCAGCTGAATCATTGGAAGTAAAGTCTACAAAACCCAAATTTGAAGAAAAAGAAATTAAAGTTGAACCAGTACTACAAGAATCTTGGTCTGCATTTGAAGCAGACAAAAATGAAAGTGTATTTGCTGAAGGAATTGTTGAGGATCAACTAGATGTCAATGATCTTTATATAGACCAGGACGACCCATTTGATACAAGTTTTGCCGATGCCGTTATACCAATATCTACTTTTGGGCAAGTGCAACAAGACGAAGTTATTATAGAGGACGACGACGATTTCGATCCGCGGGCAGAAGAGGTTCAAATAAAGCTTAATAACAGACGTAAGTCCTCGGTTAGAATTCATCTGACTAATCCCTCAGGAATAAGAGAATCTATTACATCTGATGATATTGTAGAACATGTAACAAGTCCACCTAGAGATCTTTTAGGAGGAAGTACTACTGATCTAACTCAATTAGGAGATTCACCTTTGGATCCAGTAGATTTCAATAATACTGAAATAGATCCTTTTGATACTACCATTATTGATAAAATTGTTGCCCCAGGAAAAATTGAATTAAAACTTTTGGAGCAAGAATTAATTGACCAATCGGTGCCGGTGACTATTTATCGAGTACCTAGTGATCCAGATTTTGATCCTCGAGCAGACGAACCAAAAACAGAAAGGAGAGCATCTCGCCCAGAAAATCTTGTTGTTAGTAAAAGCGTTATTTTTAATATTGATGGAGTAGAGACGTCAGAACTAGACGTTAAAACAAAATCTACTAAGCCTTTAACACCGTACTACACACGAGAAGTTTCAATAACTGAAGATTTAAGTGAAGAAGCTGAGGCGAATGACAAAGTTTCTGATATATTATCTCGAACCCGTTCTGAAGAAGATTTGTCCGTAAATGTAACATATGAAAGTAAGCGTAGACATTCTGAATTTGCACAATCAAGTTTAAATAAAAACACATTTAAAGGAAGTGATCTTCTTCAAAGTAACGCAAATGAAATCCAAGCTAAACTATTAACACCTATATGTCCTAGAGCAGCCAAAGATTTGACTTCAGAAGTTGATCCTTTTGATACATCTTTTGCCACTGACATAAAGCCAAGTAAAACTGAATTGAAACTTCTCGCCAAAGAATTTTCTTGTGAAAAATCTAAATCTTTGGAAACTGAGGTTGTAACGGATTTACTAGAGCCAGAAGACGATATTTTTCAGATTAAAGCTTTAACTCCAGAACCATCAGATTCTCTACGAATTACACAAGACGATTTCGATCCTTTTGATACTTCATTTGCTAGTGATCTGAATCCAGGAAGAACTGAGATTAAACTACTTGAATCAGAGTTTTTAAACTAAATAAAGGATTAAAAAATGGCGTATAACCCCTTTTTAAGCATGAATGAGCCTGTGGCTCCTGTGACCGCCGACATATTAAATCCATTTATGGTGTCAGAATCAGAAACATCTAATTTTTCATCTGGTGATAATCCATTTGCTACAAGTAATCCATTTTCTGATTTTGGAAATAACTACGAACCACCTGCAGGAGATACTGTACCAGTAGATATATTTGGAGGAGCAGAGCCTACCGGCGTCGGAGCTAAACAGTTCGATGAACCAGATTCTATTGATATATTTGGAAATCTTTCTATGGACAACGAAAAACTCACTAAGCCGACTGAACTCGAACTTGTGTCCACTATGGTTGACTGTAGTTGTCCTAATGAAGAAGATAGTAAAGATATTCATTCAACGACTCGACCACTTCCTCCAGAAACACAGAATTTAATCTTAACTGTAACGGGACAAATGGAATTTACAAGCACGCATTTGTTAGACCGCATTCCACCGACACGAACACCAAGTCCGATATCAGCTTTAGATATTCACTCACCTAGCCCCACACCCGAACCTGAATTTATTGAAGAGCTTCCTGCTACAGTTGACATAAACCGTAATAAGCCCGCGCGTCCACCACCTGCGCGGCCTCCAAGGCCTGCTCCACCACCAAGGCCTCAAGCACCTCCCCAAATAGCAGCCGATGACATTAACCTATTTGATGCTCCAGCTCCAATAGTAGTTAAACCCACAAAAGAAGCGATTTTAAGTTTATATTCAGCCCCCAGGCAAGAAGAAAAACAAATAGATTTTCTTAGTGATGATATTCCTGAACTTCCAACGGAAACTGAGATGAAACCTTCAGAAGTCTTCACTTCCAATGTGACAAATACATCTGAATCTAATAACCTATTTTTCAATGAACCAGAAACAAATATTACTGAATCAATAGCACCTGAAGCACAAATAGAAATTCCTCCAATCACCACTGAATACTCAGACAATGAAGTTGCTCCTATGGACTGTACGGAACCATTGCCAGAAGTTAATAGCGCTTCAGTAAACGTTTCACCTTTCGCTGACATCATAGATGACAGTTACCACCTCCAGAAAATTAATGAAAGTGAAAAAAATCCATTTGAGTTTACTAGTAATATAGAACATTCTGAACAACAAACAGATACTGCTAGTGTAAAGTATGAAGATGTAGTAATGACTATGGTTGGACAAGCTCAGGTTGACAGCCCTACATTCACGTCTGATCTTGTTACTACAGTCCCTCAGACGAATGTTATTGAACCGCAAATAGACGTCTTTGGCTCTACCACAAAAGATGTCTTTGAAGACGCTCAAAATACTAATATTTTTGATCTTGGCCAAGACAACACAAATGTAGTCCCTACCACATCCGCAACGGACCTTGGTTGGGATACAGCCGACACAATGGCACAAGATGGGTTTCCTCAATCTCAAGACGCTTTTGACGCTTTCTCCGCTAAATTCGATTCGACAAGTGCTAACCATATGAACATAGGTAAATATATATATATATTTCCAGGTTGACACTGTATTCCTTACACAGCACTGTAGGCAGAGAGTACCTAGTATTAAGACACTCCGTTCCCCACTTTCCGCTGAATTCTGGAGGCATTGTGTGTTGAGAGGCTAAACTCAACGCTGCTCTTGCCTCGACACCAGAGCGAAGAAATGAAAATATAAATTTTAAATACATATTTCATTTCCTCGAGTGGGAATCGAACCCACAACCGTGGCGTCATAGTCACACCCTTGTGCCGCTGCGCCACGACGGCCTCAATCATTGGTAAATATAATCATGTTTAATAAAAATATAATTAAAAAACAAACTTTTGTTAGCTTAACAGCCATATTTAACAAACACAGATACCAAAATATGCCAACAGACGATTATATTTTTGAAATTATGAATAGAATGTGGAAAAGTGTTTTATAAAGGTAAGACCAAAAAAATACATGTTGAATGAGGGAACTCAATATGGCACTTCATCTGCCAAAGCGAGAAAACAAAAATAGTTATAAAATACTCGTATATAAAGTTCTAACGAATATTTTTGGAAAAAAATTAAATAAAATGTTATTAATATAACGCAATTAATATAACGCACTTAATATAACGCAATTAATATAACGCAATTAATATAACGCAATTTATTAATAATCAGCTACTTAACAGATGCTTGGGGCGACGACGGCGCGGCGGAGAGCGGCCCCGGCGGCTTCGAGGCGGAAGCCTTCGACCCGTTCCTGAGCATGGGCGCTCCGCCCCCGCCCGCCGCCACGCCGCGCCTCGAGGCGCAGGGCTCCCGGGACTCCACAGACGACACGTTCTCCGTGTTTATTCGGTCATTAAATCCTCGATGTAACTCAATAGAGTACCATACATGTGTAGCATTAGGAAGAACCGTATTATTTATGTAACTATTTTCTCAGATGCGTGATATAAATTCTTTATCTTTCTTTATATTTTATTAGCTTTAACAAAATAACAGCAATACGAGTATTTGTGACCGAAGTCGAATACGTCATTCGAGTAGTAATATGGTAACATCGAACTTTAGCCCGAAAGACGACTCGAGCGGCACGGAGTCGGCGGGGGCGCTGCCGGTGCCGGCGCTGGCGCCGCCGCCACGCCCGCAGGCGCTGCCCGAGGCGCCGCGTGCCAACCCCTTCGACAAGAGCGGAGCCGACGTTGCGCAGCCGAGGGTTGACTTTGATCGAGGTACGTAATCAGTATTATAAGTTTTATGGAACTCCTAATTCTATATCGTATAATAATTCAATTAGTTTGATATTGAATTAAAGGAGGTAATTGAGAACTCTACTCGAACTCTATATCGTCTGTTGCCCGACTAGTGATTTAATTTTGTGTTAAAACGAACAAATGAATATAATAAAAGAGGAGCAGTGACCTTTGACTGTAACCGCGTCACTGCGGTTTCGAAGATAGGAACATAGCCACCTTCGCAGATCACCATGTATAGCTTCTTTTTTCTTTTAGTTTGTTTATAACGACCGAATGGAAAATTTTATCGAAGGTTTTGGAAAATTCGGTAACATATACCTGAAAACCATTATTCTTAGAAGACACTCACTCGATGAAACAAATCCACAGAGATTAGACTCAGTTGATTTATGGTTAACAAACTCACACTGCTGTTCTATTACGACAGTGCGTAATAAAAAAAAATGGAGTCATATAATTATAATATATAATATTTTCAAACATTACAGGTTAGAAGTTGGTATATAATTCTGTATGTCGCGTCTGTCACTGGATTTGAAGACTAGTACCACATAGGATCACTTACAAATACATGGCATGACTTCAGTTAATAATTATTTCTTAAATAATAAGTAAATAGGATAGGATATGCTAAGATTTTTAAAAACAAGGGAGGAAGACTACTAGCGTCGCGGCCAATATTGACATCCAGGTCATTTAACTATATACGAGTACTTCTCATCTTTATTCCGATGTAAACACTCGTGTAATTGTGTGATTCAGAGGAGAGCCGAGGCCGGGCGGGCAGCGGGGGCGAGACGCCGCCTACGCCACTGTTCGACGAGGACGTGTCGGTGCCGCTGGAAGACTTCCCGCGCACCAAGTACGCCGGGCCCGGCTGGGAGATGCACCTGCGACAACCTAACAAAAAGAAAATCACCGGACAACGGTACTCATCTACGGAATTGCATTTACTATACACAATTCATTTAACGTCCCGCTGAGTTTCTTGCGCCGGTTCTCTTTAGGTCTGAGGCAGTGACTTTAGTGAACTAGTGGTAAATTATTTGAGGTTCAAAAAATTAAGCATGTAACTTTTTATTTTGAATAAAATTATTTGACTTTTTGACATTGACTTTTGACATATATATGTTTTTTTCTTCGTAAAAATGTATATATATGGAAGACGTCACGATTCAAAGTCAAAGTCAAAATATCTTTATTCCATAAAATTGCTTAACATTTACTTGGACATGTGATAAAAGTAGAAAAAATTGAAAAACAAAATAACCAAAAAAAATGTGCAATTTTGACTTGAAAAAAGGCCGTTCAAATAGTTGAGCTCATGAGAAGATCCAGGCAAAGAAACTCATGGCCACTCTTTTTAACTCCCAATATTTGTTACAAATTACAATTCACAATTTTAACTTACAAATAGAGCAACTCATTTCCAAGCATCTTTATCGCGAACATAATCTTTAACAGAGTAATATGTATAAAAGTGTATACTTTGTCCTACGAATGAGTGCGACACTTTATGCAGCCTAGAGAAGGGCACAGCAAGCTTATTTTTATTTCTTAAATTACGTTGATGGAAATCACAGTTTTTATTAAATTTATTAATATTTTTGTGCACATATACTGAGTTGTCGCAAATATATTGGGAGTGTAGTGTGAGAATGTTAACTTCTTTGAATTTATTTCTTAGTGACTCCCGTGGACCCATTTTAAAGACTGCTCGGACAGCCCGTTTTTGGAGCACAAAAATAGTATCTATGTCAGCGGGACTGCCCCAAAGTAATAGGCCGTAAGACATAATGCTATAAAAAAAACGGTAGTATACTAAACGTGCGGTGGCAACATCGGTCAGTTGACGAATCTTACGGACAGCATTCGCTGCCGAACTAAGTCTACCAGATAAAGTTTCTATATGCGGACCCCATTGTAACTTAGCATCTAATGTTATACCTAAGAAAACAGTTTCATTAACTACTTTAAGTTCCTTTTTATAAGTACTATTTTTATTAACTATTTTTCATTAGTTTTGGAGTGATCGTTCGATTTTCACTAAGAATAGCCGTGTCAAACGCAAGCGCGCTCACCTACGGTGCGAAGTGCTAACGCAGCACAACAAAGTCGTCGAGGCGAATAAAAAATTGTCTTTTGCCCAAGCTACTAGAGGAAAACCCATATTAACACAGAGTGATGGCGAACAAAACAACCCAAAAAAAGACAAACTGGATGAAATCTTGAAGCTCATGATCAACTTCGATGAGCGTTTAAAAGGGATCGAAAATAGCACTAAAACAGCTGTAACCATATACCAAAAATGATTAGAAAACTTAAAATAATGGCTTGGAACTGCAATGGACTATTAAAACACCAAAACGAACTGCAAGTAGTCCTAGATATAGAAAATATAGACCTGTGTCTTGTATCAGAAACACATTTTACCAAACAATCTTACATACATTTTAGAGGTTACAAACTCTACCATGCACTACACCCATTATCTGGGTGTAGTGCATGGTAGAGGTGGCAGTGCAGTTATCGTAAGGGACCGTATCAAACATCAAGAAATAAATAAATGTGAAGAACCAGACATCCAATCTGTGGCAATTCAAATAGAGACAAAACGATATTCACTTAGGGTAGCAGCAATTTACTATCCACCAAGACAGTTAATTAAAAAAAAAAGTACGTGGCCTTTCTTCAAACTTTAGCAGATACGTTCGTACTTGGCGGTGATTTTAATGCCAAAAATACGTACTGGGGCTCCAGACTAAATAATACAAAAGGAAGAGAGCTAATGAGTGCAGTAAGAGAAGAGAAATGTGACGTAATCTCAACAGGTTCTCCTACTTACTGACCCACTGACGAATTGAACAAAGCTATGATATGAGCTCAGATCACTCTGCAATATATCTAGAAATAAATGAAAATATTTTACACTTGGATAAAACTTCAACACTAACGAACAAACACACAGATTGGGAGATCTTCAGAATAAACTTGGACAGCAAAATAAACCTAAAAATAGCGCTGAAGACTCCAGAACAACTAAATATGGAAGTCGATAACTTTGTTAAGATTATACAGAAGTGTGCATGGGAAAGTACACCGTATATTTAAACGAGGTGAAAAGTGAAAAATTGCTATCCTAGAGAAATCACAATACTTATTCAGGAAAAGCGCCAACAGCGTAAGGTATGGCATCAATCTAGATCCCCGAGAGATAAGAACAAATTGAATTATCTCACAAAAAAACTAAAACGGCAAATACAAAGATAACTCAACAAACTGTAACCTACAAAGTCTAACTAACGACCGAAGTACAGACTATTCCCTCTGGAAAGTTACTAAGAACTTAAAACGACCTATTACCCAGATTCAACAATTAAAAATGGGAGACCCAAATGAGCCAAAAGCTAAAGTATTCGCAGAATATCTAGAAAATATCTTTAAACCGAACGAAGATAATGAAAACCAGGATCCTGTTCCATTACATTTCTGTGATGAAAG
The DNA here is from genome assembly GCA_013403645.1 of Heliconius nattereri. Classification (NCBI taxonomy): domain Eukaryota; kingdom Metazoa; phylum Arthropoda; class Insecta; order Lepidoptera; family Nymphalidae; genus Heliconius; species Heliconius nattereri. The sequence continues at coordinate 64,521 of JAAIXI010000249.1, forward strand.
TCAAGACATAAAACTGGTTTCACCTAGAGAAGTCTGGCGTGAAATACAACAAAAAATTAACCGGAAAAAATCTCCTGGATTTGATTTAATCTCAGGAGATATATTACATAATTTATCAAGAAAAGCTATACTTAAACTAACGAACTTAATTAATGCTGCATTTAGACTTAAATGTGTGCCAGATCTATGGAAAGTAGCTGAAGTAATAATGATAGCAAAGCCAGGGAAACCACCCCAAGAGATAACATCTTACAAACCAATCTCACTTTTACCTATTATGTCAAAGCTATTTGAAAAATTGTTTTTAAAAAAGCTCAAGCCAATCCTGGAGAGTAAGAAACTAATTCTAGATCATCAATTTGGTTTCAGAGAACAACACTCAACCATTGATCACGTTCATAGAATAACAAACCTCATTAAGAAAACATTGGAAAATAAAGAAGTCTGCACTACTATCTTTCTTGACGTTGCACAGGCTTTTGATAAAGCATGAAGGTTTATTATTGAAACTAAAAAGAATGTTGCCCATTGAATATCTAGATTTAATTAAATCATACTTATTAAATAGGGCGTTTAGAATAAGACAACAAAATTATTTTTCTGATATCAAAGAAATCAAAGCAGGGGTACCACAAGGAAGTGTGTTGGGTCCGGTTCTCTACCTACTATATACCTATGATACCCCTTAGCTAGAAAATAATACTATCGCAACTTTTGCCGATGACACTGCCATAATGGCAGTAAGATAAACTCATGTAGAAGCAGCCAAAAAAGTTCAAGTAGCTATCAACAAAATACACAATTGGACAAAACATTGGAAAATTAAATAAAATAAAACAAAGTCGGTTCATATTAACTTTACTAACAAAAGAGATGAATATCACCCGATATTCATTAATGATCAAATAATACCATACCAAAATACAGCAGAGTACTGGGGCATGACGCTGGATGCTAAACTACGCTGGAAAGCTCACGTTAAGAAGAATAAAGAGGAGTTAGAAATGCGATACAATAGGATGTACTGGCTGCTTGGAAGAAATTCTACTCTAGCAGTTCAGAACAAGATTTTACTATACAAACAAGTCCTCATGCCAGTATGGACCTACGGGATACAGCTGTGGGGCTGTACCAAAAAAAGTAACATAGACTTCATACAACGATTCCAGAACAAAGTACTTAGAGCGATAGTTAATGCTCCTTGGTATATTAGAAACGACGACCTCCACAGGGACCTCAATATAGAGTTCGTTGATAGACTTATTAAGAGATATGCAGAAGCAGAACGAACACAGAATTCATCATCATGTGAACGTCGAGGCAATCCCGCTCCTCGACAACATGGACTTAGTGAGAAGACTCAAGAGAATTAAACCTTTCGAGTTAGTGTAGTGTATAATAGTTCAGTGGTGAAAGTGTAATCGTAAATATAAAGAACACATTAATTAAGTGTCTTCCCTTTAAATAGAGACAATAAGAAAAGTGCCGATGGACACAATCTTAGCATAGTATTGTTTATTATAAAAAAAGGTCAAAATTAAATTACTCATTAGTCAACGTAATGGCTAGATCGTAATATTATATTATTAGTGTAAGTAAGTTTGTATATGCTAATAATAAATTTAAAAATATATATATACTTTTACTACGATTTAAAAGCAAGTTATTGGCACTAAACCAGTGTATTATCCTAGAAAGAGCATTGTTTACATCGTCAATTTCCAATTGCCGTCTATTAACCTTAAAAACTAAAGATATATCATCTGCAAACAACACCATTTCACAGATATCTCTCATAAGGTGAGGTAAGTCATCAATGTACAAAAAGAACAAAAACGGACCCAGAATAGAGCTTTGTGGTACTCCCAATGCTACAGGTGACCCGTGTGATAGTTTCCCGTTGACATTTACCTTTTAAATCCTATCACTTAAATAAGAAGTGAGAAGATCCAAAGCAATGCCTCTTATACCATAGTGGTGTAGCTTCCTGATAAGAGTTTTATGCTGCACACAATCAAATGCTTTGGACAAGTCACAAAACACCCCAAAGGCATCACGTGACTCCTCCCAAGCCGCGAATACACTCTCTAATAATTTGACCCCAGCATCAGATGTTGACCTTCCACGAGTGAAACCAAATTGACCTGTGTGCAGTAATTTATTTTTATTAAAATAGGTAAGAAGCTGACTGAGTATCAGCTTTTCAAAAATTTTACTAAACGTAGGTAGTACTGAAATCGGTCTGAAATTTGTGGGGTCTTGCGTACTACCTGATTTAAACAATGGAGTTATTTTACTATATTTCATCAAATCAGGAAACACTCCACAATCAATACATCTATTAAAAATTGTAACTAAATCAGGAATCAAAATGTCAATTAAAGAATTTATGATATTAACTGAGACACCCCACAAGTCGGCTGTCTTCTTCATACTAATTGATTTGAAAGCTACACTAATGTCTGAATGATTTACATGACGGAAAACGAAACCATTATAAAATTCGGGAACATTGTCTTTAATTAACGATTCTGCAATAGTGGTGGAAGAACCTAAATCGTTTGTTAGACTGACTGGGAAAGTAGAGAAAAACTTTTCAAATGCAATGGCCACTTCCAAATCGGAATCAACAATGTGACCGTCAATACTAAGTTTAAAATTAGAATCTTTCACTCTTGTTCTCCCAGTCTCGGCATTAACAACCTTCCAAGTGGCTTCAATTTTATTATTACTATTTCTGATTTTTGTTTTAATAAATAAAGATTTTGCAATTTTGCAAACACTTTTGAAAATTTTTGAGTAAGATTTTAAGTACTCTTTAAACTCTTCACCACTATTAAACTGTTTTTCATAATATAACATATACAGCGTCTCCCTACTCTTATAAATACCTGCTGTGGCCCAGTCTCCAAAGATAGGACTATCAGTAATTGTAATCTCTTTGGGAGTAAATATTGAATGAAATTTATTAATAAAAGAGTAAAAAAAAGAATTGTACAAAGAATTGGGAGGTAAAGTTATATCTAAAACTAGTAAATTAGTTAGTAAACTAACTCTCATACGTTCCAAACGACTAGCTGTGACAGGTACAAAAGCAATTTTTTTCTTAGCCACCTGTTTTTTCTTACTATAGAATTCTACTAGCTGACCAGAGTGGTCAGAATCCAATTTATTAATAATGCTTTTGTAGCATGGAATAATGTCAGTAAATATGTTATCTATACAAGTACTAGTCGTAGGAGTTATTCTGGTTGGCTCCATAAATAAATTAAGTAAATTGTGTGACTTAAAAAGACTTAATAAATTAATGGTGGGACTTAAACTTTCCAAAATATTAACATTAAAGTCCCCACACACTAACAAAGGCTTACCCGACTTGGTAAGTTTGCTTAAGGCCTCATCCATTACTTTTTAAATTGGCGGAGGGAGGTCTGTATATTCATATAACAATGAATTGCTCTAGTTGAATACACGCTATCTTGTTGATTCAGTGTCTGACTATAACCGCGACGGTTGTGGCTTCAATTCCCAATCAGGGTAAATAATTATTTTAATTTCTTTCTCTGTTAACATTGATAAGGCACAGTGTTGAGTTCCATAACTCAAACCGATTTAATATGATGAAAATCTGTTGGAAAGTGGGGAATGAAGTGTCTTAACACAAAAATGTACATACCTAATCAGAAGATACCAAATGAACTTTCTGCGCAGATTCTGGAAGAAGATCTTCGTGCGTCTGCTATACCAGGGCGACAACCCGGTGGTGCAGTTGCTGAACAGCGCCGGCGACAAAGAGCCGCTGCAGGAGCTGCCGCTGCAGGCGTGCTACTCGGTGTCGGATGTGGGCGCACAGCAGTTCGACCAGTTCGGCAAGATCTTTACCGTGAAGCTGCAGTACGTGTTCTACAAGGAGCGGCCGGGCGTGCGGCCGGGGCAGGTCACCAAGGCGGAGCGCATCACCAACAAGCTATCGCAGTTCGCGGCCTACGCCATCCAGGGCGACTACCAGGGGGTCAAGGAGTTCGGGAGCGACCTGCGCAAGCTGGGTCTACCCGTCGAGCACGCGCCGCAGGTACACCCTACTTACCTTTTATACGTCTTGGTTCCGTAATCGATGAAATGCCACAATATTTAAATTTTAATATTTAATCTCCGACAAATTTTGTTTTTGTATTTCACCACATAAAATATATTTTATATGGACGCAGGTGTCGCAGCTGTTCAAGATTGGCTCCTTGAACTACGAGGATGTGAAGCAGTTCTCGTGCTGCGTGGAGGAGGCGCTGTTCCGCCTCAGCGCGCACCGCGACCGCGCTCTTACCTACAAGATGGAAGAGGTACGATATTGTCATATTTTTTTTTATACTTTTACGCTATATCCTGCTTATAGTAGGATAGGCAAAGATAACATAATTTAGAAACTCCGTCTTCCACGCACTTAGCAGATATAAAAATCACAAAACCCAAGTCACTGGCGTTTACAGTCAGCGGTATGCCGCTGCGCCACGGCGGCCTTGATATAATTTATTTATAAAATGTTGAATACTTTTAGATTATTAAATTATACTGCTAACGTAATATGACTTTCATTCAGCTTTAAATTTATTCGTAATGTTAATTTTCAGGTACAAATAACAGCTGTAGACGAGCTCTACGTGGAGCAGGACGCGGAGGGTTCAGTTTTAAAACAGATCGCGAGGGTGCGTCTGTTCTTCCTCGGGTTCCTAAGTGGTACGGGAATCCAACCATTCAACGCATTTGTAGTTGATCATAGACTTTTTATTTGTCCCTTTTTCGATACAACCAATTTTGCAGTTTAATCCATATTAGAAAAAAAATATACCATCGATGTAAATTACCTAATAGTAATCAAAAAACATTATTTTCTGTTCAGGACCATTGTTCATAGAGTACTACCAATATCAGTGAATTCATTTACAAGATAATCTAACGTCACAATACGGTGTTCAGCGTTTTTGGTTAAATCGCAAAAATCTATCTATTGACCAAAACTGTTGTATTTTTTAAGTGGTTTATTAGGATCGAATTGAGACAGATATATATTAATATTTATTAATAAAAAATGAGAGTATTCATTATTATATCTGTTTACATTTGATCGACTGTTCAAATAAATCGAAGTATTTAAAATTTCCAGGCATGCCGGACGTGGAGCTGGGCGTGAACGACCTGCGTCGCCAGGGCAAGGAGGTGGTGGGGCGCCACGACATCATCCCCGTCGTCACCGAGGAGTGGATCCGCGTCGAGGACGTCGAGTTCCACGCCTGCGTGCAGCCTGATGCTTTTGGAGAATCTCAAATTATTAAGTACGTCACTTTGATGAAGTCAGATATAGAAGCAGGTGTATCGACGCTCTCTACATATAAAGGAACATGTCAAAAAAAGATTTAAAGTAGAGCAAAATAAAGGTTTAACTTGTTAAAAACAATTAAGAACGTTATTTCACACAAAGAAAACAAAAAATATTTTTTAAAAACGTAGACGATAAGAGATTGCGATGGTATATTATATGTAAGCTTTTTACAATCTTTTTGTGTTTTGGTTCTTGCTTATCGCTACCAACTTCCATAAACCGATACTGAACAGCCATGGAATCATAATTTTCAACACACGCCCTTGGGGAAGGGCGTGTGTTGTGGGTTTTTAATTATGTATACCAAATTATATACCTATATCATAACTTTATCCTTTCTTAGTTATTTTGGCAAAAAAAAATATACATTTGCTCGTTTTTGCTTTACAACAAAGCACGTGCGTCTATTAGTAATTAATGTTTAATTAAAATAATTAGTAATAAAATTTATGACCATTCACCGTATAGTTTAATACAAAAAATACACAGGTTCAAGCCGCCGGACGCGTGCTACATTGAGCTGATGCGCTTCCGCGTGCGCCCGCCCAAGAACCGCGAGTTGCCGCTGCAGCTGAAGGCGGCGTGGTGCGTCGCCGGCAACAAGGTGGAGTTGCGCGCGGACGTGCTGGTGCCGGGCTTCGCCTCGCGCAAGCTGGGCCAGGTGCCCTGCGAGGACGTCGCCGTGCGCTTCCCCATCCCCGAGTGCTGGATCTACCTGTTCCGCGTCGAAAAGCACTTCCGATATGGATCCGTCAAGTCTGCCCATAGGTACAGAATAGAATATTTATATTTTATGCCGATACGTTCATATCGGCGACAACAGATATGACTAACTTACATATGACTCTTATAAAAATCTTAATGACACAGAAATAAAATAAAATGTAATAATATTTTTTTGTAACAATAACAATTTTTTTATCTTAGGGAATTAACGAGATCAGTTTAAAATTAAGGGATTATATTTAAGTTAAAATAGATAAAAAGACGGAAAATATAAAATGATAAAATTTAAACAAGTAGTTAAAATTACAAAAGTGTTTTCTCATTGCCTTGGTCTCCCGGCCAAGGTTCTTATTATAAACTTATTGATTGTCATTACACACAAAAGGAAATCAGGGAAAAATACATTAATATATTTATAAATGACGCCGCCTTTTGAGGATCCTTTCCCATTCATAGAAGTTTATAGTGCAAGAACAAACTATTATGATAAAACGGGAGTCGAATCGGAATCGGAACTTCCGCGATTATGGATACTGGTGTATGGTTGTGGACACTTGTGTCGTCTCTATTCTGGAAGTACAGATTTTTATTGTTTTAAATAATCTCTAAAGATACGTGACATGGTCCCAACCTGCACAGTCGTAATCAATGATGGCAGTAAAGTGAAATTTGGACAGATGTTGTTTTTCGTAATCTGGACATCCACTAAGAACAGATTTTGAATAATTTTAACCCTAAAGGGATGAAATAGGGGTTGAAAGTGTGTATAGATTTTTTTAAAAATCAGCACCGATTTTTATAAAATTTGAAATTCAGATTCTTAAAAATATTTAATGAACACATATTTCATGGTTTTTTAGAATTCGTCCCCTTAGGGTGCAAATAAGGGGCTGACAGGTTGTATGGAAAAATCTTCAAATCGCTACCGATTTTTAAAAAAAAAAAATTTACTCTTAAAAATATTTCATTGAACACGTGTTTCGTGGTTTATTCTAATTCGCTCCCTAAGGGTGCAAATAAGGATGTTCAATTGAGAAAAAGGAATTCGCGGAGGCTCTTTAATTATTTTGAAAAAATCTTACAAATTTAAAGAACGTAAAGACATTGTGAGCCTCTTCGTTGAGCAACCTATTGAAATGGTTAAGTTCAGATCATTACATACTGTATGCGAATTTTTTCAATACTATTAAGAGTGAGTTCAATGCTATATTTACCTCTAAAACTATTATTTCCAGGAATTTCCTGTCATTTAATGATTTGGCGACGGGGGATGGGTAGGTGGTGATTCATATGAGTACACAAAGCTTATATGAACTTTATAGTGAGAAAACATATAACCATAGTAAATCATTTATCAACTATGTCAGAGCTTGTTCTTAATTATTTAAGAAAGTATGTGCCATGGTAAAATCTTTGAATATTAAAAATAAAATTAAAAATTCTTTAGATAAAAATGGAAAATCTAAAAATCATGACTCTGAATTTAAATTAAAAATTGACAATGGCTTAACCAGGTCTGATAAAGAAGTTACATGTGTATTTGAAAAATTCTTTGCTGATATTCCAGTTTTAACAACCGTCACGCTTATATCCTCCACAACCGTCGCTGCATCATTACTTAACTGACCTAATGAAAGTTAGTAAAGTCATACCTATATTTAAATCGGGTAGTACCTCTGATCTGAGTAGTAGTTCTCGATCCATTTCTGTACTACCCTCGTTTAGTAAGATTTTTGAAAAAAATATTCTAAATCAAATATTAGTGAATTTCAGTTGACATAATCTTATGCACGATAAACAGTATGGTTTTACTAAAGGTCGTTCAACTAGAGACGCTGGTATAGGTCTTGTAAAGAATATATATATAATACAAATCGTTTATGGCGATGTAAACAATGCTCTCTCGAAAGTAGTACATTGGTTCAGTGTTAATAACTTACTATAGTAAGAAAACTAAATGCATGATTTTTAGAACACCTAACACGAACATTGTTATAGCCGATGTACTCTTGAATGGGAAACCCGTAGATCCTGTCGATTCTACGGTATTTCTCGGTGTCACTATAGACTTCAAATTACAGTAGGGACCCCATATTGGCGAATAGACTTAGCTCTGCAGCTTTCGCGGTCTAAAAAGTTAGATCATTAACTACGAGATGACGATGACGATGAGGAAACGGCTCGACTTGTTTACTTCAGCTACTTCCACAGTATTATGTCCTATGGGATTTTGCTTTTGGGTAATGAAGCCGGTATTCTAACAATATTTATCCTGCAGAAGCGAGCTATTCGTGCAATCTATAACTTAGGTCCTAAATACTCCTTATGGCAAAAGTTTCAAAGAAATCAATACATTGACAGTTGCATCTCAATTTGTTTTTTTTGTAAATGTTACGTATATGAAGAAAAACTTTAATGTTTTTACCAAAATTGGTGATGTACATAATATTAATACTAGAAATAGGCTGAAACTTAGTACACCTGTGACTCGATTGCATCGAATCCTTAATTCATTTATGGGACAATGTGTACGCTTTTACAATAGGATCCCAGAAAACGTCAGAGAATTGTCTATATCACGAAAAGATGTATGTATGTTAAAGGTTATTACCAAATTAATGATTATATAAATGATAACACGCCTTGGGAATGAAATGCTCGCTCCAGTCTGTTTCAAAGGTATCATTGTCACTAATAATTAAATATGTATTTGTATAAAATTTCAAAAAAATAAGACCTTGAGACTGAGTTTCTGTCTGAGCCTGAGGCACTAACATTAGTGAACTGGTAAATTATTTGACGTTCAAAAAATGAAGCTTGTTACTTTTTATTTTGAATAAAAATATTTGAATTTAAATTTAAGAGAAATGGGGATATTTAAATTGCCTATTTCTATATAAAAAAATAGAAATAAATTAAATCAAGTCATCTTCACGCTGTATCCCGAACACTGCGGGGTAGGCAGAGGGAACCTAATGTTAAGACACTCCGTTCTCCACTTTCTGCCATATTCTTAAGGCATTGTGTGTTGAGTGACGGAACTCTACGTAGCGCTTTGCCGTAATGTAGCACGTACGCGTTGCCACACCATTAAATATTTAATTTCCTCGAGCGGGGATTGAACCCACAATCAGTCGCGTTTACAGTCACACCTTGTTTCACCGCGCCACGACTAGCGCAGGGGCACAAACTTTATATAAAATATTATTACCATATTGTGGCTACATAAAAGGTTCTCATAATTTTGGTATATTTCCGTGGCAGACGCACTGGTAAGATCAAGGGTATCGAGCGGTTCCTGGGCGCAGTGGACACGCTGCAGGAGTCGCTGATCGAGGTGACGTCAGGGCAGGCCAAGTACGAGCACCAGCACCGAGCCATCGTGTGGCGCATGCCGCGCTTGCCCAAGGAGGGCCAGGGCGCCTACACCACGCACAACCTTGTGTGCCGCATGGCACTCACCTCCTACGACCAGGTGCCCTCCGAGCTGGCCAAGGAGGCCTTCGTGGAGTTCACGATGCCGGCCACGCAGGTGTCGCACATGACCGTGCGCTCCGTGTCGCTGCAGGAGCACGACGGCGACCCCCCGGAGAAGTATGTGCGCTACCTCGCGAGGCACGAGTACACGTGAGTCATAGCTTTTATATTTCTTGTTCATTACAAACAAAGATAACTATATTTGGCACAATTGGTTATCAAATTCGTAATTTGTTCAAATACTAATATTTATTTTGTATTCTTAAGATATCGTCTAAAACAATTATCATGGCCTGTGCAGAGTGGGCATCGAGCGCACGTCGGGGCAGGCGGCACCCGCCTACGCCATCCCGGCCGCGCCCGCGCCCGCCGCACCCTCGCCCGCGCCCGCCGCCCCCGCGCCGCCCCGCGAGCCCTCCTCCGACTCCGACTCCGACTAATACATACACAGTCAGTCGGTCCAACTCCAGCTACGTTCAAACGGTGTTGATTATTAAATTATATGTATAGAAGTAATGGTGGTAATGCGACAAACATGCGCGTAGGCCTTCACATTAAAAAAATGTAAATGATATGAATATTCAATTGTATTTATCTCGCATATAAAAAGGTATATAGTATTTTGGATATTATGAAGAAAGAATCATACTCGTATAGAGTTTATATCATATTTAAATAAAAAACATGAATTTTCAAAGTACTTAGTGTAACTGTTGTGATTATACTTATGTACGTTTATAAAGTCATAGCCATCTTCCTAGTGTAGAGCCGATTGTATATAAATAATAAATATGTAAAGTACGAGTCCGGACGCGCCCACCGCAAAGAGTAAACTCCCTCCCCCCCGATCGCCTGGTGCGCTTGGGGGGAGATTATTTATATTTTACTGAGTGATCATATAGAAATGCTTGCTTGTTGTAATATAAGATGAGGCACCGGCACCGTCTCCCCTCCGGTTACCTGCGAATGGTCCAGTAATGGTGCAGTACTGCTACTGAATTCAAAGTAACTTGTCCTGATTTCGCTCCATGTTTGTGTAATTAAGTTATTGAAATGGTCCAATTACTTATTTAGCGAATGCTTCGGGCAACTTTTTTACAAAAGCATTGAGCAAAGCAAAGCTGACGGCATCCTCATTGTGACCCTTAGATGTCGTTCAAAGATGCACGAGAAGTAATGTACACCTAATATATGTATTTAGATATATCATAGGTACTAGTAAAAATTGAGAATATATTTATTGATAAAATATAGACGTTATAATTTCTATTCATATATAAATACATAATATATTACTCCAAAGATATCTAAATAAATGATATTAATGTAAGTGTGATATGGGAGTGGAGTGCTTCGTTGACAGCCTAGGCCTATCGTCTCGTATAGCTTTCGTACAACAAAGTGTGTACAAGCAGAGGAGCAACGAGCTACGAGCTAAGAGCTACGCGCTTCGAGCCATGAGCTACGAGCTACGTCCCTTCCTACTTCGTAGCGTGCTACTGCTCCCTGAAACTGCTGAACTCTTCTTTTGATGTTTCTACATTCCGGTTGAGATATTTTTACAGTTGCTGTTATACTCGTTCGTGTACGACTCAAGTTATAAGTGTTGATATATTATACACATTCATATCTATAGCATTGTATACGTAGCAATACTTAGGATTATTTTTAATAAATAATTGTTAGAGCACAAATATGCAAAATTATTCAAAATAAAATATATACTTTAATTGTCGGACATTCGTAGCAACTCCGATATTCAAGTCGAAAGCCAGTCGTCAGACAATAAGTCAGGTGTAGTGCTGCTCTCGTGTCGTGGTCGTCTCCCATAGTGATGTAGATGTCTAATATTATCAAACATTGTCTAATATTGTAAAACAATTTATCGTTTGTTGTTGACGTCATACTCTTATCCAATCTATGAAAGTTAAACTTAAGAGCAATGACATTGTATCGTTACCTTTAGCGTAAGTATTATACTTGGGAAAGCTAACACGTACGTATTGTAACGTAATACGGGGCGGCAGCCTGCGCCTGCGCGGGCCCCGCGCGTTTGTTGTCAATAAAATAATACATTGTGCATTATCTTCTTTTATTATTTATTCTAGCACCTTCAAGTACCTACCTACTTACTATTGTAAATGTAAATTTTATGAAATTAAATTAATATTATTATAGAATCAATGAACGCAATATAAGAGTAAAAATATCTTAAACTATATAATATTAAAAAATATTTTATTGAAATAAAATATAATCTTTATTAAAACTAGTTCTTAACTATAAGAGTGGTGGTAGTGGAATTGCCTTTCCCTAAGGTTGGTCGGCTTTAATACAAATTAAGCTCGTCTCCCACACCCGGCCGGCCCACTCCATTGACTCTCGTAATGATAGTACATGTTCCTCCTCACAAATTGACCACAGAGTACACTTAATTAAGGAACAAATCACTCCTTCTTGGTTTCGCCTATTTTAGGACGGTCAATTCTGGCTGGAGGAACTTGCATACCCTATAACTTAATAAAAATGTAATCTTATTTTTTTCATAAGCTAAGTTTCAACTACTCAATTATCATTTACTAATTCGATCTCACATCCACACATCTCGACTCACATTTGAGTTGCATCTGATATCCACACACAAAGTCATGAAACTAACAGGACCAGGCCACAGCTGCACGTGGATGTGGTGATTAAATAAATACAATTCAAATTCAAAATATTATTCTTTATTCAAATAGACGATAAGCACTTTTGAATCGTCGAATGAACATATAAAAAAAAGCTACCAACGGTTCGGAAGGCAGTTCTGCTGAGAAAAGCCTCAAGAAAGTCAGCAGTTGCTCTTTTCAAAGTGAATGGTACAATTTATTACTTTAGCTGGCAGCTATCCTGCATTACATTCAATAGACATTATTCCATACATGTTTATCCTCTAAGCATTCTTGAACAGTTTAATAAGCTTTACTTGTTAGAACTTTTTTTACAAATACTTTAAATTTTGGAAGTGGTAAACTTAGAATACACTCAGGAATTTTATTATATACACGTATGCTCAGACCCATAAAAGATTTATTAACTTTTTGGAGGCGAAAACTTGGAGTAACAATCTTATCTTTATTTCTTGTTCCTATCGTATGACTGTCACTATGTTTACTATGACAATGTATATTTTGTCGGACAAAAAGAATATTATAATATATAAATTGTGAAGCGACTGTAATAATACATGCATTTGAAAACATCTCGCAGAGAATCTCCCATTCTTAGGTTATAAATATATCTCACGGCTTTTTTTTGGGGAATAAATATAGAATTGATATCTGAAGCACTGTCCCATAGCAGCATTCCATAAGATAAAACACTAAGAAAATAGCTAAAGTAGACAGAGAAAATTGCAAATACAAATATTGGGATATATTTTGTCACTCTGTTGTTGAAGTAGAATTTATTCTCTGGTCTCTGGTTAACAGAGATAAAGGAATATTCTATAAATAATTACTTAAAACACATAAAACTAAAGTGACACAAAAAATCGTTCGCCAAATCAATGGATGTGTAGTGAGTGTACTGTAGGTTAGCTAATGGGTAAATATCCAAAAGTAAGTTTTTGTTAATTTAAACCTGAGTCTAACCATACATGTTTAGTAATTATTAAAGTGCAAGCTGTAGGTAGACTTTCAGTGATGAAACGTAGATTGATGAGTGATATCTGAGATACTCGTATTATATATAGATAGTGCAATGCCGCGGGATCTAAATACATATGACCATAAAGGTAGACTGGGCATACGAACAGGCAACAGGCAATAAGGCATTCATATTGTGTAGTCTGTAATTTGTGACTAAATCAAAACCAGACTACTGAACGGTCGCAAGCCAGCTTAGCATTACTTCAGTACTTTACGTCCAGCCAAGTAGGTCGGTAGGGGCGCTCTCGTGAGCAATCGTACTACTCCGTACTAACCAGGCCACTGCATCTGTCATGGCAGCATGACAGTCGACAGTCGATGATGGCATATTACAAAACATTTTAAAATTGACGTCTCATTGTTAATGAGTTGTACAAAAATATATTTAAATTAGTATCGTTCCTGACATTTCTTACTGAACAACTGAAATGGCAATAAATGTCAGACGTCGAAGCGGTGACCCGTCGCGAACGTCAATATCGATTCCCACGCGGAGGCCACCCTATATTTAGTCAATTAACGTGGACAGGGCAGCCACGCGCGCAGGCGCGGCGCGGGGCGGGGCGGGGCAGGGACGCGTGCGCGCGGGGCCGTCGCGGACCTGCTCTCGAGCGACGGCGTGCGGCGCTGCATCTCGCCTGCACCAGCGCGCACGGCCAGAGCGGCCACCCACCACGCCCAGCACCCTCGGCCGGCCACTCTGCGCGTAGTGCTGTCGACTGCGTATTCGAGTATGTATGGTGACCCAGTGACCCAGCGCCGTGCGCCGCGCCGCGCTGCGAGTCATGTCACTCGCTGTCACTTTCAGAGTGTAATGTGTGTGCTTTTTAAAACGCTTATGTGAACTAGCTCTTTATACATTAAACGATTAAATGTTTCAATAGTTACACATACCTACTATAATACTGTACATATGTCATCTTTATGTATGTACATTTTACCGTCAATTTTAATTGTGTTTTCGTACGTAGGGAACAACTTACCGTATGTTAACATAATCCTATGATAAAATTATAATTAATTGATATAAATAAATCAGTTATATAATAAAAAAATTACAAATAAGTGATGTGTTTGTGCAGGAAAAAAGTAAGATTAAATATTTTGGACATTTCGTATATGTTTTTAAAATAAAAAGTAGTCTTCTCGGCGGAGTATTTTAAGAAGTAGGTAAAAGAAAAAACAAGTTGAAATAAATAATTCGGAAATCAAGTTACATCGCAAAAAATAATCGATAGTATACCAAAAAAAACATTAGGACTATAAACACACGTGTGTGGACTGGTGTTCCTCAAGAAGCACTTATAACCGTTCGTTTGAATTATTAATTTTTCTCGTCATATGTAAACTAACGTTACAAAATGATGGTTTGCTAGGTGTGGCAAATAATGACATCATCAGTCGGATAAAGCGAGCCCAGCGCGAGCCGAGTGTGGCGGCGGCGGCGGGCGCATGGCGGCCAGCGGGGCCGAGCGCCGGCCGCGCCGCGGGCCCGCGCCTATCGCTTCTTTTGATCACGACGTTTCGGACGAGGTAGATTTATTTAAAAAATGAGTGACATCGTAAATATCTTATAAAGATTTTCGTCCATGAATAATTCAAAAATATTTTGTTTTTTACAGTCTAGCCCCGAAAATAAGCAAGCTCTTCGTTTGCCCGAGATTCGTGAAGATCCAGCTACTTCAAGTACGAGTATAGCTGCATCAACATCAGCCTGTGGTGAAAGTTTAGCACCGCCCGAGCAAAGGGCTCGGTCCCATTCTTCGCCAGCAGTTCATTCCACCGTGGCCGTTCATACTACGTCGGGTCTTCAGACGCCAGCTGCTCCTCGCATTGACATTTCGCGGGCATCCAGTTCTAGTCATCAAGACTCACGAGATAGTTCTCCCGAACTGGCACTTTTCGCGGGTGGAGGTGGAAGCGAGGACGCTCGAACTCGCCTTGAACTTGGGTTCCGAGAAGATGGTACAGCTGATCTGCGGTCGTCAACTGAAGAACTTGCCTTTTTAGAAGGCGCACCTGGAGGGGGAGATGTCCGCGCTCCACCTTCAGTTCCGCCTTCTCGTCGTCATTCCCGAAAGGATAGTCAAAGTTCTGAAGCAGCCCTTCTCGCTGTTTCTGGTCGTACCAGCCGTATATCTAGTGTGGGATCTCAATGCTCTGCACATTCAGCACTATCCGGCTTCAGTCACGCCAGTCGAATATCAAGACTTTCTGTAGTATCAGGGACGTCACGTTCTCCTTCACCGCACAAAATGTTACTTGAAACTTCATTTTGTGGGCCAAAACCAATAGAGACTGATCCGGAGATTTGTACGGCGGCAGTTGAAGAGAGATTACTTGAAATTGCAAAATTAACGGGAGGAACGGGTGCGATACTTCCTGATGGACAAATTATTCCAGTGCATCAGCCAGTACCACTTCCTTCAACTCTGCCGACATTAGTAGACGCTCGTGATCATAGAGAAATACGAACAGAAGTAACTGTTGAAAATACGCGACCAGCTAGCGCACCTCGCCTTACATCCCCAAATGCCTCGACTAGTACACATTTGCCAATCCCCGCACCCTCAACTAGCTCATTGGATGATGACAAGCGATTAAAAGAAACAAGAAATCGAGCAAAAGTAGAAGAGCGCCGAGCTAGATCAAGAGAACGACGTGACCCAGTTCAACCAGAAGTATATCACTGTGGAAATCGTTCAAAAGATATTATTAGAATAAGACTTAAACCTGACGACGAATATGAAGACGATGAAGAAGATGAAAGTGAACGTACTTTAATAAGCGGAGAACCAGTGCGCAAACCTATCACTTTGGAATTAAACGACCGGCCTGCACGGCCGGTTGATCCAGTCAGTCCACGATTAACACCGAGACAATTAAGAGACAGTCGAACTCCTTCTCCTAGTGGCGTACCTGTTTCAAGAAAATCTTCATTTTGTTCTCTTTTTAAATCTCGTGAAACTATAGCATCACCAGATTCACCATCTGATATATTAAGAAGAAAAAAAAGTCTTAATGAAGGTCGATCACGAAGTAAAAGCCGAGATCGTTCTACAACACCCACCAGTGCTGGGAAAATAAAGGGCTCCGTTCTTTCACTTTTTAAAACTCCAAGGAAAAGTGGTGCTTCTCCATCTCCAGGATCGCGTGATGCTTCGCCTGTAGTGCAATCACAACGGCAATTTCCACAAACTCCTGTTGATCGTTCAAGAGGAGAAAAACTTAAGTATTACGAAGATTCTAAAGATGGTATTATTCACATACCTCTACACACTCCACCTGATGAATTAAACTCTAAGCAATCAAGTAATGAAAAAGCCGCCCCTCTCCGGGAAATCATTCGGCCATCCTCAGCTCCACAGCCAAAAGCTGTATTAGATCGTTCAGCTGTTACGTCATCGTCTCCACCTGTACCTTTTGCCAAATCAACACAACGGACAGTGTTACCTGACGGAAGTATCATTATTCCATTACACTCTCCTACAGAAAAGACTGCTAATGTAGAATTAAAATCTATTGTTGATTTAACAAATGAACCAGTGAATCCCTCGAAGAAACCAATTAAAGAAGATTCACCAGAAAAAAATAAAAGCAATATTGCAGAGCGTGGTTTTATTGACTCTGTACCTATGGAAACATGCCTTCCTGGTGAAAATATTAACTTGTCTAATGTTACTGATCGCCCCAGACGAAAAGAACGCCTTATATTCACAACTCATGTGGGTAGCAAAGAACAAGTGTTTAGCACACAATTTAGTATAACAAAAACTCCAAGCGTAACAAGCGAGATATCCGAGTCAATACCCAGTTTTCCGGAAAGCGAAGAAGTTAGATCCATAATGAATCATCCGCAGGCAGACTCATGTTCATTAAGTTGTGAAATTGGGCAAAACGAAGAACCTGTTTTTAGTGAAGAAATGATTGGTGAAATTGGAAACGACCGTGACTCCCGAGAAATAAGCATTAGTCCGCCAATGGATCGGCGTGATTCCTCTGAATCAGATGCGAGCTCTGAAGCCGCCCCCACTCACGGTGGTAGTGACGCAGAACGTCGTGGACTCGTGGTGCAGGAATCATTTGAGGAACTTCCCTACGTACCGACAACTCTTCCTTTGGAACGGTCTCTCGCTCTACCAATGGTGCCGGTCCGAGATCGGGGAGGTGTGCATGTCGCTGGAGTGCAACGACCGCGCGTGAATCGTAGTGCTGGCGGCGCGCTGGGTGCATTGACCCCTCCGTCCGTGCCAACTCCAAGTGCTTTATCCACGGAGCTCAGCGGTGAGCGCCTACACATCCGTCTCCCACGCAGGGCTCGTACTACTTCGACTGCATCGGCCTCGGCGGCACCAACGCCACCGCCACGAGGAGAACGCGCTAGGTCACGTAGCGGGGGTGACGGTAAGCCTACTAGGTTACAAAACTCTTTATTATACAAAAAACAAAAGTACATTTACCCAGATATAAAGGTGGTGTGCAAAGGCGACGTTACTTAAGATTATCTGTAAAAAATCACTTTCAACTTACTTTTCAACATTCAATAATAATACATAATTATTTTTCTACTTATACTCATACCTCGGTCATAAATATAAATAGAAAAAATGAATTTGATATATTTATATATGCGCAATATGCTAAATCCTATCGTTCCTTCTAATATTACAAATGGAAATCCACTATCACGCATAGACTACTATATTATACGGATTTAGATGAAACTTCACATTAATGTAGCTTATACATCAGAAAAACACAGGCTACAATTTATGAAGATTTCGTATAATTTATACATAAAACAACAATAAGCTTCAGCGGCCGGCCGGTTAGTTTAGAACACTAAAATACAAACTACCAATTTTAAAATGTGTGTCTTTCTGTTTGTCAATGGTAATCTCCGGAACAGTTGAATCAATTGCTATAGGACTTTCACTGACCTATGGGAGAAGTCAATTATATATATATATATACACAGACAGACGTAAATTTTGAAATTTGTTTGTATTTTAATGTACAAACAGAAAAAAAATAAAACTCCTAAATTTGCATGAGCCTTATTTATGAGACTTAGGTGCTCACTATAATGGGTATATTCGATACTCATCCCTTAAGGGGTTGTTTTTGGAGTTGATTTTTGAATGCAACTTCATTACTATAAGTGCTAGAAGTTAAAAAATTTGCTTGGGCGTTATTTATAGGCCGTAGGTATGCTCACTTAGACGGATTTTTGCGATATTCGACCCCTAAGGGGTTGTTTTTGGAGTTTGATAATTCGTTTAAAACTTCGTTACTAGGAGGCTAGGAGTCTCAAATTTTGTACTGGGCCATGATTTTTAGGACCTAGGCGCTAATTAAGTTCACCTAAGACAGAGAACCTTGGGGGTTCCTTTTTTGGGTTGATAGTAGATATGAAACCTCGTTATTACTCAAGGGTTAGTACGCAGCTTTGGAGGATGCAGCCACGAGTATGTATTTAGAGCGGAAACCGTCGACAGAGAACCTGATGCTGCATACAGTAAGAAAGCTGGCGATCCACTGGCATAAATTATCGGGAAGTCGGTAAGATGGAAACTTTTCAAAGAGCGCCCCGTGCCTCACTCGATCGAAGGCCTTCGCTATATTAAAAGTAACCGCCAGGCCCCCTCCTTCAGTAGTTCCAGCCCAACAGTGTGTTAGATAAACTGAAAGATCACCGGTTAACCTACCATGGCGGAAGCCATATTGACGGTAATTATCAACCGCTGATCCTCCAAATAAATCAAGAGTTGGCTGTTTATTATGTTCTCTATCACTTTAGAGAGCAGGGAGGAGAGAGCTAAGAAATTATTTTATTAGCCTTAAGAATGTTAATAAGTTAAACAAAAGGGATAAAAACTGCCCAGAAATATTAAACATATAGTAAACATACTTTGCTTTCGCTGTAATAATTGTTAGTTATAAATAAACAAAAACAACAAGTAAAAACTTCACAATATACCATATAATTTATAACAGTTATGTTAAAAGAAATATTTTTTCAAAAAGTCTCAAAAAGTGATCATCCCGTGTAGATCATGGCGGGCGATGCGGGCGAAGCCGCGGGTGTGCCGCTATTAGTTAATAATTTCCTTTGTTTAAATTTAATCTGTATGTAGTTCATTTCGATTAAAGTCTGTTACTTTTCTGACACCTCAGCATCGGGCATGGAGGCTCGCAATAAAGCGGAATGGATCGATTTCTCAGAAGTGCCAGAGCGTCGCAAGCTGCCAAAGAGGATCCAAACCCTCCCGGCCACGGCCCGCGACTCGGTCGTGTTCAGCTACGTGCCGCCGGAGCGCTGCCGGTGCGAGTGCCACGCGCACGACGCGCATGCGCACGACGCGCACGCGCACGCCGCGCCGCGCGACGACGAGCTGCCGCTGCTGCAAGAGCATGCGCACCGCCTCGCGCTCAGCTCATCCTCGTTGGAATACGACGAGGAGGGCGGCCGCGTGCAGGTCAACGTGCACATCGCGCCCTTCACCGGCGACCTCGATCTGCGCCACAACCACACTGATGCGGTGAGTGCTCTCGTTAATAATGAAAACTATAAACATTTTATTTTTAGCCACGCGTTGTATCCCGCACATAGCAGGTAGAGGGAACCTACCGTACTGAGATCTCGACCTATTAAGACACTCGGTTTCCAATAAGACACTTCCGTTCACCACATTTCGCCTCCAGGTATTGCGTGGTGTGGAGTGGCGGAACTTAACGCCGCGCTTCGAAAATATGAAATATTTATTTTTCTCGAAGGAATCGAAACCACAACTTGTCGCGTTTGCAGTCATATGTTTGCGCATACGTACATACCTACATGTTAGTGACAAGTGTCGTTGTGGTGGTTTCAGACGCGGCCGCACTGACGGGCCCCGCCGAGCGCCCGCACCGCCGGACGCTGTTCGCTGGGCTCTCTCTCTCTCTCTACGAGTTTAAACTTTTCTAGGATATATTCCTCCCTGATGTCCCGTGACTGGAGGCGAGATGTTATCATTTTTGAGATGTAAATTTACCCTTTAGCTATATAACAAATTTATAGTATCGTTTATAATTCCTACTAAGAATCTGTCGTTGATCTCTTACATGCATTTTTTGATGTTTATTGAATCGATCGAGTGTCGCGCTTCAACACCACCCACAGTGACTCGTTCTTATTGTCAAGTCTAATATAATTGTTATTAAATTATTATAATTATTGTTATATCGTGTGCGTGAAATTTTAATTACTTACTTAGTTGAATTGCTCAATCGCCACTCGCCAGAGCTCCTCCGCGTCCTTGTAGTAGCATAGGTACTCTACGTAGGTCTGTAACTCTCTACAGACAGAAATTAAATAGTTTAAGCGTATAATATAAAGTACTTGCAGAATTGCTGATTGATATACATATGTTGACGTTGGACCACTCGCAGCTAACAATGTACCTGAAGCTCTGAGCAGGTGCAGGCCGGTGCATGTGCTGTCTGTCGCCACAGGCCGGTGTTAAACATCCTTCATCATTTACGCCAGTGACGTGTGTGTCTTTATGAACCTGTGCCCACTCACAAGTGTATCTGTGGTTGGCCAGTGAGTGGCACAACCGTAAGCAACCAAAGAGCTAAACGGAAAAAATGAAAAAATATCAATGTGATTTAAATTGTCATTATATTTTCCTTAGCTTTAGTTTTAGTTCGGTACTTACGAGTGCAAGTGTATATAACGTAATATCATGTTAAGTCAGTTACATTTGATGTATGCGTGGCTCAAGCTGAGTTTTGCATTTGAAGAAAATAACTTTTAAAAACAAAATCTATTATTACAAATAATTTAAAAATCCAACATAAAAAACATTACAACCTAGCGTTGCATCCTCATTATTTTTCAAATGACTTACTATGTCGTTTGAGTTAATAATTAATCTCTCCGTTCTATCACTTCAGTCATCAGCGACTGCTTTGTACATACTTATACATGTTTGCATTCTTACACTCACAGTGAGGTATTTATATATTATAGGCCGGTAGTCACACGGTCACACCTACATCTACACTACTATGTGAACACTCACACAAGTGCAGAGCTCAGCTTAGACCTCGCGCACTACACTTACTTTTGTTTATAGATATTTCAATATTAGTCAATAACAGTTCAGTAATTATTTACTTCTGTAATAAGCTAAACTTATTTCTTTCAAAATTTTAAATACTTGGTGTCATAAAAAAATACACGGAGTTACAATATATTCAATATTATTTAATCATAATTTTAAACAGCTATTACAACAGCCGTGCATAATTAAATATTTCTATTGAAAAATATAATTTTAATACTCAATGTAAGTACTATGTACGTAGGTATGTACTTCATATTACGTGCCGTGGTCGGTTCTTTGTAGCTTAATACTTAAAGACGATTTTCGTTTCATTCTAATTAATGTAATTTCGAATACTAGGTATGTACTCTACGTTACGCACTTTTATTTGATTGTTCGTATCTATAATGTCCAGTCTGCACCTATCTCCTTAATTGTCACAGCTCAGGCTTAACTACTTGTAAGTACTGCAATGAACTACTTATATAAGTAGTTGTAATACTACAAGTCACGACAGTTACAGCTTTGAAACTTAACACAATTTTAGTGAACAGAAAGTTTTGTAATTTTATGAACAATCTGTGTCCTACAAACTCCTACGCATCAATAAGTATGTATGTATAGTTCAATATTCTATACAATACTCCGGTATTATATGTGTTGCTATAGAATACCAGAAACGTGTAGGTAATGTATGGTACTTCCTACTTACCCTATAAAACATCGAAGGTACCATTTTGCGGATTTAAAAGTTTCTAACCTAATTTATTTTGGATTTAACTCGAATATAGAAATATGGACCAAAATCTATTTTGTTTACGCTTGGCGCCGGAACAGTGGGTAGTGCAGGTACTTACACAATATTTATATTTGATTTGCCTGGACGCCGGCGCCGCCGCGTGGTCTGTACATTGCATTACATATTGTAGTTATGACGTACCGACGTTATACATCTATACATCATTTTGGGTATAAAATTCTGAGAAAAGGCAAATATTGTTATTATTGAGTATACTTAGTCATTGAACGATTTAGTTTTATTTAAATAAATAAGATATAGTTTATTATTACAAAACCTGATGGAACGCAAATGTCAGTTAATCGCATTATGTCCGTTCGAACAAGGATTTCTGCAAGGACGCTTGTACGTATGTACAGTACAATCTCGCTACGGGTTAGCGTCAAACAACAATAATACTTTATAGTTTCTAAAATACAAACAGGCTGACCAAATATTGAAGGGAAGCTTCTGTTGAATCACATTTGTCATGGTTCGAAGTATCGAAGTGCTGAACTACGGAGATTGTATTGTACAGAGTTCATTAGTTCTTTGATGCAATTGTAAGGGTGTGTGTACCAATGTAAAACTACTTCTACAATTTAGGCAAAAGTCTGACATATTGAAAAATATAAATTTTTGCTTTCCATTTACGCATTTTTATTAAACATTTCCTCAGTACTGTTTGGAAGTCGTCGTGCGGAGTGGTGCACAGTCCGAGTGTAAAGGCGACGGTTGCGAGTGGTTGGACGGTGCTTGGGGAACGATTGCTCGTGACAACACATTCATAAAAAGGAGTAAAAATAAAAAAAGAAAATAAAATAAATAAAAAAATCAATTTTTCACTTTATTACATTTGAATACAATCAACACGGAGCACGTGCACCGCGCTCGTAAATGCACTTAATATTTTACAATTTACTGGACATCCTGGCTCGCTGACAGACTTGTGGACTTTACATTACAAATATGTGTTTAGTATCAAAACAGACCGACGGAGAACAGTGGGGAAATAAATTAATTTTATTTGAAGATCTTGCCCTGGTTGAACTTGCGCCCCTTGGAGTCGACTCCCGACCACGCGAAGTAATCCTGGACCTTCTTCTTGGTGTCCTCGCTGGAGGGGTCCAGTTTCTTCCACTCATAGGACTCATAGTCAATCTGTAATATTTATAATTATCGTTAAGCAGTTAGATACTTGTTTCAATTCAGTTTAGTGAAGTTGATACAATAGGCAGATCCAGATAGGGATAAAAGACGATATTTAAAAGTATAAGACACCATAATATATTTTTTAAGATGTATTTGCAATCAGTACTTTACTTTTAGCAAATGTGTTTTATGCTTCTGGTTTTTGAAGGCATGAGACTCCAATAAGCCATCTACTTTATACTGTTTTTTTAAGAATTTACTTAATTGGTATAATGCAAATTTTTAGCTATGTCATTTTATATTTGTGTATGAATATTGGTTGCCGCTATGGAACAGTGGTGCAACTTTCGACTTTGTATATAGAGAGACTGAAAGTGCACAAACACCGAACATGGGTAAGTATTATTAGCAGTGGTTTTATATAGTGGTTACTTTGGCAGTCATTGGGTATATATTATGGTGCATGAAATAGTACTCAACTTTCTTTTTATAATTACTAGGCAGTAATATTAGAAATGACGTTATCCATTGCCAGACACCTAAATTCTAATCAATTACGAATATAATGTAGCAAAGTTGTGACAACATGCACAATTTATTATTAATTTTAATAACTTATATGAAGAAAATCAGTATTAGTTTGTAATATTGTACCTGCCAGTCGGGCGACAGCGGGAAGGCGAGGTCCTGTCCGCGCCACACCCACACGCCCGAGATGGATGAATCGTCGTCGGCCCCGAATAGGCACACCGAGGCGAAGGCCTGCTTGCGCATCTTGTCCAGGCGCTGGAACATGCCTGCACACACACATACAAATTTGGAAACATTCCTGTATGCAGGCTTTTTTGTTAATATTTTGATTTTTATTTTGTTTAGAAAAAATAATGTACTATACAGGCCGAGGAAATAAAAAAATAATAAATAACCATAAATACTTGAGCTCCCTTTTATTATTACATGAAAAGAAGCTGAGACATCATCACCGTCTGAATCCTCAACATCCTATCAAATTCAAAGTCAAATTAAATACAATTCCATATTATAAAAAATATACTCCTTATAAGATAAAATGAAATCAGCTTCACGCTGCAACTCACACACGGCAGGGTAGGCAGAGGGAGCAACGTCGCCCTTTGCCTCGATACCTGTTAGCTTACAGTCACACTGTGCTTTTGCGCGAAGATTAGAATCGTATCGTAAAATAAATATATGACCCAAAAGAAAAAAAATGTCTTTTCTATAAGAACTGTTACAAAACAACAAGTATTTCTAACTCACCAGTGATAAGATTACAGCTCATGAACACCTTGGACAGCTCCTCAGGATACTTGTACTCGGCATACCAGATGGAGTAGTTCTCAGGGTCAAACTTCTGCCAGAAGTATGGGATGGAGACAGCCTCATCCTCATTGGAGTAGCTGCGCTTGAAGTCGTCCATATTGAAGGTACTGAAATATTTTAATATGACATAAAACAAAAACGCCGTATAAACATAATGAGAAGTCAGTAAATAGTAACATTGTGAGTTTTGATCCCATTTTCTTGTCCTGGCTTGTAGCAAGATAGTGGGGTTTTGAATTCTATAACTTAACATGCAATGTGTCCATGCCCATTGTAAAAATGGGCTATGCAAAGAGAACAGTGTAGAGAAAACATAAGGGAAAAATGTGTAAAGCAACCATATAATATAATATAATATAATATAGCAAAAACAAAACTATCTCTAAAGTTTTCAATATATTGCTGACAGACACATAACATTAGGCAACATACCAGCTCCATTGAGAAGGCACTAACTAGATTTGTGTCTGACACAGACACTGATGGTCCCAATGTATGTTATCTCTTTACATGTCCCAAACAGACATGTAAAGAGTATCTGACTGCAAAAATAACTGGTTGTGAGATTGATTCACACTCGAGGTTATTAAATATTTAAGGAGGCAGGAGGAGGTAAAGCAAACTCCACCACTCAAAATGGGAAATAGATACAGCGCGAAGCTAAGCCACGACTGGCCTCAGACCAGTACTTGCTAAGATAGGTGCATTCAATGAAATCCTTACTTTTTATAATATTAGTATAGATATAGCTTACCCTTTAGGTAATGAGTCAAAAGGATCCTTGGATTCCTTTGGTTTCTCCTCGAAGTCGTCAGCAGGAGCAGGTTCGGGCTCTTTCTTTTTGGGTTGCTCTTTCTTTTCTGGTTTTTCTTTCTTCTCCTTTTTGCCACTCTCCTGGAAATTTATACACGCTTGTTAAAAAAAATCAAGTTTTTTGAAAGCAGGTTTGTAAGGGCGAAACTAGCATTAAGGCCTTCTATTCCTCACAATTTTCGTTATGAGAGATAATAGACATTGTTGGCCTGGCAATGTAATTTTATAATGAATATAACACATTGTTGCCTGGAAAATAGCTGCCGCCAACGGATTCATTAAAAACACATGAGTGTAAAATATTAAATTCAAAATATTCTTTATTCAAATAAACTATAAAAGCACTTTTGAATCGTCGAATGTACATATAAACAAAAGCTACCACCGGTTCGGAAGGCAGTTCTGCTGAGAAGAGCCGGCAAGAAACTCAACAGTTGCTCTTTTCAAAGTCGATGGTATACGAGTATTTTACTATTACATTTGCTGGCAGCTATCCTGCCTGACATTCAATAGACATTAATTCCATACATGTTTATCCTCTAAATATTATTGAACAGTGTAATAAACTTTACTTGTTAGAATTTTTTTTACAGATATTTGAAATCTTGGTAGTGGCTAACTAAGAATACTTAGCGGGATTTTATTATATACACGTATACTCAGCCCCATAAAAGATTTATTAACTTTTTGGCGGCGAAAACTTGGAGTAACAATCTTATGTCTGTCGCTATTTTTTCTATGACAATGTATACGAGTATTTTGTCGGACAAACAGAATATTATAATAAACAAATTGTGAAGAAACTGCAATTATACCTTTATCTTTAAAACCATCTCGCAGGGAATCTCGCGCTCTTATGTTATAAATATATCTCACGGCCCTTTTTTGGAGGATAAAAATTGAATATAAATTCAATTTAAGAAGCACTGCCCCATAGCAGCATTCCATAAGATAAAATACTATCAAAATAGCTAAAGTAGACTAGTCGGGCAGTTTCGACGTTCGTCATTTGTCTTACTTTCTTAATTGCGAACGCGGCAGAGCTGAGTTTATCTGCAAGTGCTTCCAGATGAGCGTTCCACTGAAGTTTGGAATCTATAGTAACACCTAAGAAAATAGCCGATTCCGACAAATTAAGAGTTTCTCATTTAATTATTAAGTTAAAATTATGTTTTTTAATATTTGGTAAAGCAAACTCGATGCATTTCGTTCTTTTAGCATTTAACATTAGATTATTAATAGAGATGCGCCGAATAGTGGTTTGACCGAATAACCGAATACTATTCGGTTTAAACTTACCGAACCGGATTTCGGCCGAATTATTCGGTTTTCGATTTCTTCGTTATTTTGCCACGTAAGCAGGTTTTAACACGTAGGCTACCTGTCGTCGCTAGCTAGATAACGAACAGGCCGTACCTCATCGCCACCCGAAAGCACGGAATTTCAAAAGTTTTCCAAATATACCAGAAATTGCTTATCAACATTGTTGGACCAGAGGGTCCAACAATGACAAACAGAGAAGAACCTCTACAAAATATTACATTTCTTTTAGAGGAATCTCATGTGGCGTTTTAGAACTGTTATGAAGAACTTGCCTCGATGAATCCTGTCATTGCAGATGATTCTAAAATCCCAATCGCTGTGGAATTAGATAGTTATGCAGGTGAAGATCTTCTAACTAGAATACAGAGCCCTTTTGGTTGGTGGGCAAAACATAAGTCTAATTTCGCTATTGTTTTTTTTTTTAAATATGGAGTATCGTCCTTATCTCTGGGCTGGTGCACTCCAGTATTAGCTCGACCCATTTGATTGCATACAACGCATAGCCGTTTGAATCGCTGGAGACTCAATAATCTGCGAAGGACTTGACACTTTGGCTTTGCGCAGTAACTCGCTGTGCGTTCTTTACCGCATTTAACATGGGGATTTTTCAGGGGAACTATTTGACGTGTAGCCTGTTGCTCCTCTCGTGTCATGAGTCCGGACTAGGTCGTGGATGGCGGTGGTCACTTGCTCTCAGGTGACCCTTACATTTGTTTCTGTGTCTTTTATCATAAAAAAAGTACTCTTGGTAATCTATATATATATAAAAGGACTGGCCCTCACTGACTGAGGTAAGACGCGCGCACAGCTGTAACTGCTGATGGAAAAGTCAAATTTGGACAGATGTTTACTTTTGTAATCTGGAGACTAAGATCCACTGCAGATCCAGATCCACTAAGAAAGGATTTAGAAAAATTTTAACCCGTTTTTTAATTTTTGGAAATGCAGACTCTTAAAAATATTTCATTGAACACATGTTTCATGGTTTATTAGAATTCACCCCTAAGTATGCAAGCGAAGCATCGCGCGTCCGTTAGTATTGTATATAACGAACGATTATTTTCGAAAATAAGAAACTTATATGAAGAAAAATGCACCATAATTTACCATGAATTGATTAATTGATAAATACTACAATATGTACGTTTCTTTCCACTTAAGTTTTATTTTATTTCTGATCAACAAGGGGCGTTTAATATATTTTTGGTATCAGCGCTTTAAAAACACACAAATTAACCCATTTTCTTTATATAGGTGTTGAGTCCCCCAAAACCTCAATACATTTGTTACCTCGTAATATTAACTTGTCAATTCCCTGCAAAAAATAAAGCCTGAATGCACATTTATTATTGCCTTCAGCTCTTCATCATCTACAAATCGTTTTCCACGGACATCATTTTCAAATTTCGGAACTAATAATAATCTCTAAGTGCCAACACTAGACTATCGGATGGGTGGCTGATATTTTCAAAGCCACAGTCGCCAACAATGGCCTTGGAAACACGTGTCATGTGAAGCGTTGTGAACGAGAAGCGACGCACCGTTTTCTTCAAAATTGTCGCGTCAGTCATTCCACTTGTAGTTAACAAAGGATAACTAAGTAATGATAAGAAATGTGTATATTATTTATAGCCTCATATAGTGTTATTGCCTAAATAATTACGAATCGAATTACGAATGTACTTAGTAAATCATATCGATACTGGAAAAAACGTTGAATTCTTCTCGTACATTAAATTTCTGCACTGTTCCTCTATCTCTGTATAGGTATGTTATAGTGTCTATTATTGTCAATCTGCAACTTAAGTATCTTCTTTATAAATTTAAAAGGTTGATTTAAGGCTTAAAATAAATATTGACTACATTTTAGGAAATACATATGATGTTGATTTGTGGTTTAAAAAACGTTGCATATTTAATTTCTACTGTGTCGTGCAGCCAAGTAAATAGAAATAGTCAAACCGAATATAATCGGCACCACAACCGAATAATTATCAATACCGAATACGAATATTGAAAAAAGATGCCGAATATATCGAATACCGAATACCAAACGAATATTCGGCGCATCTCTAATTATTAACATCAAACCAACGAAGAATATGCGATAATGCACTATTCACTTCGTCATAGTTTATTTTATTTCTGTCAACCTTAAATATTAAGGAGGTATCATCCGCGAAAAGTACAATATCACATAGGTTCTTTACATAAAAAGGCAGATCGTTAATATAAAGAAGCAATAAAAGGGGACCAAGTATAGATCCTTGTGGAATGCCCATCTTTAGAGAAGATCCAGATGATTTTACATTATTTATACTAACTGTTTTAATAGCAGAGTTACATGGTCTACACAATCAAAGGCTTTGGATAAATCACAAAACACTCCAATTGCATTTTGTGACTTCTCATAAATGTGCTTTAGGAGTGCAGCACCCGCATTAACGCATTAATATAAAGTGACCTGTTTAAACCAGGCAACCCTGGACTTGTGGCAGACTGAGACTGAGAACCCTTAATTTTCCAATTCGTTATGCGATTTTCTATTAAATTATGTGCGATTCATATAAAAACCGTATGAGTGCAATGTTTTCCAAAAACGAGTAACGAAAAAATTTAATCAAAGGTGATTGCGACAGGATTC
Organism: Heliconius nattereri; assembly: GCA_013403645.1. NCBI lineage: Eukaryota > Metazoa > Arthropoda > Insecta > Lepidoptera > Nymphalidae > Heliconius > Heliconius nattereri. Next base: position 93,931 of record JAAIXI010000249.1, read on the forward strand.
TTCTAGGCAACCCAAGTGTAAAATCTGTTCTACTAGTCATGTATTATTCATTAATATAATTAAAAAAACAGATCCTTGCAGATTTAAGCGATGGGATCTCGACCTATGTATTGTGTGGAGAAACTCAATGCTATGCTTTGTCTAACAATATGGGCTAATTGAAGGGGTTTAAATATATAGTTGATTCTAATTTAATTAAACAATTTCAATATATTAGTGGTTTAATTTCCACCCAGTATTTAAGTATTTAATATTGAGTAGGGATTGAACCACACACACACAACACACAAACAAATTTTGTTTAGTCTAAGAATATCCCACTAGCACAACAGTTAAAATACATAATAATTTTTATTTTCAATGTATAGATGCATTAGTATAGATGCATAATATAATGTAAACATGCAATATAATAAATAGTTTCCCAAAAAAAAATAATTAAGTAATTTCTATTAAACAAATATTAAGTAAATTCTATTAAATATATATATATATATAATTACTATATCAATGGCAGCAAGGAACATGAAGACAAATGCATTTTTGCCAAAATCGTTTTTTACATAATTCAACTCCGAGTTGAATTATGTAAATATATTATATATTCTTTGTTTTATCTTGTAATATTTTTTTTTTGCCAAAAATGTTGATTTTTACCGATTTTCTCACGTACATAAAGACATATACACATTTTTTTAAGAATTGCCGAAGTACACTCGGATATATACAATCGTTCGTGTGTACGTTTGGTGATTCGGCGCGTTGACTTGCTATAAACAAAGGCATCTGGCACTTATTCGTTTCTAAGTTGCTCGATGATCAATGATGATGCAGTTATCTCACTATACTTGCATTGTTTAATTACCTTTTAGTGTTACCTAAGTATGAATAATGTAAATATTTGTGCTTTTATTACAATATATGTAAGTGTTTTATTAATATACAAAGCGCTGTCATAAATTATTGAAACGTGATTTCACCATCCACGTCAACGGATCTTATTGTTTAAGGATAAGTAATTACCGTGTCCCAAGTATAAGCGAATATATGGTCATTGACTCAGTTTGTTAGTCATTTCGAGCGAGCTAGAAAAAGACATCTACCGTATTTTGAAAAATAATAAACATATTGAAATTTTGCCCATACTATAGTATATAATTTTATAATAATTAACTATTCCAAATGTAATGATTTTATATAAATAGTTTTTATATTCACGATAATTTGTTATAACAAAATGTAAATCGACCTCTTTGTTTAATAAAAAGATATATTTAAGAATTTATACATAGAACTAGCGCGAGTTGACAATTTAAAAAAGACGCTTGATGTGATCAAAATTCTGATGCGGACTATTAGATTTGGAGCTGAAGAGGAAAGTGGTCCTCTAGAATAAAATATTGTATTATAATTTAAGATTGTACAAGCCTAATGGTATCTAGCCCTGGAAGAAGTATAAGTTCTGTAAAAGTCCTGAGACATAAATTGTACAAGACTAATGAATGGTATTTAGCCCTGGAAGAAATATAAGTTCTGTAAAAGCCTCGAGGTGTTTGATTTCTTTACACAAATTTGAAACCGATAGCTTCTTTATTGTAAAAGTTATTACATTTTTGGCTTAAAAACGCTCTCCTGAAAACTAGTGATTTTGAAGATAGCCGTTTGCTCTTTGCTGCCGTCGATATAGTCTTCCTATTTCACTATTGATAATAAGACAAAAAAAATCACAAGCCTTTTTGTTCTGGGATAGTTCCTGGTACTTCTTAGGGTCATAGACAGGGGCGGCCTGGCAGAGAGCCATGCTGCTCACTACTTTGGACACTTCAGGCTGGTTGGCAAGGGTCAGGAACCAACGCTGGACGTTCACTAGTGATGACCGGAGACTGGGCTCTAGAACATTCTGTAGAAGGAAAGAATGATTAAATTTTTATATAACAATAGAAGGTTTATGTCTGCTTATAAGACTTTTTTAAAAAAAAAACCTTTAAAAATACATGAAACAGATTAAAACGGGCTTGTGGTATTTGAGATAAATGAATTCAAACTAAGAACATTATTATTTATTAATGTTTGTGTATTTTATATTCTGTTTGTTTTCCTAATAAAAATATAAATAAATAAGAAAAAAAATATTATTAAAATATATAACTATGCCTTAAGCAAAAAAACAAATAAATGACTACAATTAACTGCATTGAGGCATATTGTAATAAAAAGAATAACAAATTATTTGCACAATTGAGCTATTCTTAGAATGTATTGCTATTTCTGGTTAAGTAACTGAAAATGTCCATTGTGTTGGATATTCCAGTAACCCACAATACCAATGGTCAGAATTTCAAGCCACAAGTAAAAGGTACTGAGAAAATGAAATATGTGACAAACCTGGAAAGCGTGAATTAGAGTGGAGAACACAATGATGTCAGCAAGTGTGACCCTCTCTGTGACGAGGAAGGTTCGGGTGAGGAGATGGCCGTCCAACACCTTCAATGCAGCTAGCAGATCTGACTTTGCACGCTCTACATTCTATTAGATGAATATTATAATTATTTATAGTAAAAGTAAAATCATATTGAATTGGGAGTGTATTTTATATTATCACTGTATCCTGCATACAGCATTTTAGGTATATCTACTTTTAGGACATTCCATTTCACACCCATCCTAATTTCTCAAATTATAATATTTTGCTGAGAGTTAAACTCAACTGTCAGGATTAGTGTGCACTAATTTTTACTAACCATAATAGACACTTATTTTTTTTTTAATATAGGAAAGCACCCATAATTCTAAGCTAAGTCTATAATTTCTAAGCAATATTTCTGTAACGATATAATATAATAGTGGAAGCCGAAGAGTTTGTTTGTTTACGCACTAAGATCCCTAAAACTACTGGTCAGACAACTTTTTTGTTCTGTATGAAAGCTACACTTCTCAGGATTGCTAAAGGCTACATAACATTATGGTTTATCTCTTAGTTAGCCGCTAGTAAGATATAACATACTTGTTTATTGAACTGCATGATGCCCAAGTATGGAAACACCCAGGCACATGATGCTGGTAGTAGTTCACTGTCAGCCCAAGATGCCCACTGGTAGATAGCAGCTTGAGAGGCCACATCTGATCCGCGAAGAGCGGCATTGGCGACTAGAATATTAAAATATACTTTTAGAAAACAAAGTTGTGTGTAGCAAAACTCGAACCCAGACCTATTAATAATAATAATAAATATACTTTATTGCACTTTTAAAAATAAATCAAACATTGTAAAACCTTAAAAGAAAAAAAATACAGTCGAATTGATAACCTCTTCTTACAGAAGTCAGTTAAAAATAATAATAAAGAACAATAAGGCGGGCTTATTGCTAAAAGCGATCTCTTCCAGGCAACCTTTGGATGTTGGAGTTGTATTAAAGTCCACTAATAAAATATTTACACAATTATAATAACAGTGTTATAAATTTAAATAATGACTTTTTTTAAATATGCTGAATTAATGCACTGTCTGCATCCATACTAGTAAGAATGAAACCACTCAACCACCTCAGGAGATATATTAAGACAACGCAATACAGCATTTTTTTTTTATTTTATCGTTTGATTATCCATACCCTGTCTGATGTTATCGGTGATCTTGACTAAAGCGGTTCGTACTATGACCATGACAAAAGCCAGATTGCATTGGATTTAAGAGATTATGTTTTGATGAATCTAAAGATATATATTCTTTGAAAATGTACAAAATATTAAGCTCTTTTTTGAACAGTTGATGGAGATACAAAAAGTCAAAAATTTGAGTTGTTAATCATATGAATTCACTCATTCGTAATAATTATAATAAATCATAAAATTAAATACCAGTTAATTAACTGTAAAAATTAAAGGTTATATAAACTTTATAATGAATATCATTACAATTATAAAGAAAAAAAACAAACTCACCGTAGTAAGCGATGGCATTGCTCTCGGTGAGGAGAACTTTTCCGTCGGCACTTTCGTATGCCGGGACCTAAAATAATAGTAAAACATTACACGTCACCGTCAAAAACATCTGTTCAGATAACACAATCACTACATATGCTGCATGCTGCATTAGGCCACTCACTTTGCCGGCCGGGAACTTCTTTAGGAACTCCTCGGACTTATTGCTCTCCCCAAACACAAAGTTGGGAGCTACTTTCACGTCGGCTCCGGAGTACTGTGCGGCGATCAACGCCTTATAAGCACGGAAATTTTCCGGATAAGTGTAAAGTACCTGCGAAAAATAAACACGAATACTATTAGAGGATACGATTTAGCTTTTATCTTATTCATCGTTACATCTACGAAAGTTAGATTGCAGAGATATTGTAATATTAATATAAACCTACCCCGGCCGCCATGGTTGAGGTCTATTAGGAAAGAGAAAAGGAAGGGGAAGAGGTTAGGGAGGGTACATGGATGACATTGACATTTATAACGGATCGTTAAGAAATAATTTCAAATTTGTTAAGATAAAGTAATTATTACCACTAGAACAATATTTGCTTTATAAAACACTTCATTCTCCTATGACAATTTTATTTTTTAAAAAATATATTGTAAAAACAATATAGTTGTATTTATAGAATATAATCATTTTTAGTCTACATTTTCTTATTTGTAATATTTTGAATCTGTCAAATTTATTTAGATCGATCATCGGTGGTGCATCTAGCAGAGGGATCGTCTACCGTCTTTGATTGCCAATTTTCAACATCACTTCTATTTAAAAAAAACTTTTTTCATATTTGATCATATTCGTATTTTAATTGAGTGTGATACAATACTAACAAAATGGTAAGTTTTGCTGAGACAGCTAAATTCAGCTTTGACGACTTTTTATTGGTTCTTCTGGGTGTTGATCGGTGCTTTTTTAATAATATCACGATAGTATTACCTTATATTAACTTAGTTATATATTTAAAAAAAACATTTTTAAATAAAAAGTTATCTTGTAAAAATATTAAGAAATATATTTTACTACCATAGCCTTGTGTAGCAACTGTATAGTACGGTCTTATATTTGCAGGGCAATGAAAACTCAATTCCTATGGAGCTTTGTTCAAACTGTAAGTATTAAACTTAATACAACTAACTCCTGTCTTCTTCACCTTTCTGTGATTATTTTACTTGCCTTACGACCAATGTTTGATTGCATACTATTGTTCTGTTCTGTTACCAGTAATCTTTTTGAAGCAAACAATTGCCCTACAAATAACAACCCCTTTCGTATTTACTAGCATATACTTGACTTATGTTTATATATTAGTTTCCGTGCAAGAAGAGTAGTGGAATACATATGAGTGATGAATAGGGTGTGCGTAAGAAGCATAACATGAGGTTTGTTTCAGCACGTGTTAACTGCATTGATTTTAAGGTGGAGAACTGTGAGTGTCGTAGTGTCACTCGCCCATGTTCATCTCCATGTTGACACCACGTAGCACGTACACCCCCATATCCAGAACAATTTTTTAATATATCAAATATAAACAAATACCAAATAAAATGAATTAGTCCATACCTATCAATATATCGGATATAATCACTTACTGTAAAATATATTTTATAGGGTAGATTTATTTTAATTGGAAACACCATAAATCATTAAATCTGAATGTTGATAGGCTTCTACAAAATGAGTGACATTTAAAATTAAAGTTTTGCTTGCTATCATAAATGTTTAACACAAAGTAAATTTCATACTTTGTTTGTTAAAAGCCTAAAAGGATTATATCTTGAAATTTATTATTATTACATGAGAGTTATATGAAATTTACTTTGAGTTCTTTTTAATAGAGAATCATTTCATCCAAAAAATTTTATTCAATTGTGGTTGTCGTGGGTTCGATTCCCATTTGAGGGAATATTTTCATTTCCTTTGTTACTAGTCTTGTTGACTAGTTGTGGTCATGAATTTGGCCATCTGATATGCAGTCATGAAAATTGGACGGTGTCTGGGAAACAAAGGGTTTTTGCACTGTGCTCCCTCTGCATGTAACTATGAGAAAAATACATAATAAAGAGGAAAAATAGATATTCAGTGTAATCAGTGTGCAAGATTGCTGCACGCTATTTCTTAGATGAACGCTTTTCTCTGTGTTTGTTTTAGATATGTTTTGTTTGTTTTCCTTATCTTGTATCTTAAAATATCTAAAAATTGTTCTGGATGTACATAGAGTGAGTTGGGCTAGTGCATCCGCATCACCCGCGCCTCCTAGAGTCTAGACACTTAGACACTTATTGTGAATGTTTGACTGTTGATCGTTAGATGTGAGGAATGTGTGTGATGGGAGATGTCAGCTATGACTTTTACAAAAGCATATATTGCCGAAATATCTATATTTTTTTATTTTGAGGTAGCTCCACATTTTTAAAAAAAAAGTTGTTTATAACCGTAAAGTTTCTTTTAACTCTTAGTATATAATGTAATTTATCGTAGCTTATTTATATAACTAGACTTAGGTTATCTGACCTCTCTCATTGCTCGGTGTTAGCGGCGTGCTTTACTGTACATATAGGCAGGCAGAAGGCAGGGGGCAGAGCACGGGGACCACTATAGCTTTGTATGTTAATTATAGACTAGCTGGTCACGCCTACACGCGACAGGCCGTCGCGGATTTATTACATTTGCCCTGCGTACTGTACTGTATAAAATAATACTAACATAATATATACTCGTAGAGCTTCGTCTTGGGGTAATTACTATTCAGTTAGCATACAATAGTTCCGCTCAGAACGATGCGTCGCGAATCGCGATTGTTGTCGCTGTTATTTGGAATGTGACTTCACCGTAACTATTGTTAATGTTAAAATTACTTAAAACTACAGTAAATTATACAGACGTCAATTTAGTAATTAGGTGTAAAATATTTAGTTGAATTTAGAGGGGTATGTAATTTTATAACAAACGTTATACCATACAATAAGAGTGTACATAGTCACCGCAAGTAGCGCACGGGGGTACACGGGGGTACGAGCGGGTACAGAGGGGCTGTGGGTCTACATGATGTGTGTGCACAGTCGACGCCGACGAGATCCGGCGGCTCGGCAAGCGGTTCCGCAAGCTGGACCTGGACAACTCGGGCGCGCTGTCCATCGACGAGTTCATGTCGCTGCCGGAGCTGCAGCAGAACCCGCTCGTGCAGCGAGTCATCGACATATTCGACGCAGACGGCAATGGCGAGGTGAATATCTTACTTAGCACCATGTTACAACTGCAGTACCGGTGATGTGTCGTGGCCTTCTGAACTATTGTGCATTGTCTACTTCATCTTCAGCTAACGTCAGTGCGGCCACGACTCTTCGACCGTACATTTTCTTTTTTCAGGTAGATAGACAAAATGTACCTAATAACCTATTAATTTATTTTCTTTTAGCAACATTGCTTGAAGGGTAGGGCAAAAATCAAATGAACCTGTAGCTATTTCGTACAACTAATTATCTATAGTAACAGTTATGTAATGGCGTGCAAAATTTTCCTACTACTATTTATTTTATTCAATTAATAAAATGTTTAATTTCTGAACTTATTCCTTACTAGTGGGCCCGTTCAGGGCTACGCCCGCTTGAAAAAGAGATATTAATAAAGAAATTGAAAACTAAAGATTCAGTCAATTCAATAAAACAGTTGTAAAAAATAACTGTTACGGTGATTGGCAAATTTGTCGAACTAAGTACTTTAAATTGACATAACTTTTTTATTTATGAACCGATTGTAATAAAATAAAACCTATATGTTTTTGGAAGCTTGCCAGAATCCAATAGTGAAATCGCATCTAAATCGGTTAAGTCGATTCTAAGATTAGCGATAAGAAACGCACAGACAAACGGACAAACAGACAAAATTTTAAAAAAACATTGTTTTGGGTTCTTTTAGTCCTATTGAAATGGTATTAATATTAATAACATTTTTTTTAAATATCTTCCAAGTGCAGACACTGACCCTCTTACGATTTTATTATAAGTATAAATTTAGAATATCAAAAGAGGTAGGTGGCAGAAATCAACATTGAATATAACATTTTCCCATCGCTTATTTTAAGTCCACTGGATAAAATTACTTTCATTGGTGTGCAAAAATATTGGGAATCTATTTGTTGTGTATTTTTTTACTGATGAACCTTCATGTTCGTAAAATCGTATTAAAACTCTGTGTGGAAGGAAAAAGTTCGCTTGATGTTGCGAAAGCTTTATCCACGATTAAAAGTACTATATAAGTATTATTTCAAACTATAAATAAACAAAGACACGAAGGATTTGGAAGCGAATCAACCACATTTGGCATTCACAAGGATTCCGAAGTGACAATTCCCGACATCTAAAGGCCTGTGCGGTTATTTAGAAGTGGAAAAAAGGAGGCTAAGTTGAGCTTTGCGAAAAAATACCAATAGAACACCTACAGATGACTGATACAACGACATCCGGTTTCAATTGGGACAAAACACGGTGGCGGAAATATCAAAATTAGGGCAGCATTTTCTGTTAATGGCCTTTATCCGATTGAAATAATTAATAGCAATATGTACGGTACGTATATACAAGAATATACTGCAAGACCATATGCTTTTAATTGCAAAGAAAAAAACACGATAGCGATCTCACTCATGGTTGCATTTACCGGATTCGAACCTCCTTACTAACCTGTGGCAAGACCGTAAGCTCCGTTTTGAATTATGGAACCATATACAACGTGAGTTAGCAGAATCATGAATGAAGAATCGATCTTCTAGCAATTATGCTAGAATTTCGATTCTCACAACTGATAGTCATGGTTACTAAACGTTTTTGAACAACTTCTTGAACGTGAAAGTAAAAAGCTTTTTCGACATTAAGCAATAATTAAGAATTGTCGATATTTTTTAAATTTAAAAACAATAATTTAAACAATGTATTTTAAATGTACGTGTTATTGTGAATACGTGTTATCATTTATCGTTTATATATCTTTTAACATTTTATTTTTGTGCGATATAATTTGTATATCCCAAATTATGGAATATCTTGCAGATATGCATGTTACTTGGACCTGGAAAAGTGCCCACAGAGCAGATACATACAGACCCTTCAATCTCCTCCCGACAATGTCCAAAATCTTCAAAAAATTTTTCTTGAATAAACTCAAGTCAATTCCGGGAACAGCATGCTACGGTTGAACAGGTGGTAAAGAATCGCGTGGTAAACAAGATACTGCAATCCATAGAATTAAAAGAATACTGTGCTAGAATCTTCCCGGACATCCAACAAGGATTGCTGCATAAACTCAAGACTTTAATTTTTTTTTATGGTAAAAGGACAAGGGAAACGAGCGTTCGGGTTAGCTGATGGTGATCACCGCCGCCCACGACCCCGTGCAACACCAGAGGAGCTACAGGTGCGTTGCCGGCCTTTGAGGTGGAGATAGACGCGCTTTTTGAAAGTTCCCATATCGTACCGACCTGGAAACACTGCCGCGGGTAGACCGTTCCACAGTTCGGTGGCGCGTGGAAGGAAATTTCTACGAAACTGCACAGTAGTGGAGTGCCACGTATTCAGATGGTGTGGATGATATTTAAGTTTAGGACGTGCTGTGCGGTTAGAAAATTCGGCGGCAGGTAACAGGTCAAACAGTTCTTCAGAACATTCACCATGATAAATGCGATAGAGAACACACAGCGAGAAGACGTCTCTAGGCAGAGCCAAAGTGTCAAGCCTTTCACAGCTTACTGGGTCCTTAATGATCCGAACAGCTCTACGTTGTATGCGATCAAATGGGTCAAGCTAATACTGGGGTTCACCAGCCCAGAGATGAGAACAGTACTCCATGTGTGGCCGAACTTGGACCCTATATAGGGCCAATCGGTGTTTTGGCGTGAAGTACATTCTCGCTCTATTGATGACCCCCAGTTTCTTCGAGACCAACTTGGCCTTGCTTTCCGGGTGATCGCGATACTGGAAGTCACTGAATGAAAACATTAAGGCCCAATATGCTGATACTGGGCGAGGCTGAAAGGGGAGTGCTCTGAAAGACTGGCGATACGATAAATGGGGATTTTTTTGTGGTTAACCCGCAAACTTGTCTTCAGGGGGTTAAATTGGACCAGGTTCTTTTCACCCCATGAAGAGACATTCTCGAGGGGTGCCTCAACAGAAGACACAAGTTTATTTCGGCACTGTTCAGCGTTTTCCCGAGAGAGACTTGCGCGGCTGGAGTAAACAACGTCCACCGTGCTATCATCTGCATAGCAATGAATGCTAGAGTCCTCCAGCATGTCATTGATATGCATAGGAAACAGCGTGGGGGACAGCACGCAGCCTTGGGGAACGCCAGCGTTCACGGGCATATGAGTGGAGCAAAATCCGTCAACAGCGACCTTGGTGCTGCGCCCAGTGAGAAAGCTGGCGATCGATGAAATTCTCGGAAAGCCCATAGGATGGAAGTTTAGCAAGGAGCGCCCCATGCCACACTCGATCAAAGGCCTTTGCCATGCCCAAACTCACTGCCAGGCCTATGCTATAGGCCCTTGCTTTCGATAGCTGCAGCCCAATGGTGGGTTAGGTAAACCAGAAGATCACCGGTTGAGCGACCATGGCGGAAGCCATATTGACGGTCATTAATCAATCGGTGATCCTCTAGATAAACAAAGAGCTGGCTATTGATGATGCTCTCCATGACTTTTGAGAGTAGGGAGGTGATGGCAATAGGCCTGTAGTTATATGGATCAGAACCATCGCCCTTCTTCGGGATCGGGTGGATAAGAGCGCTCTTCCATGAATTTGGGACTACGGCGAGTGAGTAAGAGTGCCGAAACAAACGCGTTAGCACCGGTGTCAGCTCAGTAGCACAAGAACGGAGCACTAAGGGAGAGATGCCATCTGGCCCACTTCACTTGTGGATGTCTAAAGAAGACAGAGCTCGCTTTACAGCTTTATGGTTGAACTTAACCTCAGGCATTGAGCTCTGGCACCGCGGAATGTCGAAATGGCAAACCGGTCCCCAGGGATAAGATGAGTTAAATGTACGCATCCCATCCCAATCTGCTGACTTGTAGTGCCAGACGCGAGGAGTTGCGGGTGTTCTGCGACTCCTGCGCTTAATGGGCACGACAACCTGGTACTGTTCCGGGTGTGAAGTCAGCAGAAGGTCCAATAAGGAGGCATTGTGGTTGCCCACGTCCGGGAGTCGCCTGGGCGACTCAACCAATTGGGACAATCCATTCGCCACATCAAGATCAAAAACGGCCCGCCCTGCGTGGTCGGTGGTGCGTGATCCAAGCCAACTGGCATTGTGCGCGTTAAAATCGCCAAGTATCACGACCTCTGCAGAGGGAATCTGTGAGAGCATATCATCGATGGCCGATTGCATGTGCTCCATGAGCCGATCCGTTTCCGCATTGCCACTGTGGGACCTGTAAAGGCATCCGTAGGCTCGGGTACAATCGTCCGAGTCAACGCGGAGCCAGACAGTTGACAGGTCCCGACCTTTAAAATTAGCAAGACGACGGAAATTTAGGTCCTCCCTTATGAACACAACGACCCCGGTATGAGGCAGAAACTTGTGTTCTATTTTGTAGCCGGGGTATTGGAGGTAGGCTGTGTCGCTCGGTCGGATAATTTGAGTCTCCGTCAGAAATAACAAGGCCGGCCGTACCGTCTCAAGGTGGTGGACGGCATTCAGGTTGGAATGAAGATCCCTGATGTTACAGAAGTCGAAGTTTAGTGTGGAAGGGGTTGCCGTGGAGCGTACGTCTCGTTCGCTTTGTTTGCGAATTTGTCTTGTGCGCGGCAACCTGAGTTTGAGGACTCAGGGAAGGATTCTCCAGCACCGGAGGGGTGGGGGTTGAGCTCCGGAGCCCGGCATTACCTGGTGTGCAACGCAGTGGCATAAAGCCACTACTTAACGCCGGTTATAAATGCCGGGGGTGGTAATGATCCGGTCGAGCCCGCCCACGCGTGTTGCCATTGCTGGCGACGTGACTCTACCACCCGTACTTTAGTCGCCTCTTACGACACCGTCAGTACTAGGGTGATCCTATTCTAGGCCGCGATCGCAAGGCATATTTACTACCAAACTCCTAGTACATGGTGTTAAAATCATACCTGCTGGGCAGAAAGTTCCAGGTTAAATTTGGCGATATAGTATCTGGGTTGTAACTTCAATGACGTTCGTGCGTGCGTACCTCATGGCTCTGTGCTCGGCCCGGTCCTGTATTAAACACTTCTGATCTACCTTTCAGTAAGAATAAACTTAGAACAACATACGTAGATGATGAACAACATAAGTGTATCTAAATATATATTGTAATAAATATACACTAGCGGCGTTAGGGTAGGGCGAGCCTAGGCGACCGCCCAGGGGCGCCGTAGACGCCCGTTTAGGTTGCTTTGCGCAAAGATGTCTTAAAATGGTCTAAGATTTAAAAAAAAAACCAAATCACCGTCGTCTTTGATATCTAAAAAAAAAACAAAGTCACCGTCGTCTTTGATATCTCAAAAAAAAAAAAAAAAAAGTCATCGTCATTGAAATATTTATCAACTTTGAAAATAAAATTGCAGAAAACATAGACTTTGAATGCCTAATAAAAGAGTTCGCAGATAGAAAGGCTAGAAGAAGTGAAATTTTATTAGTTTTTGTAATTTTTTTTTTAAATACATGGTTATTTCGTTGTACTCATTCCCTGTTTTGTATATTATTGAAATGTAGTTAGGGGGCGCCGAAAAAATTTTGCCCAGGGCGCCGGTAGTGCTAAAACCGGCCCTGTATATATACAAATCACATTCACACTCCGCAGAGAAGAATGTCCAAATATCACATCAAGAGGTGAACCCATACCTAAAGATAGCTGTGTGAGGTACTTTGGGCTTCATTTAGATCAAAGACTAACATAGGCTAATCATACAATAGCTAAATGAAAAGAAGCACACCTCGTCTTCAGGCCTTTATACTTGTTTATTGGCCGACAGTCAACACTAACACTTTCCAATAAAGTATAAGTTTATAAATGCATTGTAAAGCCCATCTGGTGTAGTAGCTCAAATTATGAAATCCTTCAAAGATTCCAAAATAATGTCCTAAGAGCACAATATCAAATGCACCATGGTTCACTAAAAACTAGAAATGATTGCTCGAATATTCCAACTGTTAAGGAAGAGGTAAAGACATACGCTAGTAAGTAGAAGAAAATACTCCAAAAGCACACAAATCAACTGGCAAGGGCCCTGGTAAATGACAATGCTGACATCACAAGACTTAAACAATGGAAAATACTGCAACTAGACCAGAGATACTAAATTGAGGGTGGACTATGCTGAATATGGGAGGAAAGTATTTACTGACGTACTTCCTGCTAGAAGGACAAGGACATAACATATGATATATGGCTAGATAGCCAATGGTAAATTTAAGAAAAGAAATAAAAAATATATGTATAGGTATGAAAAAGTAACCTGGACAAAAGGGGGCATCCATATGGATGGAAATTATGAGTCACCTTAGATTTGCTGATGATATTACTGTATTATCTGAACAACCTAAAGAATTATAATCAATGATAAACACTCTAAATCAAGAAAGTCACAAGTTGGCTTAGAAATGAACCCTTGTAAAACGAACAAAAATGTATACAAACAAAATAGAACAAAAAATCAAGGTAACTCAGCGAAAAATGGAGAGAAGTATATTGAAAGTGAGGAAAATACAAAAAGTTAATAATCACAAGAAAAAAATAATATATTGGGTGCACTCACCCAAGCCCTGATATTAAAATGGCGGTGGGCTGGGCACATTTCACGTTATACTGATATTAGATGGACAATTTAAACAACAAAATAGAAGGGTCCAGTTGGGAAATTATATGTTGGTAGACCAATTAGCCGGTGGGCTGATGGTATTAAAAAAACTGCTGGACAAACTTGGATGACTGGGGAAAAACAGAAAGTTGTGGAACGAAATGGAGTAGGCCCATACCCAAGACAATGGGATCCATATCACCAAAACAACATTTAATAATAATATTAATAACTAACAAACTAATTTCTAAGATATTTAAAGTACTAATATTTACTATGTTAGTAATACTTAACTAACAATATTTTTATAATAACATTTTTTATAATAAAAGGCTTATTTTTATTATTATTATAATGTACTTATATGAAAATTAATGACATCGTCACATTTAGGAATCGTGATCGCCTAATCACGATGGTTGTGAGTTTAATTGCATTCTGGGAATTTAAAAAAAGTGTCTAGGAAGAGCGTAGTGTCTAATTTCTCCATTGTCGATGCTATCACGGCGCAATGGTACAGTGTGAGTCACACTAACGAAACACGACGGTTATGGGTTTGATTCCCAGTCAGAGGAATGAATTATTGTCATCTTAGAATATGGGGAACGGCGTGTCTTGACACTAGGTTAGGCAGAGAAAACGCTTTCTTTAACATTAATCTATAATCAATTGATGGCAATTTGTGTGTGTGTGTGTGTATTAAAGGTGGATTTCAAGGAGTTCATCCAGGGCGTGTCTCAGTTCAGCGTGAAGGGCGACAAGCTGTCCAAGTTGCGTTTCGCGTTCCGCATATACGACATGGACAACGACGGCTTCATATCCAACGGTGAATTGTTTCAGGTAAATTACTTCTTTTATATTTACTAAATTATTTCAAAATAAAGAATGTAATGTTGTGTGAATTTTGATCGTACTGAGATTTGAACTGGCACCCTTCCTAGAATGTGGGATAAAACATGAAAGCGCTCTTACTAATTAAGCTGTTAACAACGTAAACCATAATGTAAGGTGTTAATAGTATGCAAATGTTAAAACAAAGCAATATAAAAAACTTATAATAAGATGTTTTTCTGTATTAGATATCTAATACAATAAGTTATTACAATATGTTATCGTAAGTAGATTTTAATTGGGGCGCAGCGTGTGACTCTAGACACCAACGGATTCGGGTCTTGAAAATTTTGCGGTTCGTGGAGTACGAAGAATTTGATCAATATGTTTCCCTCTGCCTTCCCTAAAATACACGTGATACAGTGTAAACAAATGATCAGTAATGAGAGCCTGGTAAAATGCGGGATAAAGCGTGAAAATTATTTTTTTAAATATATAAACCAATTTAATTCTAATATTAAAAGATGAAGTGTTTGCTTTAACTATTGGTTCCAACTAAGAGAGAATTGTTGTCTTTGGGAGGCAAATTGCATCTTGATAACCTGATGTCACAAGTACCTCGTTCGCTTAGAATGTGGCATGTGTCATAATATCATAATTGCCAGTTGGCAAGCAAAACCGCAAGTTAGTATACTAATGTAATATCACACATCGCTATCACCCAATACATCCATATAAGATAGAAAATAGACAATAATACAAGAATATTTTCCACAAATTCCAGGTATTGAAAATGATGGTGGGCAACAATCTGAAGGACACGCAGCTCCAACAAATTGTTGATAAGACCATAGTATTCGCTGATAAGGACGAGGATGGTAAAATATCATTCGAGGAGTTCTGCAATGTCGTTGGAAATACCGACATTCACAAAAAAATGGTTGTCGATGTCTAGAAACTAGTGTACACGCTACTACATCAGCCGACACTCAGACACTCTTGCCATATTGATGTTATTCTGAGATCTGTCGTAGTGTCGGTTACTGGTACTTTCTCTAGCTAGAGCACTATACAATATCGTGACACTCTCTCTTATTATCTATTTATAAATTAATACTTAAGGAATTTTAGTTATATTGAAGATTTTATCTATTTAATTTATAGTGTTGTGTTTTTTTTGTGTAAAGGATTATATTTTAAAGGCAATTTTCTTTTAAATACATTATTTTTTAGGTTGTCTAGTTATTAGAAACCGATCGAATATTAGGATTACGTTTTGGTTTTTCGATTTTCTATGGAAATTGAGATATATATTGAAAAGTCTCGGTTTCGGCTGTAAATCTTGTTTCAGTCGGTTACTAATAGTTATTTAAACGAGAGCGGGTGTCACTTCAAATACTTTTACAAAGTAAGGCATGAAAACATATATTTACTTCATCATATTCAGTTATTCTAATACATTAGTAACTCTAGTAGTCAAATGGATTGTAATTTTTTCTTATAGTTTTGTTACAGTTGATTTAATTTGATTGTTATTTAGTATTTTATGTTAAAATAGGTGTCGGTGT
Organism: Heliconius nattereri; assembly: GCA_013403645.1. Classification (NCBI taxonomy): domain Eukaryota; kingdom Metazoa; phylum Arthropoda; class Insecta; order Lepidoptera; family Nymphalidae; genus Heliconius; species Heliconius nattereri. The sequence continues at coordinate 110,115 of JAAIXI010000249.1, forward strand.
CGGTCTTCAGTAACTTAGGAAATAGCACAAAAGTGTATTGGAAGTAATTTTTTGTAAAATTTTTATCTCTAATCAGTCACATCCTGTACAATGTTGATTAACTAAAATATTTTAGTTTTATTGTTATCAAAGAATTATTTAAATTTAATGTGAATAACATGTATAAATGTTTACTGTATATGCAAGTTATAATCGCAAAAAAATAAGTTATTGCTAGTCCATTGGAACACAATAAATAGCTTAAAAAACTAAAAGACATGGTTTTCTGCAGCAAGTGCTACAATTTCTTGAGTTTCAAATCATATAATGGACGACAGTTTCCACTTCCGTATCCGTCCCTGTTTTTTATTTCCGAAGGGGGCCCTAGACTCTTTAAGTATCCAAAGCCCTGGTAGTGGAAAGGTACTAGAGCTCTTAAATCTGGGACCCTATTGCCTTGGACCTTAGAGTTCTAGAGCCTTAACATCCTGGGGACCAAAAGTCTAGCAACCCTACGGTCCTGGAAACATAGGACCCTGGATTCCTAGAGTTATAGAGCCCTAGAAAGGCTTTTCGGACTTTCCTCGCTGTTTATAAATACAAGCATATAAACATACATGCATACATATTGTACATGAATGGAATTTACCTATTATTAAAAATATTGTTATTCTCAAATTATATTTGTGTACTCTGTTAACTAAATAAAGAAATATTTAGAAGTATATTAAAATTTGAAAGTAGCGGGATCAAACCTGCTCCAAGGTGCAAGCGCACCTTTAAAAAGTCCCTACTAGTATTAGAGAACATAAAATAAAACACCAATTGTTAGTGCAGTGCAGTCGCAGTTCGTCCTTGATCCGAACTCAGTCTTATTCGGGAAACAATGAGATTCATACTATCGTTTCAGTCATGATAGTAACAATGTTTGTCATACAACAATATGAGAGCGGACCGAGGACGAATAGTGAGTGAAGGCTTTCAGAGCGCGCGGACGGTCCACCAGCACCAGGAGTGCGGTTTCGAGTCAACTTACGTTTAAATTGTTATTTTCGTTATCACAAAAACAGAAAGAAAGGTTAAATAGCGAGTTGTGAAGTACTATTTGCATACATATAGCCTAGAACTAGACCGTCTATCTTGCAAATCCCTCATTCTTTCAATATATCAACTATAATTTAATAATGCACTATGAATCATAATAATTACTTATTTAAAATTTATTTGATTACTTAATTAAATATACTTTTCATTATTAAGAACATTCTAGAATTAATCTATTGAATTCTACAAAAAGTACTTTAATTTCATAACAAAGGTTTGTGTGTATGAATAGCGGTGTTAGAAAATTAATTGTACAAATATATGAAAATTTATATTAATTCATTATTTACCCAAATAATATTGTTTTGTGAGAACGTAACAGGGATGTCCCTGGTACATAACTCCTATAACTTTAGAAAAATATTTTGTAAATTTAAACTGGTTCAAATCAAGTTATTAGTCACTTTTATTAATATAAAATACAGCACGAATATAGTTGTATTTGCGTACCAATAGTTATAAATAGATCGTTGGATTATTTACTTCTAATACAAAAAATGGCCCTACAGACCAACAAAGTGATCCTATGAGGATTCCGTTTCTTCTTTTAAGAACGGAACCCAATAAATGTAAATAGTATGAAATACCTGTAGGTCTCGTGAACACAATCCGTTGAAAACATAACAGTCAGTAGTTTATTGCACGTGAATCTTTAATATCTAGTCACATTTGTTGTGGTTTTTATATTTTACGCTAATTAATACCTACATATATACATACATATATGAAGTTGTCCGTTCATTTGTTGCGTTTCATATTATAATTATTATACAAAAGACGCTTTCGGCTTTCAAATAATTTGGAAATACGTTTCAATTCATTAATTCGCAATGGATGTGGAATCCCCGCCTTACTTCCCGGTAGCCGGACTTATGCACGTAGACTCTATATAACGACACTGAAGAGACTTTGTGAAATATAAATGCGCATGCATGTACATCTTTTATACTTTTATTGCTATGCACGGTAATGTTATGAAAATAGGAAAACCGAATAAATAACCTTTTTAAAGTAATTTTGTTACATATTGACAATATTTATTTGTGACGTTACTTACAATAGAGGAGGGGATACTTCCGGGGATTTCGACGCTTTAAGAGAGTTTGTCGCTAAATGTAGTGCCGTTATACAGAGATTACACAGTATTTATAATTCGAAAATTCAAAAAAATAAATAAATCATAAATTAAAAAAACATAAAAGCCTTATCGGGGAACGACGACATTAAACACTCGACTCGAGTAGTTTTGGTGTTTATTATAATTGCTTTCGAATTTTCAAACAAACAATGGGTTTTGTAATAAAAGTGTTATGTAATAATGCATAATTACGGAAATTGCTATAATAGGTGCGAGGTGCGAGGCGGGCGGTGGACTTTATATGCAAAGGCGACACTTGCCCTCTATAATGGCACAATAAACTCAATGTTGCTTTTTTATTTAAATTCAATTATTGTTTTATGTCATATGGACTAAATTTTTCCATCTCTGATCTTTATATATAAAAAAATAAATGTTTGTCTGTGCATCAAGTAATATCAGGAAAGTACTAGAAATGTATAAATAAAATATTTTTTCATATGACATTTATATATATATATATATGTATTCAAAATAACATTGTGACTTAAATGTATATTCCTATACTAATATTATAAAACTCAGCTAATCTCAGAAAGTACTAGTTGAAAAAATCTTTTTGTTTTGTAAATAGGGTACACCTACTTTGTCAGAGTTACCTCCTGCACTTGTTGTTTGTCATAGAGTACTTTTAGTTATTTACAGTAAATGCTAGTTTTAATATATTTTTTAAAGTACAAAATATCCTAAGATCAAGATGTTAATGTCGTAGTTCCCGCAACAACTGTACTGTTATATCTTGTAACTATCTAAGTATATGTAATATATATGAGTAAATAAAAAATTCTTAGTAGATCAGTAGCTAGCGAGTCCTATGAGTCTGTTCTTAATTACAATTGATTATAAGTTTTAATAAATTTTCAATTTCACCTTATGTAGTTTTTTTTCATCCTAATTTGGAACAAAAAGACATCATGATGTGTCTGCCCTATGCAGAGAAAACCACATCACAATGTTTTAGACAAGAGATGTTAAAGAAAGATGCTAGCGGTGTGTAAGTAAGTGCAATGGTGGTGGGTTTGAACCCTATTTAGGGGAATGAATTATCTTTTACTTCTGCACTGAGGTAGACATCAATTGACATGCATGTGTCTTTTCAAAGATCTTATTAAAAATATAAATATGATACATGTGCCAATTACAACAATGAAATAAAAATAAATAAGGTAGGTAAGCTGTGTCATTGATAAATCAATATAAATACTAAATAACTTTATTTTACACACATATTACCAATTATAAATATAAGCTTTACCTACACAAATCTTGTTGCTATGCCTAGAAGTTTAGTATAATCAGCTCCTTTAGAGTGAGTTCTTTCTTTTAGAATAGTTCTCAAAATAGTTGGAATTGGAACATGGATTCTAGTTCCTAGAGGGGTTCCATTATCGTCAATTAACACTATGTTGTTGCTATCAAATTTGGGTACTTTCAAATTCTGTATCTGCTTTAATCCCACTAAAATTCCCTTTTTCTTCTGTCCTTTAATTGCTACCATTACTCTGTCACCTATGTAGCCAACACCTGAGAAGTAATAAAATGTTTACGAATAAGTTAAAAGTATCGACCCTACGATACTCAGATCAAAAGACCTTTTGTAAGCCGGGAATGGCATAAGTGATATTAATTAAATATATTTCTAGGGTAAAATGATAAATATTACAAATAACTCACGTTTCTTGTTATAAACACAAATAACTTTCGGTGGTTTTCCCTCCGCCATGGCTCGCTTTCCTATTTCAGAGTTATCGACGACTCTGAGCCGAGTCAACAACTGCACTTCATTTAAACACGAAGTCGTGTGGAATCCACTTGTATTAATCTTACTCAATTTATTAAATACATATTTAAACATTTTTAAAATTGTTTACCAAAAATTAAAGGAAATGTGAGGTTAAGTGACTTGACAGTGACAGTTATTGAAACTTACGTCTCGTTCACGAACTTACCTCCAATATATTATTATTAAATTAATTAGATATTTAATTCAGTACAAAATAAAGAAATCAAAATTAATAGCCACTTTGATAAATTACACAAAGAGTTGTATTAAACGATAGTCATATAATACTCCATGTTCCTAAAATCTTTATCAATTTTAACGAAAAATGGAAATGGACGATGAGATTTATTTATTAAAGGATTTTGTAAGTAAATAATAACGAATCAGGAGCATTAATATTATGGTTCTGATATTAAGGGCTAATAATAATGTGTCGTAATTAATACGTTATAATATATGAGTATTTGTGACAAAGCACGTATTGGATTGGCAATGTGATAACGGGAACGAAATTATTTATTAACATGTTGCCTTTGTAAGTTTATATTTAATTCTGAAATGTTTTTAAGAAAATGATAGAGAAAAATTGTAAGTACCTACACATGTAAAATCGAAAAGATTTGCGTAAGATAGACTTAGTACTTTCATAAAATTAAAAAAAGGCTTTGAGAGAGCTTTGAGATCAGCGGCACAATGACTCCATGTTGTAATCCCATCACTGTAGGAGAGGCGGAGGCGGTGCCTGTCTTGTAAACCATTCCCTTGTACCACAAGGAGAGATGCGTTTATGTGTTTAAAAAGAGCAATATGTATATTTTTGTTATATTAAAAACTAGGTAAAACCACGGTTTCGCCCGATTGAACTACATGATTATTCATTTAATAAACAGAATTGACTGACAGTCAAATGTGTTGATGTCAATGATATTCTTTGTAAAATAACTATAATGATTGCATATTACAAAAATACCCAAATCGAAACGAATAATCCAATATCGAAATCAAATCCAAAATAATTAATCGGATATCGAATCGAAAAAAAATAATTGAGAATTAATTCTTGTTTTGAAAATCGGTTTAAAATACAGATTAATTACAAAAAAATACAGAATTATTATAAGTATAGACATAGATTGCTATACCTATTGCTATAACTACTACAGCTACTCAACGTCCAAGTTCGTCTGAACTTGTTAAATGTCTTAACTTTCTCTTGTTGTGTTCATTAGGAATTAAAGTTTTACGCTTTGTTTATTATGACACTTTTCATCCAACAATTTCGATGTACTTCTATTAAGTTAGAATTTAGAATATACTTTGTCTGAAACATGTTCTGGTTCTAATATAAATATCAGTATTCTTTTCTAGGACCTACCTAATATAAACATAAAAAATAAATTAGTAGTTAAGTAGCTAGTATAAGGTGTTCCGCCGTCCCACTTAATCAATCATTTGACTGTTAAGTATTATTCAAATCGATATGGAAATGAAATTTTATTATTTTAAAAATTTCAACCTACTTAGTAAAATTAGAATTTTTGAATTACGTATTTAAATTTAAGCCACCATTCGTACTTATGTTGTATAGAAAAATATAAAACTTCCATCAAGTAAAAAGTATTATTATAATTGATTAAATTTAATTGACGAGTCAAAGCTTTATTTCCTCTCAAAATTTACTGTACCATATCATTCGTGTGTTTTCTACTATACGTGACACTGGCAGATTATTTTGCGCCTGTAATCGCAGAATCAGGCCATTAAAATAAAAAAAAATAAAAAAAATTGAGGCATTGAGTTCCGCCACTCAACACGCAATGCCTTCAGAACTCGGCGGTGCGCGGAGAACGGAGTGTCTTAAAACTAGGGTCCCTCTGTCGGGAGTCGCTCCGAGCGCCGAGCACACTCACACAGTACTCATAGCCGGACCTGTCGGCTCGTCAGCCGCCAATTTCCTGCTCGTCTCAATAATGTAAAGTTTTCTCTCATTTTTATTCCGCAATTGGCGACGAGAGGCGGCGAGAGGCGGCGGGAGAGGCGGCAGAGACGAGAGAGGTATCGACCGCGGCCAGAGCTCGGAGGTGTCGCTGATTGAGCGTCGTTAGAGCGGTCTCGATTACGCGGCGAGGATGATTAAAGGCGGTAATACAAGGAGCGGATTGCGAGCGCTCATCGGGCACAAAACAAAGGAGTGCAGGTTCGATTTACTTCATTAGGGGTCGCTCGCGGGACACCTGAGGCGCTGTCCAAACATCGCGGCCACATTCAGGACGCGCCATTGTGCGCGCCGCGCTTTGTGCACTGTACTATAGAGGCTATAGTCTATATCTATTAACGAAGCTTTTTTTTTTACTTTTTTAACGCGCCAGGATGTCAGTTGTGAAAAACAATCTCGTTCGTAAATAATAATTTGAATTACTTGAACAATATAGTAATAATAATATTTTTGACAAAATAAAATATGATATTCTTGTGTACAATAACGACAGTCGGTAGAGTGCGCGGACCGCAGGTGACGACCGCCGCGCGCCCGTCGGCCGCTGAACGACGCCGCTAAGAACATCTTTGCCTGCTTTTTTTAAATTTTAATTATTTCTTTAGTTAATTATAAATAAGTAGAAAATTATTATTTTGGAAAATTTTTAGTTTCTTGTTAGAGTCGTTTGTGTGTTATGTTTAATGATTTATGATAATTGTTAGTTCTAAGAGTGGTAAGAGGAACTCTGCACTTGAATACTTGGAACTCTATTTTGTTTTACTTTGTCGCTCTTTATTAGTAATTATGCTTTGATAGTAATTAAGTACATCGTAAATAAATGATATCAATAATTTTCAATTTATTTTGTAAACTAGACCGGAGGAGGTCCTCCATTTCGCGTCTTTATTTTATTTAATTATAGTTCTGGCTATTTATTTACAGAAAGCAATATCTACGCAAAAAGTGAACTGAACTGTCTCCCAAGATAATTTTCATGTATTTTGATAATATACCACATATTTGATAAGGTAATAGAAAAAGTAAATTTAAGCAATATAGGTACTTTAGCAAATTCAATTATTTATGTGATTAATTAATCAATAAATTTAATCTATATATATAAAATCGAAAGGTCACTCACTCATCACGGAATCTCAGAAACTATATGTGCAAGGAATCCCAAATTTTGCATAGGAGTTACTTATAGGACGTAGGTGCTCGCTAAGACTGGAATTGGCAATACTCGACTTCTAAGGGGTTGTTTTTGGGGTTGAAAGTTTGTATGAGACTTCGATACTACAAATGCTAGGAGTCCCAAATTTTGCATGGACGTCACCTATAGAACGTAGGTACTCATGGAGAAATAAGTAATAACGTAGTTCACGCGCGCTATAAACCGTAAAATAATTTGGTCTGTTCTTCGAATTTAAGCATTTTTATTGCCGTTTCTTTAAATACGAAGGGTTTATTTTTACTAACTACGATTAAATACTTATTTTTAAACTAAGTGAGGCTTGTCGTTGCTGTTTTAACTTTCCATGATTTTTTTTATAAATAAAAATATAAATCGAAGACTGCATTCTTTATCATGATCACATTCACCAAGATAAATAATATCTACTGTAATTAGAAGACGTAGGTACTTATAATGCAGCCTCCGTAACCCGGGGGCCTGGGGGCCCCGAGCGTCGGCGGGACCGAGCGGAGCGGCATGCACCATAATTAACAAACCTGGTAATTATGGTAGGTGTTCACTCTCGCGTCTCCCGTCACCACCGCCTCGCCTCGCGCCTTGCCATAACTGCTGGTCGCCATTTTGAAATAGGTGGCGAAATCAAATAAACATATAATTTAATATGATTCACTTCTAAGGAGTCGCCTTACGGGGGATATTTGTTTGAACGAGGGGTGGAAAAAACTGAGAGTTAGCGTGTATGCAGACGCCTTAATAGGTGGGTCCCCCCCTCCTGTGTCGACCCGCATATTCAAATTGCATAATTCATGGTACAGCCGTCCGTACCTTGACGTCTCATGATTTTGATGATATTTTTGCAAGTTTAAATAAGGACACGCGGAGCAGCGTGTTGGTGACGATGATGATTATGATAAACTAGATACAAAAATAAATAATTAAACGTTTCTACGTTAAATTTACTATAAGGGAAAAAAACAGAAGCAAACTTAAGATACTCTTTTGAACAAATTCATTGCATATTTATAAGTATAACAAAACCTATTATTTTTTTAAATATATTACTTACCTATGTCTAACAAGAACATAACTGTATGGGTAATCTAAATAACTTAACTAATAACAACATCATTTATCAATTACGTACGAGAGAAAGCATTGAAAAGACCATAACTAATACAGAAAAATAAATCATTTTAACTTAATATAAATGTTATTATTGCACGAAGATTCCCGCGGAGAGCTAGGGCGTAGGGAGGAGGAAGGAGAGAGTAGGCACGCGACGTTTTGCGTAATGAAGTCCGATCAGAGTGGTCGTCACTCGTCCGCGAACGCAAGCTGCAAAGAACGCTCAGATTGTACTGTAAATATCTATACTAATATAATAAAGCGGAAGAGTTTGTTGGTTTATTTGAACGCTAAGATCTCTGGATCTACTGGTCCGATTTACTTTGTTTTTATTTTGTATGAAAGCTGCATTCTTTAGAAGTGCTATAGGCTATATAACATTACATTACACATATGTACTAATAAATTAAAATACTTTCTAATTTGACATGCAATTTATTCTGCCATGTTAATAACAACCGTCGTTGCTAAGCAACGGTTTGCAAAGTTTGTTTGTTGTTTTAAGAAAACGTCACCCAAAATGAACTTATATTTTGATATTCATCCTTATAAAAATAAATATAAAAGTCACTTTTAGCATTTTATCTAGATTGAAATTATAGTTTACTGTATAACATTCTAATAAATAATTAAGGAGATGTCACTGATTCGAAATGACCTAGCCTTCGGGCGGCATAGTATGACCGACGCGAACGGGCAGATGACGTTGACGGTTTTATAAATTTTCATACATTTTCGAACTATTGTTAATTTTTATGTAATTATTTGCTGTTTATAATTTATTTAAACTACAATTTGGTTCTCTTCTTATTTTATTTGATATTGCTCGCAAAAATTAACCTATTTAATATAGAAAAATGTTTAGTTATTTCATAGAGTCGATATCTACGAGTATGTACGCACGCACGGAAAACTTTAGGTACTTTTTCTAATATTAAGAATATCCTTTAGTTACTTTTACTTCTTTTGTTGGTTCATTTCAATAACTCAGATATTTTTTCTAATAATATGTCTCTACTTATTATTCTTTTTGATTATTTAGGCTTATATTTTCTTACTAATTCTATTGAAAACTGAAAATAATTTCATAAATATATTTAATAAATATTCGTATAGTTCAAGCAGGCGTAGCCGCGTGAGGGTTCAGTAGTAAATGTTTGCTTGGAACTTTATTGTTGTCGACAGTGACAATATTAGTCGCCTATAATATATAGGAATAGATAAGTATTTACTAATGAGCAGACAAGTCCGTCCGTGACAATGCGTCCGCTCGAGATCGTTCAAGCCGTCGGTGTTTGCTTACGGGCTCCGGAGTCGCCTCGTTGCCTACAGCCGCGAGCAACGCTAAATGTGTAATGTAGTGTGATGTATTATTGATACAAAATAAATGATAAATTCTCTTTTAAACTAAATCAAGTCAAGTCAAAATAAATTGTAAAAAAGTTGAAAAATTAAATTAAAATGTAAATACTAATATTGTGCTTTCATATTAAAAAAATAAATAAATAAAAACTTATAGGAAATTATGCGTAAGGAAATTAAAGAAATATAAATTTGTGAGTGAGTCATGTTTTCGTATAATACTTATCTCTCTCATTTGAGTGATCAAAGTTTTTTTGAATAACAAATAGATGTAACAAGACTAGGTACGACGCAGGCAGGCAGACGGGGCTCCTCCGACTTGGCACGAGCGTTCTACTGTATCTCGCACACAGCAGGGCGGCAGAGGGAACCTTGTCTATCTACAGCAGCAGCGCTTGTGGTACGTCTGTGTCACCACCTATTTTCCAACTACAATTAACGAAAAAAGGAAGAGAGCTATAGTCTAAGCAAATCATCAAAACAAGCTAACCTCAGTCTCCGCATAGAACAAGTGACAGCAGGCAAGCCAGCAGGTAATATGAACAAAGGGAGAGGTGCGCTAGGGAGTGGGGGGCGAGGCCGCGATCCGCCGTCGACGCCTCACGCACATCATTTTTCAAAAATTTCACTTCATTTTCATATTTTTCCTATATTTTTCCACCGTCATTGTCACGTGAACAAAGGAACGGATTCGCTTACGGTGACGCTAAAAGTGCAGACTCGTTCACATGAGCGCTTTTAATGATACTCGCAGTGGCTGCGAGCTGCAGAGCCAACTGCAGGACGACCTGTGCTCGGCGCGCCTGCATCTGCTTGTCTGTACGTTTGTGTCCGATAATCTCAGAAATTACTTCGCCGAGTTCAACGCAAGTTTCACTATTGTATTTCGAATGACTTTCCTTAATATTTAGCGTTCATTTGTATTTAAATCGGTTTATAAATAATAAAAGAATACCAAAATAAAATATTTTATTCAACAAAATTGCTATAAAATGATTGTATTCTTAAATCGCCTGATTCTTTATTTTCCAAAATATAATATTGTCTTTTAAATGAAAATGTTGTTAGTATAGAAAAGTTATTCAGATTAGTAAACAAATAATAGTGTAATTCAAGCGAGAGAGGGCACGAGGTCGCGAGAGGTCGCGAGAGGTCGCGAGGTGTCTTGTTGACATCTATCGATATTTGTAGGACAAACTCCACTCCACAGCAGCTGTAGGTACTTTCTATATTACTCTATAGTTCTATACTAAAGCTAATTATGCTTTGAACGAGAAAATAGTGAACATCTATACAATATACTTAAACGACGTTCCGTTTTAAACTTGGGTTGGTTAGGTGTCGGAGTCAACATGCGGCCCACGCTCACTAATATATTTGTATTTTGATACTAGGTTTTAAAACGATATAAAAATATTGACCTAGAAAAGATAAATATTAACTTGTGAAAGATGGCACTCGATGTTTGCACCCGCAGCAGCTCGGCGACGCGACGCCCAAATATATAACGTACATTTGTAAGCGTCGTCTCTTTGAAACCTCAAGATATATCTTGTTAGGATCCAGGGGAGTCCGGGGCGGATATAGCGCTTGATATGATAATGAGAGGGGGTCACAAGGGGGGCGAGGGGAGGTGCGCGGGTGCCCGTGGGGGGGCAAACGGGGGTGGTGTACCGCAGGAAACCGTTAATTGACGAATCCACTCTACCTTTGCGATTGATTAAAAAAGAATATTTTATTTCACAACGTCATAGCCGAGGCGTTTAATTTGTAGCGTGTGCATTTCGAGCAGGCTGATGCCTCGCGCCCGGAGTGCGCCGCGGAGAGCGCCGCGGAGTGCGCCGCTCCGGGCAGGGCTAGCAGGGACCAAGAAAATACCTATATTGTTATAAATTTATATTAATATTTAAGACACATTGGAATCGAAACTGCACATTTATTGTGACATAGGCCTGGACGCTCCTAAGTTTGTATAAATTTGTGTTATTCGTAAGATTTGGTTGTGAAGAGTTAATGGAAATATGTTTTACATTATTTTTATTCAAAGGAGTTAATTTTATACAACAGGCACCTGCGGTGTTCTGTAAGCTTTCGTAAATTGTTTAAATCTTTCCTCAGAAAAAAGAGTGATAATAAAAGTTTAAATGACACTTTTATTAACAAATATTTATTTTGTTTTATTTTGGATGCATTGATATTTAAAGATTATTACACATTGTATTGAAATTTTGTATAGATACGTAATAATTAACACGTAGCATGATGGAAATCCCCGTATACGGGCTGAGATCAGAGCGGCGCCGCAGTGGGGCTCCGCTACTGCCTACGTAACGCTACTTGCCTACTAGCTATACGTGTATGTAGAGACCTAACCGAATAAAACTGTAAATCCTGTTTTCAAGAGAAATATCAAAGGAAAATTAATACCATATGTTCATGTCTACGGTCTTATTTAGAATTTATAAAAAAATCAACGAAGCGGCATTTGAAGCCGCGTCTCTTGGAAACGGAAATGCTGAATGCCATCCATACCTATATTATAAATTCGAAAGTAACTCTGTCTGTCTGTCTGTCTGTCTGTCTTTTACGCAATCAGGGCCAAACCGCTAATTCAATTGTGATAAAATACTCATATAGAGATACTTGAGGGTCTTGGTATGAACATAGGTTACTTTTTTTCTCATATTTTTGTAATATTGTCGATATAGGTATACCAATATACTAAAATACTTATAAGTTGCTAAGCAACGACTTGCAAAGTTTGCTATTTACTTATGTTTTAAGAATACGTCACTCAAAATGATGCTCGCTTAACGCATACGAGTAGGTACATGGCGCGCGCCGACCCGCCCATATGAGACATAAGAATAATGTTTAAAAAAGTCCGCGTGGGTATATGTGTATCTCTTAAGGTTAAGCAAAAGTAACCATTTTAATGAATTTACTTTAAATTTATCTCTTTTTCACCGACTTCTGTAAGAAAAAGAGATTATCAATTCGACTGTATTTTTTTTAGCATTTCATGTTGATTGAAAATATAGTTTATTGTATAACATTTTAATAAATAAATAATTAAGGAGATGTCACATATTCGACATGACCTACCCTTCGGGCGGTATAGTATGGCCTACACAAACGGGCAGATGACTGATAGTTTTGTCAATTTTCATACATTTTCGAATTACTGTTAATTTTAATGTTATTACTAACGGAAGCGCGCAGCTTCGCCTGCTTATTTGCACCCTTAGGACGTGTTCAATGAAATATTTTTACCTCTAATGAAACACGTGTTCAATGACATAATTTTATGAGTCTAAATTTCAAATTTTATAAAAATTGGCGGCGATTTAAAGATTTTTCCATACAAACTTTCAACCCCTTATTTCACCCCTTTAGGGTTAAAGTTTTTCAAAATTATACTATATATACTAGTGTCTATATAGTATATATATATATATATATATATATATATATATATATATATATATACTATACTATACTAGTGGGCCCGGACGTGGCTACGCCCGCTTGAACTATACGATTATAATAAATAAAATAAATTCATAAAATATATTTATAAATTTATTTTCGGTTTTCAATAGAATTTGTAAGAAAATATAAGCCTAAATAATTAAAATAAGTTAAAAAATAATAATAAGTGGAGATTTATTATTAGATAAAATATCTGAGTGACCGAAATGAACAAACAAAAGAAGTAAAAGTAACTAAAGGAAATTCTTAATATTAGAAAAAGTACCCAAAGTTTGCCGTGCGCGCGTACTAAACATTTTTCTATATTAAATAATTAATAATCTTTGCGAACAATATTAAATAAAATCCCAAATGATTCAAACCTGCCCGTTCGCGTCGGTCATACTATACCTACCACTCGTAGGCTAGGTCATTCCGAATCACTGACATCTGCTTAATTATTTATTAAATTGTTATACAGTAAACCATCTTACGTATAATTTCCATCTAGATGAAATGCTAAAAGTGACTATTATATTTATTTTCATTAGGATGAATATCAAATTAAAGAAATCAAATAATTTTTGTTAATGTATACAAATCTATATCTACAGTATATATCAACGCGGACTTTTTTAAACAATATTAAAGGGATAATATTTTTGGAGAATATTGTTTTTGTGTCTCATAAGGTTGAGTCGGCGCGCGCCATGTATGCGTTAAGCGAACTTATTTTGGGTGACGTTTTCTAACAACAAACTTTGCAAGTCGTTGCTTAGCAACGGCGGTTGTTATAAACATGGCGGAATAAACTGCATGTCAAATTATTAAGTATTTTAATGTATTGGTATATATCGAAAATATTACAAATATGAGAAAAAAAAACGTATCCTATATTCATCCCGAGACCCTCAAGTATCTCTGTATGAGCATTTTATCACAATTAAATTAGCGGTTTGGCCCTGATTGCGTAAAAGACAGACAGACAGTCAGAGTTACTTCAGAATTTATAATATAGGTATGGATAGATTTGCTGTTTATAATTAATTTATGCTTTTCTTTGATTCTTTTACTTCTTTTGTTTGTTTCAATTACTCAGATATTTTTTCTAATAATAAATCTCCACCCATTATTCTTTTTTAGCTTATTTTAATTGCTTAGGCTTATATTTTCTTACTAATTCTATTGAAAACTGAAAATAATATCATATAAATATAAAATAAATTCGTATAGTCCGCTAGTTGAAAGTAGTAACAAGTGTGATATTTATTTACGTTTATATTTCTATTTCTTTGCTCTGGTGTCGACACAAAGCGCGGCGTTGAGTTCTGCCACTCAACACGCAATGCCTCCAGAATCCGGCGGAAAGTGGGTGCTCATACAGCAGGGTAGGCAGAGGGAACCTAGAGTTAAGATACTCCGTTCTCCACTTTTTAATATTGTTTAACAACCCGTTTTACATTGTACGAGTAAGTTTCAGTTTATTTGTAGCTTCACGTTCAACATAAACAACAAAGTACATAAACAACATTCTCTCTTTCTGCCCATTGGGACAACGTCGTGCGCCTCATATGACGAGGGACTGCTCTCATCCGTTGCCTCCGCTACGCTGACTGAGAATCGAACTCACAACCATCGCATTTACAGTCAAGCGTGGTTGATGGTTCACCAGTCACGATGCTTTAGATGAAAATATTTTTTAATATGATAATTAAGTCAATTTCCATTATATTCTTTATTTTTAGGATTCGGTATCCCCAAAAAAAGAGAGCCCTTATAGGATAATGCACCGTACGTGGGGAGTGCGTGAAAAAATAAATAAATAAAAAGTAAGTAAAAGTATAACAAAAGTGATTAAGTAAATTTTTACCTTGATAAATTAGAAAAGCCGCAAATGTATAATTTCAGAAATGTATCAGGGAGCGGTGCTTGCTTCACTGTTGCGCGCGGCCGTGGTTCGATTCATACGCGGGGGATGAGTCAATTACATGATTACAAGTTGAACAATATGTGCAACGAGGTTAACGGAGTGTCTTATCACTAGGTCTCCTCTGTCTGCCCTGCTACGCTACTCACTTCAACAGGCAATGCTTCCAGAAGTCGGCGGAAAGTGGGAAACGGAAGTTAAAAATTCGGCGGAGGTATGTGGTGGATCTTGTCTCTTAACACTAGGTTCCCAGGTTTCCCGTGCCTACCATGCTACATGCGAGATTCAGCGTGAAACTTAAATACAAAATGGGTAACCACATAGATTCATGAAACAATATTCATAGATTAGGAAACTAGAAGCTGCTGCAGCTACCTGCGGTACCAGGTACCTGCCTGCGGGCGATACATTTATACATTGAGCTAAAAATGCTTACAATAAACTTGATGTTTATTGTTTTTCCAAAATAAATATGAAACTTATTTACGATTACGATACGATAAATAAATTGCAAAATCATGTCATATTAAGAGTGAGTTAGTCAAAAATATCATGAAACTATACCTTTTGACGCGAACATTATCATCAACAATAGTAAACAGTACAGGGGCTCTCTCTCTCTCCGTTGGCTCCAAAATGAATTAGTGTTGCTTATTCCTTTTTTTTCGGTTTTGAGGTTAATGCTGTGAGCCTTTATAGCGACACCGGGTGGGGAGGGAAGAGGGTACCTCTGTCCCTGAGGTTTATTCCTTTAATTCAATATCTTTTAATAGTTGGACTGAAGTAAAATATTATGCAGCCTATACGATGACTTTATTAAAAATTACATTATCTATACGATGACTTTATTAAAAATTACATCAACGTACCTAAAATTATCGTAACATTTTCTACCTCATTAAGTTCACACAATTAGATATATTTACACACAACGTTGTAAGTATTATTTAATGCACCATTCCTTTGACATTACTACTACGTAATTATACAAAAGAAATAGTAATAAACGGATGTGAATAATGAAATTATAAAAGTACAGTGCTGAAGTACTTGCACTAAGTATGATTTAATTTTAAACGTCGCGACTCCGAATTTACAATTATGCAACAATGCAATGCATATGTAACAATGCAAATTGCATTAAACATTCAGGAGTAGCACCTGCCCGGTGCCCGGTGCCCGGTGCCCGGTGCCCGGTGCCCGGTGCCCGGTGCCCGGTGCCTGGTGCCCGGTGCCTGGTGCCCGGTGCCCGAGCCTACCCGAGGACACGCACCTTACCTTCCCCTCTGCTCTCGTATCTTCACTCCAAGATTATCATTTTTGCTAAATAATTTGCACAAACAATGACGCCTTGGTTGTGGCTTTACGACGACTGCCACGAGTAATAACTTATTAGTTTTTTAATCTATGAAAGTGATGATTGTTTCTGTGTGTCTGTATTGTATTGTTTCTATACAATGACTGAAGTGAATATGATTTCTTACGTTATTATTATTGAATTCAAAATGAGCTTTGGACTATTTTTAAATAAACCCTCATTTTGATTTATTTTTCGTTAATATATAATTATATCTTGTATTTTTTTATTTTAAACATACCTTATTGTGAATATAATCGCTGACTGGCAATAGAAGTGTAGAATAGAAGAAATTTGCAAAGTGAGTGACAGACGGACAGGAGTGAGAGAACATGTAATCACCAGCCGGCGCGGCGCCACCTGACGGGAGACACCTCGGCGAGCACTCCTGGAGCTCTAATGAAATGTCGGATAATTATTCTCGCATAATGTATAGGATTACTTCCCGCGAACAATCCGCAATCCGCAAACAGCGGCCCTTCATAAAAATAATTGCGAGTCTTTGACGAGGTTTTAATACGTCCTATGTCTGAACATCGCCTTGCGACTGCAAGTGCTTTAGCTGAGCGACGAATATTTCCCTAATGATTGCGAACGAGTGCTCCGCAGTCCTCGCCACTATACCAGACCCCGGGTACTTCTGGCACCCACTACATCTACGTAACGGAACGTAACGAACGTATAATTATTTAAGTTAATATACAAGTATAAATGATTTGTTTGACGGCGGCGGGAAGTCCGCGAGGCCGCGAGTGCGACAGAGAGGACCGAGGGGTGGGCACCTCGCTTTGAAAGCACTGAGTCTTTAATCTTGCTTACTTATATACACCAGCCAGTACCTAGCTCACATTTAACACTCTTGTATACTTCATGTAAATTAATCTGGAGGTAATGTTTTTGTAAATGATATTTAATATGATATTAGTATGAAGGGCGTAGTGCCTTGTAATGACTGATGAGTAAACAATGTAGCACTATGTGAGTCATGGAACATGAACATCTCGGTATATAGATATTATCTTCTTCTATTCTTAAACTGTAGGATGTATCAACAAAACCAAAAATGTACAAAATAATATTTTAATTAGTCCATTGCAAAGACAACTCAGAAATAAATTAAGAAATTATTGATAATTATATACATTATACATACTTATTTTCCTATTGAAATTGACAAGTTGGACTATTGCACCGAAGTACCAGTACCACCAACAAGTCACACACGTCTGGCAACAATACAAGCGTAGAGTAGACGCTTCCGAAAGACGTAGTATCTTATCACTCACTAGGCTCTCTCTTCCCAGTTGCAAAACTAAAAGAGGGTTTTAGTGAGAAGCTTTTTATTTCAAAGATTTTTTTGTACCGCTTCTTAATATATTTTCATATAGGTATTAATCAGATATATAAAATTATAGTTTTAAAGTAAATCAAATTCAAATGTAGTTGTTCTACAGGAACCTACCAGTGGCCCGAAGGGCAGGTCTTCATTGAGAGGAGTTCGATTTTGAAATTAGACTAGGAGATATATAATATAATTTTACAATAATTCTATGAAGCTGAAAGAAATATAACTAAAGTTGGCAGAGAGGTCTATGAAGGTCTATGAAGCTGAAAGACAGATCTGTACCGATAATTAAGTAATGACGAGCGGCAAAATAGTTATGCTCCATATAGGAGAATCTATATTTACTTAAAGTTAAATAGTACCTTGGATAGAGGTTTATAATATAATTTTATTTAAAAGGACTTTCTAAGTAATATATTTTTGATTCTGTTTTTTTTACTTTCTATATATTAATTAATTGCTTGCGGTCATTTGCATAAACTATATAAGAACGATCGAGCAACGTGTAACTTAATGAAGCTACCACATCCAACATCTTTAACTTAATTACTTAAGCAACTTTCTTCTTATATACACTAAATATAGGTAATCTGTTAAAAAACACAGGTTACCTATATTTTAAAAAATGAAAAGGCTTTAAATGTCTAGTATATAAAAACAATAAAAACTTACTTGGAACTTCGAACAAGCTATCTATTGATAAACGTTAATTATATTCGTTTGGCCATGGGGGCGAGAGGGTACTAAAGTATACCTATTAATGGGCACATATAGGCACATAGGGACTCATAGTGACACTAAGTCACACCTAATGTTAAATAATATAAAACGAAATCGTAGCATGTAAAAAAAATATTTAATTAATTTTACAATCAGCATAGAAAAATAAGATATTATAATACTTAAGGTTTAAAAACGCCGAAACGCTTCAAAAACTAATGTGTAATTTCTGTCAATAAGTATCGGGAGTACCTAAGGTTATAAATGCATCTATGCATCCAGGTGAGGAGAGGCAGGTGAGATACAAGATGAGGCCAACCACGGCATTGGGGTGTGGGCTGTGTTCAACCCTCATTCGAGGATGTAAAATATTTAACATTTTCATTTATTCGCTCTGGTGTCAAGGCAAAACGCGGCGTTTAATTCCGCCTCTAAATACGCAATGCCTCCAGAATTTGGCGGAAAGGGGGAAACGAAGTATTTTAACACTCGGCTCCCTCTGCCTACCCTGCTACAGCGGTAGCTGAAAAAAAATATATTGCACACAATATATTGATATTGGTTATATTATTTAGTTGCAGGAAGTCCACGCTAACAAAATTTCAGACAAGGACGAGATATCTAGTTATTTACATTAAGTTATTATATTCGTTATTATTGACGTCTAATTTATGGAGCAAATGTAAATAATTCTGTCCCTCGAGTAGGAATTGAACCCACAGCCGACACATTCACACTCGGAACTGTACCGTTGCGCCTTGCTACCTACATGCCGACGCACGCATTGCAACAATCAATCGAGCACTAAGGAGAGTTCAGATTCCCGACACTTACTTAAGAGTGTCAAGCCCACGCCTGAGAGATGAGGCGTTCCTATGCTTGTCTTCCTACACTGTAACGCTGGTTCCACGGGAAGAGTGGCGCGTTCTATAGTATATAGGTACCAATGTGTTTTAGTTTCGCGCATTTTTTACATTTGAAATGAAACTGTCACATGTGGCAAGTCGATGGAGAGAATTTATTGGAAAACCTGCAAGTCGCAACATTGTCAGTCCTCAGTTTGTCTATTGTAATAAACATATAAAGTAGATACTTACAAATCATATTAAAAATATGATTAGTAAGACTTAATTTATTTATTCTGATTATTTAAGGAACTAAGTCACACACGTCGTCGTCAGTCCGCCGTCGACATACGACTGCAACAGGATGATGTCTCATTACTGGCTTCTAAAATAAAATATAACATTAATATGAATAAGAGAGATCTCATATAATGTAAAGCAATATAAGGCATATCTCTTATTTGCCGAGTTCTGAATAAATAAACATTTGGCACAGTGATGTAAATAACTCTATATAAAGAGTACAGTGGAGTAGAGATGAGTAAATAGTGCTGGAGAGAGGCGGGCCTGCTTTAATGAGATCATTTCGTTCATAATGGCGGTGCGACCTTACATAGGTCGTTACGGAGGACTCGAGGTTACTTGCTGGTTTGCTTGGATTATATTATGAAGCTAGCTGCTTCTTGTGATTCCACCCGCGTGGACAAATGGAAATACCTAAGAGTTGTTTATGACACGTGTGACATGAGTCATGATTCATGACACAATCTTGAGGTAGCTGACCGCAGGTATGGCGGGTTGCCACGGTCTAACGTTATGTAATTGGTTGCCTTTCTAGAAAAATAGATTATCGAACTCAAAAAAGGCTTTTCAGCTTAAGCCAGTGGTCTTAAGATTTGCATGTTTAACCAAAAAACTCTACATATATTATTAAGTACCTATAGGTATTATCCGGGCAGTGATGGATATGGAAAATGGTTCTGAGTTTGAATTCTATTTTAAAAAGTGCGTATATTAGAATTACTCTCGATCTAATTCAATAAAATGATTTTAGCTTTGTTATGAAAAAAATATGAGGACGTTGTGACGCAGGTGCACCAGCGAGCAACGATGGTGGGTCGAACTTCCGCTTGGGAGAATGAAATATCTAATATTTTTAGTTTCTCGCTCTGATAACGTGACAACGCGATGTAGAGTTAGACCACTCAACACGCCATGCCTCCAGAATTCTGCGGGAAGAGATGGAAAGAAGTATCCAAATTATCTAACACTAGATTCCCAGGTTCCCTCTGTGTATCCTGAAATGTGCGGCATACAGCGTGAAATTAATTAAAGGTAATAAAAAAGAAATAGATTTGTGCATCGATGAGAGTGGGATGATTTTAAAAAGAATTATAGGACATCAAACAATAACTAATTTATAACATTTACTAACTTATAACAATTTCAATAGAAAATGAAATGCAATATACTCGTAGTGCATCGGGCGTAGAGTCTATGTCGGGGAGGACAAATGTAATAAGAACGTGAGAGCGACTCCTACTCCTACGCGCCTCGCAGGATCTGCTTGCGATGCTGTACTGGTACTTACTTATTCGTATAATACGACAAATATTTAGTAGGAAAATGAAGTTGTTGCGGCCAACAAATATGCTGGAGATCTTACTGGCTGGCTGTTGTACTTCCTATCTTTTATATCAATTTTAATAATCAAATTATTCACAAGTATTTTTGATTTTGAATAATTTCTTCTTCATTTATAATGAGATATAATCATGATGATAATGATTTAATAATTAGAACAATTTTAATTTTCTTTCTCTTTTTTTTTACGGATAGTATCTATAATAACACTATGGTAAATATATTAAGTAAACAATAATCGGAATATAAAATAAAAATAAGTTTTAAAAACAATTTTCAAAAGGTGTATTTTTTTGCGTTCGGTACCTCAGAAACTCGTAGCGAGCGGGGCGAGCGGGGCGAGGCGACTACTCATCTCCGCACTTTACATAGCCTCTGTGACGGCCTCTCCTGTCCTATATGTACAAATATGTCATATACCTTACTTTGCTTATTTATTGTGAATTCCTAAACAAACTGGAGTTATAAAAGTATTTTTATTAATCTTATATATATACTTATATATATATAATACAACAGTAAACCAAAAATTGTCTGTACATTTAGAATTTTTTACTGAAATGGATAGAGGAACACTTAAAAACAATTACAGAAAGAAGATATATATTTTTTAATTTCTTGTCTGTCTGTCTGTATATATGATCACGTTTATCTCCGAAAATACTGAACCGATTTACTTAGAACTTTCACCAATTGCTTTATTTTAACTCAACGTCTGAAGTTTATTTCATCAAAATCGTTTCATTAAAAAAAGAGTTATGGGCATTTGAATGAATTCAAGGTATGAATTTGCTTGCAAATATATAGCAATCCATATGTATTACTTATACTTATAATAAATCTGTATTTGTCTGTGATAAATCTGTATTTTTAACTGACTTAGAAAACAAGGAGGAGGAGGAGGAGGAGGTTCTCTACTAAATATTTTCGATTCGATATTCGATTAATTATTTTTGATTCTATTTCGATATTGAATTATTCGATTCGTTTGGGTATGTTTT
This sequence comes from Heliconius nattereri, assembly GCA_013403645.1. Lineage (NCBI taxonomy): Eukaryota > Metazoa > Arthropoda > Insecta > Lepidoptera > Nymphalidae > Heliconius > Heliconius nattereri. Next base: position 132,089 of record JAAIXI010000249.1, read on the forward strand.
GTAATATGCAATATTACAATTATTTTACAAAGAATATTATAAATTTTTACCCAAATCAATAATTTAACATTTAAGGCTTTTTCTGAGCGAGTACATTAAATAAGTCATGAATAAATTAAATGAATAATCATGTAGTTCACGCGGGCGAAGCTGCGGGTGGACCGCTAGTTTGTTTTAATATAATTCTTATGTAGAGATATAAAATACAATATATATATATATATATATATATATATATATATAGTCTCTTCACAGAGATCAGTCAGCCTGCGTGCGAGCAGGACCTGGCATGTCGCCTTGGTTTTACTTCCACTCGGGTGTTAGACAAGGTGGCGCCATGTCAGCTTGGTTGTTCGACTTGTATTGGGATAGCTGTCTCCAAGGAGTGAAACTATCTATCTAGCTAGCTACCTAGGTAGATAAATAGATTGATAGCTTTCATTAAAATGCTATGCTATTAAAATGCTATTATTTATGTGTTAAATCAATAATTAAAACATAAAAAGTAAATTGTAACAGGGATATAATAATGTCGACGTAGCTCGATGAGGATGTATGGCTTAGTTGGTCAGAGCATTTGAACGATTTCCAGGAGGCGCGAGTTCAAATCCAGCAACGTTCAAATTGTATATGTTTTCTAAGAAATATATTTCTTTCTTAAATGTGGAATAATTCTTATAAATAGTAAAAAAATATATGCGAGTTGATGCCAGATGTAGAGGCGAAAAAGGTATGCACAGACAGCTTGGCTAGCCTAGTAGGAACTTGGCTAGCTAAAAGCTAATAAAAAAGGAAGAAATATATATATATATATATATTATGTTTTATAATTTTATATAGAGATTTTACGAAATACAAATAAAGTAAAATAAAAAAGATTCCATTGATTTTTAATATTTCATTTAAGACATTTAAGAAAAGCTAGACTAAAATATATCTACAAATATGTGTACTATTTATGTAATAGAATGTTAATATACATTTAATAGCAAACGAGTATAACGTCAATGTAATTGGAAGAATCACATCAGCTACAAATTTTTCCTCTCCCGTCAAATAATCTACGCAATCTCGACGCGCAATATTCTGGCTTTTCGGTCGAAAATACACTCAAAATCGGTACAGTCATTTTGCTCTTTACTTTAGTAGGAATAAGAGAGGAAATACACGCAAAAATATGTTGGTAATGTAGGGACGGCTGTCACTAGTGGAAATTGCTTCCGATCTTTGCAATGTTTTGATTTAGGGGTATCACTTATTTTCTTCGTTTTCTTTTTGCGTTTTAGATTTTTTTGTAGATGGTGTAGAGTCAAACGTTTAGTCTATTTGTGGGGGTTCAGGCAGCTCATTAACGCTAGACTATTACATGCTCCTTCACGGAGAATACGGAGAGAGTAATAGTGGGAACGAGCGATGCGGACTTCACTTCTCCTTCGAGGGGCACACTGAACTACTGAGACGTCATCTAACGAACGACTCCGCTTCGTTATATACAATACCTGTGGGTTACTTTCTACGTACTAAAGTGTTTAACTAATTCATTCATTCACATTTTACTATTTACTGTAAATACTCTACTAAGTAGGAGACTGGTAATGTGGTAATGTTAATTTTAATTATATAGTAAAATAAATGAGTAATAAATTGTCTGAAACGAACGAAACTAAATCACCATGAAGGGAGCTTTCAGAGTAAAATATAATTAATAAAAGTTGTTTCACAGATGTTGTGCGAGATCTACTCGTATAAGTCGTACCACCAGGAATGGGCAGAAAGACAAAACACTCTTTTGATCAGTTTGCAATGTGTGGGAGGTGCACGAGTACGACGTAACGATAAGTGACAGAGAGAACTTAGTGTTATGATACTCCGTTCAAATAAGACCGTAGCTTTAAAAAATACTATGTACCTCGTAATTAAAATTGAAATTTACTAACAAACTATGTGTTTCGAAGGCAGCCCTGCTCTCTCCTGCCACTTACAGTATTAGGGCTCCTTGTTCGAGTATAATTCGATAACGACGTCGCCATGCTGCCCCGACCCCACCACGAATTATCCAATCAACGGCCTGATGAAACTACCCCTCGGCGAGGGACCTTTTGTCAACGAAATTATTTCAAATATACACATTTTATTTATTATTATGAGGTTTTAAGAACATAGAAATAATGTTAAGAAATTATTCATGGATTACCATGTTATACATGTTATTAGATATATACAAACTGGAGGATTTCTTCGCCACTCGCACACGTATGTACATATGCGCGAGAATACTGCACTTTGCTGCTTGCTGCTGCTTAGTTTCTACTGATAGGTACTTTACTCCCTCTATATCCTACTTCCTACTAATATTATAAATGTGAGAATTTGTGTGATACACCAGAGTAACACATAGGCTACAATTCAATTAATATAACCATAAGTTAACGCGGGCGAAGCCGCTGGCAGGCCGCGATTATTGTATATGTACCACATTCGTCATTATTATTAATGTAGTGTATTAATACTACATATATAAAGCAGTGTAGTCTCTTATTTTATATTTTTCTCATTTGATTCACCGTTGCTTGTTCTGTGTAGAAATAGATCAACTTGATAAAATACAATGGAGTAGCTTTTAAAATGATCGACTGTCGCCGAGCAACGGAGCTGTGGAGTGCGGAGCAAAACAAATTAAATAAGAAACGACTTCCACAGCTTTCTCGTACCTTAGAGTACTATAGAAATGGGATGATGAATTCATTTGAATGTAATTCTGAAATGTGGTTATAAGATCTGACGTTCAACCCGTCGACCAGCGCAGTGCTATACAAAAATGACAAGTTATTTCATAAGCCTCAGCGTCCCACAATTTGGTCGGTGTTCGTAGCGGCACGTAGCGCGCAGCACCCCTCGAGGCGCCCTCGAGGCGCCCTCGGGGATCTTCTCCTCTGAATCGCGCATAATTTCTTTTCCTCCGACCAATTTCATTTTAAATTTATTCAAAGGAGCCTCGTTTCGAACAATGCTTTATTAGAGGTTTAGCAATTTTTCATATTGAATTACGACTTTTATGAAAGTCTCCCTTGGAGGTTTTTTTGAGAGGCAAATATATTGAAGACGGAGGAAGCAAACAAATGGTGCGTGATGGTGGTGATGGCGGTGCGTGATGGTGGGGGGTAAATTACGGAAGCTTTAAGAAGAAATAATGCGTCTGCCTTGTTCTTTTATTTTTGAAATTATATAAATGAATTTTGGGAAATAAAAAAGAGAAATAAAATATGTGTACGTACTCTCTATTTATTCAGCATTGTATTTACATATAGATAGTGTACGTACATGTGCGTACATGTGTACAGGGTGGTCTGAGTTTGATATATATTTTTCTATTAATAGAATATATCTGGAAATTGGTTCCGTATAAATTTTGTAAAAAACTCCTTAAATGTTCTTCTATATTAGAGGACGAGTTTATGTGCTAAATGTTAATAATCAAAGTTTTATACTTTATCGAACTTTTAACGATTTTGTATATTTTATTTTTTTCTTCATATTTATTTAATGCTCATTTTAAAGTAGCTTCTTAAGCTTAGTTCTGGGCTTGAATAGTGCTGCTACGTCCAAATTAGTTTTCCTTTAGCGAACTCCCAATTCTTAAATATCCCAAATGTAATAATGTATGTAACAGAATCTATCTATCTACATATTACTTGTGGATTAACATTCTAAAACATGTATATTACATCCCTCTAACTACGGCAGGACCGTCAGCGTTAGGGTGGAGAGGGCTTTCTCCGCAAGCTACCCGGTCAATGAAGGCGTAACCACAGGGTACCATCTGGTCTCTGACCCTCTACTAATGCTAAGCCGACGACGTGCCGGTCCAGTAGGACACAACCTTGGCGCTATATGCCGACGATATTGCCCTGCTCACCAAATCCCTCAACCCCAACCACGCTACCATCAAGCTCCAACGATCTCTCGATCTGCTGCCGAACTGGCTGGCGGAGTGGAGGCTCACCATCAACGTCAAGAAAACCTAGGCCAATTCATTTGGAGATTTACTTCAGACTACCTCCTCCGCTGAGCCTGTAGGGCCAGCAGATCCCTTGGAATACAAGACTCACATACCTGGAAGTCGTGATCGGCAGATGGTTGACAGATGCATGACAGGGTCAGCCCAAAAAGCTGCTAACGCCGCTAGTTCGCTCTCATCTGCCACTACGCACAAAGCTTGCGCTCTACAAAGCGTACGTGATGCCCCACCTCACGTACGTGGGTACGTATCTGGTACGCTTTAGCGAGCACCCGCCAGAAGGACCTCCTCCATCCTGCAGGTAGTCCAGAACCTCACCCTATGGCGAGTGACCCAGGCCCGATATTTGTCAGGAATACCACTCTTCACCGCGATCTTAAGATGGAGAGCCTGGCGGAACACATCAGCTGGCGCGCGTCTACCGCGTTTCGCCCCGTGGTACACCAGACCGCCAGACGCTCAAAGACGTTCCAGGGATCTCCTTCTACGTCGACTCCGGGCCACATTGGCCCATCCGAGGACGCACCTATAGTTATAGGTGCTACGCTCTGAAGCCGTTCCTCGTGCTTTTTGGGGAGAAAATGGTTGAGCAGGATGACAAACATTCCATAATAAATCTCTCTAAAAGTCTTCCGTTACTGAGGGACTTAACCAACAACGCACAGACAAAACTACTGGACTTGAAAAGGTATTGCAGGTAGGCTAGGGAGTGCAGGGGAACACTAAGAGAGGATTTATCATATTTCTTATAGAAACAATATAATCCTATATATAAGATCCTATATATAATATATATACTATATATACAAATTATATTACGTCCTAAAATCCACGCAAACAAATTTGCGGGCGACGACTAGTTTTTTACTAAAATAACTGCATGAGATGTGAGTGTGTGGGTGAACGAGCTCGAGATGAAGCATTATTGGTATTCACATGACATTTGTGTGCGAGTAGCTGTCTCTTGGAGCGAGTAACAGGTGCTAGTGAAGTGACGGTGTGTTACTATAAGTTGTCTTTGATTATATATTTTTAGAATTTTAAACCTTTTAAAACATTTTTTTTTTATTATTATTTATTAAGTTAAGCAATTACTTGGAATTTTTGAGCATTGTTGAAACTGTCTGTAGATCACTCGGTTCACTCTTTTTTATTTGTTAAGAAATAATCCGCTTCAATTTTGACAAATAGGAAAATGTTTTTTTTTAAATACAGGTAACTATTTTATTACATGTAATGTTGTTTAATTTCCTTATGACTATAAGACGGCTAAGCTACGCCCTCAAAGACAATGTACGCACTTTATACATATGCATCCTGCTGTATAATAAAGTGTTGCAGTCAGTATCATTAGCAAATGCTCTCGATGACAGCTCTACATAGGTAGAGCTTGCGCACTCTGCAGTCTATGTGTTACGGTACAGTACGGCCGACGAGTCGTGGGCCCTCGTCGACCCTCCTGCAAATACAGGTGGCGAGGAGTTACTCCGGCCGCGGCTGTAAGTACATGGCTGGTTTACATAATTACGCGCGTAATGCACACACTCGATGACAGTCCTCATTATGCAGATGAGGCGTCTCATCCGGCACTCTCGCTGAGTAATGATTTTTCCAACTTTTTTGTAGACTAGCTTCTCATTTGGTTGCACTTGGTTTTATTTTTTTTTGTATGCAATTTTTATTTTGAGTTCTTGGTCCAGTTAAGCTAACATTAGCTTGGATTAGAAGGATAGGTACACTAAGTTGTGCACTAAGTGTTCATAATAATGTAACTACGTAGTTGCTCCATGTGATGGTTCGTTATTTGAGGTCATGTACTAAAATACATCTTTATACACTTTTTCTTCATTAAAATTTGAAATCTACGATAAACAAAATGTTTTTCGTTAATTTTGCATCATGTTTTACATTCTCAGAAAAAAATGCTTCAATAGCTGTTGATAACGTAAACTCACATAACTAACAAAAAATAAACATAAAAATAAATATTTAGCCCAGTATAATTCATGATGGTTCGGCGGGGCTTCGCCGGGGCACGGCGGGGCTGGTCCCCGGTGGGCGCGGAGACACCCACATTACTTGATAGTGCATTTTATATATTTTTACATTTGCGCACAAAACGCTCATTACGGAATGCATTTGCTAACGAACGAGATGAATCTCGGCGACGTACATAACGCCGTTCGAGATAGTCCAGGGGGTGGGACTGCGTTTTTGATGTCTCGAGTAAGATTTGTATTTTTAAACTTCACTTTTATGCGTACTTTTAAATATCTCAGGTTACAAATATAAGAACCCTAAACTGAAGTTTTTAAGGTACTTATTTGTTTATTACATGTTTCCATTTATTTCTTATATAAAATATTTTATATATTAGCACCTTAATATAAAATAGATATATACTTTTAAATATTAGGTACTTACATATAGATTTGTCTTGGGTGCAGATCATAAATGGGAATTTCGATTTATATTGCAATCTTTTGGACTCTACAGTAATTTGTTACGATTTCAATTTCTGTCCAAGAAAAAGAAAATACATGAGTTTTCCTATTTTTTTGTTCATCCAGGTTTACTTATATGGCGGCAGCTCGAAATGAAGCACGATTCATATATGATATGACGAATGATAATCACTTATGAAAAGTGAAAGAAAATGAAAAGTAAACTTTAAGAGTTGGCCATGCCAAGGGCAATAGTTTCGTTCTCGGAGCAAAAAAAAAGTAAGAAATTCTAAGCAATCCAATTTCTTATAATATTTCCAACCACCTCCTGAAGTATATAGCTCAAAAATGGCCGGGCACATGGCTAGAAGCTTTGTCTTTAGGTAACGACGCAGTTCCGCCCAGTAACGATGTCCCGTTAATGACTCACTCCCCCCCCCCCCCGAGCCTCCCTCCTCTCGGCGTCATCTCAAAACAATGACATTATAGTGGGAGTAGTTATATAGCGCCGGCTGTGAGGCTGCAATATCCCTCATTGCTGGGGGAGGCACCATTATGTAAATAACGTAGGTGATAGTTTTGTTTAAGTCGATGGCTTCAGAGGAGTCGAGGTGTTTTTACATTAAGCTGAATGCGAGCATTGTCTCCTTTATATAGAGCTTTATGAAGTGCGTGACGCGCTCCCGTTCTATTATAGTTGGATTTCTTTTTTGTTGTCAGCGGACGTTGCGTGGCGACGCGCGACGTCGTTCCGGTACTCGTTATGGGGATAATATTTTGTCCAATTTTGTTGTGGTTGATGGAACAGTAGAGTAATCTGCTCTAGAAGTACGCAAGGCAGCATATTTCATAAAACGTCATAGGTAATTTTTTTTTCGTAGAATAACAAAAATATCTGAAACTGGAGTTGCTTCTTCTCACAACTATGAAGTTCAATTAACTTAAATCAAACAGGTCACTAAATTATTTCATTTGGTCTAATTTACATATTAAACCAAGAACAAAGTCTATTTATTTCAAATAAAAAAAACACAAAAAACCTTTTTCACGCAACAAATAAAGCAATAATGCTCAAATATATGTAAATGGGACGTTCCTATGAAAGATGTTAACTTGCATATATGAAAATATCCATTTGAATGAAGAAATCAGGGTCGCCAAGTTATTCCATTTCGCCCTCAAGCGCCCGCGCTCCGCCGCTGCCTACATAATACATCACGCTTCAACAAGCGGAAACTTCTGACTCGGCGCATGCCATTATACGCGTATACCACATACAGTAGGTCTTACTTGACTTTACTCTTTGTAAAACTTATATTGCCAATCGCCATATGCATTTAATTACTTTAAATGAATCGCTGTGAAATTATTCTGAAGAAACCTTACCTAACTTAACATAATCTCATAATCTTAATATAAAAATCTAAAAGTAACTTTTATCTAAAATAATGATATCACTACGACGACGTCACATCACTAAAGTGAATGTAAATATGACGGACGCAGTCAATCTCTATTCACTATTAGTGTATAAAGCACTTGAGATGAGCACGTACTTCATTTGAGCCCTATCTCAAAGCTTCCTCTCAAATGTGTAAAACATTAAAAAGATACAAGGAAAGTAGAGGGAATTTTAGTATCAGCGGGTTTTATCTCTAAATTAAGTTTTTTTGTTAAAAAGGTGTATCTGGAGTGGGGTAGGCAAAGGAAGCCTAGTATTAAGCCAGTTCATAAAAAGTTAGTATTGGTTATTCTAATAAATCTCGTTTTATTCATGTTACTTTAGCAATTTTGACCTCCTCTCTCTTAGGTCCATCCTACGTAGTTTTGTTTGTGCCTTGTATTACAGCCACTCAGTAACAAATACAGATTTTGATCTATGAAATATATTATTGTCACTATCATCATTTTTCATATTGACAAAATAATATTGTGTAATATTAGATAAAGGAAGCACAGAGTGTAAATTAAGAATGGGTAATTACTTGTGAGACCACCTTTACTTATTGTTAATCACATACAAAAGACATCAACGCAAACTATTCCCGCCCACCTCGCCACTAATGAGTTCGTGTCAGTTCGTGAACACTGTAATATCCTCATCCTCTTATTTTCGCTAAAAATAATCTAAAAAAACATCACAAGAAGACGGAAAAAGTAAATTATACATCTACGTAATGATCGCGGTTCTCAAAGAGCGGTTTTCATTTTCAAAGGTCTTTGTAGGGCCCTTCGTTAGAGCGGGCAGAGTACAAAGACTGCGCCTCAACAAAATAATATGGAAATGCGAAATGAAAATATCAGAGAAGCAACCACTCCACCACTCCGCCTCTCCGCCTCTCCGCCTGTCCAATCAGTCCACAATACTTATAATTCTAAACATCGGAAAATACATCTTGCTCTTTAAGATGCGGATGGTGCTATCGATTTGTGAATACATTCGCATTTTTCTTATGTATTTTAATGAGATTTTATAAGACTAGGTACGTAGGTAGTTATTGTATACGACACAATGTTGAAAGGGAAGAAATAAACAAGATAAATGTAAAATAACAGTTAGGCTTTGTTAAAAGTGACTGTCTTCTGTCCACCGTGGCAGTATCAGCTAGACCTCGCGGGCGTCCGTCAGAGTTCGACCTGCCCTCATACTTTAAAATATTATACGTTTAAAATGTGTCTATAAATATTTGTACAATAATAATGTTTGTATGATATACATTTTACCTTATCATATTATGTAACACGCTTATGTAACGTAAATTTGACCGGTTTTCTATATACGAGTATAGCATGATTTTTTTCATATACATCAAATATACTTAAGATTTACTAATCTTAAGTATATTCTAATCTTAATCTACACTATACTATACTAGTAATAATAGAAATATTGAACAAAAATGAACATATTTAATTATAATAAAAAGCAGTGCATCTATATAGTATGCATACATACGCCTTACATATAATGTTACGAGTGCAAGTGCAGTCAATGTACCGCTGACATAAAAATGCTATTTCTTAATATATTTGCTAAATAATACGTTAAATGGTTGCTCGGCCCGAACACAACCGTCGCTCGTAATCCCTTTACAAATCAAAGGCAAATCGATCGCATTTCAAAGGACTACAAAGGCTTTTGAGGCTTTCAAAAATTGACAACCAGTATTTGATAGCGTCGCTCAGTACCCGCCTCGCCTTAAGTGGATTAAAGAGATAAAAGTGGTTAAGAAATGACCAAATGTCATCGGTATTGACATTATGTGCATGTCAATATCTCAGCCACATTTACGAGACAGAGGAACGGAGTGTCTTATCACTAAGTTTCCTCTACTTACTTTGTTATACGGGAAAAAAAGCATGAAGCTGCTCCTTTTTGTTAAGTTACCTATACATTTTTGTCTAAACTCTAAAACCATTTAGTTTATGGCAGCATTAAGCAGTCCACATGTCTTGCCACAACTAAACAAGCGTGTCATCTTTCAACACACAAGGACAGTTTTGAGTTGAGTCCCGTTGATATGTTTATAATTGAAAGGAATAATGGTTTGCTAAAACTTCTCTATAAATAAGATAGATAAGATATTAATTAACAAATAACATGTACAATTTTTGTTACATCTGCTGGTACCCACACTAGGTATTCCTATATCGTGGGTTCCAATATATGACTAAACAATTTACGTTTAATATTGACACTCGTTTAACAGTATATAGATAAAACAGTAAAAAGGTAAATAATTATAATAAACATAAAGGTAATTTTAAAACAACTCTTTTTTTTTCTTTTTTTAAATTGTAGGTAATTACAGTTAGTATAGTAGTATGAAATAATAATAATAGGTACTATTGTCTATGTGATAAAATATTTTCAGTGTTATTTTATTATAGTCTAAGGTAGCGAGCCATGACGAAATTTTAGTTTTGGCTTTTTTGAAGATTTGATCTTTTTTTTTTACACTAGCAAATTTATTGTAAATAAATATTTCAATGTAAGGACTAAACGCCTAGCAAAATAAGACCTTATACTAGGCAGTGGAACATTAAAGTTTCTGCGATTAATCAGAGTATTATACTCTTCTGAGGACGCTATTCTTTGGTGTGCTTTCAGCTTTAAGCAAAACAATTGACGTACGGTAAAGACGTTACTTTCCTGATAGAGCTTAACGGTTGGGTAAAGGAAAAGTTTCTTTAGCATCCTTGAGTACTGATCTTTGAGCTCTTTCGAGCTAAATCTCGATTGTACCAACTTTTGTGTCAGGCGGTGAGGTGACATCAAGTTGTACTTAGGACAATATTTCCATCGTAATCAAAGGGTGTACTGTTAGTAGAGACAGTTTGCCAAACGTCTATAACAGGCTTATCACCTAACACTTTATATATTAATAAATATTATACAAATAAAACAAATAGCGAAAGATAACATGTCCGAAGTGCAGCGGCCGCGTCTTCGAGGAGTTGTCACATATTGTTTTGTTCGCGCGACGCTTTCTAAAGTATCTGGACCGTGAAATAACCGCTGGAACCAGCGTAGGAAGAGGGAACCAAGTTCAAGTTCCTTAGTTTAACGTCGATTATCTCTCAGAACTTTAGCCACTAATAACATTTTTAGAAACAAACAAATGAAACCAATTTTTAAATAGGAAATCATAGCAAAAATAATTTCAGTTTACCCACTTAAACTGTTATTTCTGATGTACAAGAAAGAGTATTTTACTTTTTACTTTTACTTTACTTTTAAACATTTTTTCGCATCTCTCATATTTTTTGGGGGTTCCATTTAAAGGTCATTTGGGGGTTAGGCAAAGATAAATTAGTAATTATACAGTTATATATAGCCTACAGCGGACAATCTAGCTCATTAATTAAAGAAACCGTGATGAGAGTACCTGCTCGTATTTTAAGTATGTTATTTAATGTTATTTTCGAAATTTGTATCAGTATGTTGAAAAAATATATACAAATATTATTATAAACCTGACTGTAAATCAACTAAAATATAGAACAACAAAAAAAACTGAGACACGCATTTGTCCACTAAATGCTGCTACAAGCTGCAAGTGCTGTATAACGTGCACAGAGCTATGAACTACACATGTGCGTCCCACCTGGAGTGGTTCACTGGACAGTCTCAAGTCTACCTTACGACAGCGTGACATATCGGTAATCACAGCTTAAATAGTCATTCACAACTACATTCTTTTTAAAAAATCCCAAAGAAAAATCCATCCAATAACGCTAACGGAAACCCAAATAACGACCAATTCGTTTTAATTGACTTTACTTACTCTAGTGGTAAGAGGTAAGTTCGAGCCTGTGGAAGGCAATGTGATAAATTGCGAGCTTTTACCTCTAAACTTCTATCCACTTTTCTGTTCCGCCTCTTATGCCTCTTACTTGGAGGCCCTCGGGACGATCGGTGCCGTCTATCCTCTGCGTAATGGCTGGTTCCGCTGTTGCCGCAAGGATCTACGAACTGTTTGATTTTTATGAAATTCCTAAAAGGTAAAAAATAAGGAAATTCTATTGTATAATACAAATCTCACTGGCGTTGTTGTCAACGTTGTACCACGTGATCTAGACAAGCGTGTTCTTTTGTTCCCCAATGCTGAACTCAATTCTTAGCTCTACTGTGGAATTATATATATATCCCAAAACGCACAGATAATATAAGAAAAACTATATAAAAATATAAAGGCTTATTTATTAGTATTTATTTATTATTGTAGAGTAATTTAATAGTTATATTTTAATAGTAAGTGTAAAAAAATTTCCAAGCTTCCCATTAAGTCGAACACACATTTTTACACATATTTATCAACTTAAATAAAAGTACACATAGCAAAAACATAATATATCTACAATAAATTAATTTTAAAAAATATATTTTTCAACACCAAATATTTTCTTAGCTCCGTCCGACGCCAGCACATAGCACTCGTCGCATCGGACGATTTGCGATTTCCTAAAGAGTGCTCGCCCTCGAGGGCCCTCTGGGTAACCGTGCATCACCTACCCTCCCCCTCTCTGCTCCCCCTACCTCTCCCCCTCGCACCCCCAACACCCCCTAACTCTGGGCCTCTCGAACAGTGCTAGAGGATATAGGTAAATCTTCATATCATCGAAAAATTCTTTAAAAACCATTCCGTGGGAGAGCGATTTGCTCTACGTTTTTATTTTCATTTTTTTCTAAAAACTCTTATTTTTGTTGTAACTTTATATTATAAATGTGAAACTTTGTGAGGATGGATGTTTATTCCACTTTAACGCACTTTTTAGTGATACAGCTTACATATGTACATCGGCAACTATGTAAAGATGTTGTATAATTTGGATATATAATAAGATGAAGCGGACGAAGCCGCAGGCGGGTCGCTACTTTTATATTTGTTGTGCAATTGTGTGTTTGTTTAAAATATTAATGGAAACCTTATTGGCTGCTGTTATGTACTTGTGACTACTGAGTATGCATGTATGTTACCGGGAAATATGACTTCTACCTCCAAATATCCAGATACGTTTAATGCTGGTGAGTGACAGATAACGTGGGGGCTGTCAGTTAGTTAAGAGAGGAATTCTTACAGGGAAGGTTTCGGGAGGAGGTGAAGCTTTACGTTCTATAGTTCGACTACTGGTATGTTTTAGATACGATTATTCTAGTTTAGTAGTGATTATCTTAAGTAAATGTAACGTAAATATAAAGAATAATATTATTTATAACTAACCTTCTGTATGTCCTCTTTTTAACATGCATACTCTTACTGTGTAAAACTATATATTTTGTACTCTAGGTACATTTCGTTTAATAAAAACTCTAAGGCTAGTGTCTATACGTACACATGTTGACAGTACGCACTGACGAACGAAGTAACGAACAATCGCACTAAGTGATGTCATAGCCAGGGGGGTGCACGCCAACCCCTGAGCCCTTATATCACAAAAACAAATATGTAAATGCCTGTCAAAGCCATATAAATGAATAATTGTTAAAGTCTACATCATAGACGTCTCTAGTGACAGTGACGTATCGCGATCAATGAATAATTATTTTATTTTTTAAAAAATATATATTATTTAGCACGTATACAAATTGTCCTTGAAAAAGCTTTAAATTTATAAATCTTTGTATAATTCTATTGTAAAATACGTATTAGGCACGCATGTGGGTTTGTGAGGGTGACTTGTAATAAGGGTTAGATGTCACGTCGGAGGTGAACTACCCCCATGCAGCTTTATCCTTGCAGCTTTTGTGCGGACTGTACATTACATATGTTATATAAGTTTAGACATGAAAGAAATGTAATCATTTTAAAGTTGATTGTTATAATACTTAGTAAAATAACTCTATGTACGTCCGTCACTGAGTGCCTCACACACAGTGTACAGACTAAACTACTGGATTTTTACATTAACGGGAAATAGCAAGATTTTCCTTTTTAAAGTCCACGAAAACAGGTGTGGGCGACCTCTAGTTTATAGGTTCCAGGTCTTCTAGGTTATAGGTTCAACTCTCACTCGGAGTTATGGATATATTTAAATAATTTTCTATTTCTCGATTTCTAGATAAAGCACGTCGCTGAATTCTCTCACTCATCAAATAGTATTTTAAAAATTGGGCGGGAAGATGGAGACGGACTGGATGGAACTGTAGGTTCCCCAAACGTGTAAAAAACAATTTTAATACGCTTGTAATATTTCCTTAATATTATGAAATAACAATAACAACATTTGAAATGGAACACGTCCCTTTGTCGTGTTGCTTATAATTGTAATAAACTGTCAATCAAGCCGTATCGGCGATCTCGTAGACAGCGTCGACGGCTGCCAGAGAACAACTATTCAGAAATGGTACCAAACATACTAATATTTGACATTTTCCGTATTTAACCGTGAACAGTACCTTTTACAGATATTTAGTAGTTACTAAATGATCTATGATTAAGTTTTCTACAAAAAGCTAAGCCATTACACGATTTCGCGCATCTTGAAATCCTTGAGGACTTATACATCTCTCTGTTGTTCTCCTTATTAAAGAGAGAGAGATAATTTATTTTAAAAATAGCTATACGTTTTTCCCGATATAGCGGGGCAGATAGAGGAAGTTTACGCATTACATTATCCAATTGTTGAGACACTGTGCGTTGAGTGGCGGAACTCGGCGTCGCGCCTTTCATCAGAGCAGAGTCGTCGTGTCTTTTTTAACTTAATATCTTTATTTTTATCCTTCATGATCTATTCCGTACGTAGCAAGGTAGGCGGAGGATACCTGGTAGTATTTTTTTTAGTTCCTATGCGCCGCCAACTTTCATCGTCCGTGCCTTTCTTGTTCCTGTGTTTTTCTTGATTAAGGTTTGGTTTTTTTAGAGGGGAACGTAGTGTTAAGATATTCCGTTCCGACTGAGACACTCCTTTCGCCATTTTCCATGGAATTTCGAGGCATTGAAAAATTGCATGATAGATATCATCTTTTTTTTCTCTTCTCTTAATCTCTTTTATTTCAGTTTGCACCTTCCACTACAACGACTAGAGGGAAAATACTAAACTACAAAATTATTGGATATTCAAAGAAAAAAGCTAAACGTATAAATAATAGTAATACAATGATGGCGCCCCCCGCGCCCCCCCGGTGCGTCTGTTTTGTGTACATAATATTGTATTGAAATGTAAACATCGCACCCATTTCGGTGTATTTGTAGGTACGGACTTCGAATACAGCATAGGGCGTAGCAAGCGTAGGGCGGAGGGAGTACCCTGTTACAAGCAGATGTGTTAGAAACTATTATGTTCAATAGAAATTTGAATTTCATTATTAACGAAATTGTTAATCAACCCTTGTATTATTATATTTCTACCCTTATTTTTTACTGACGTCGATAATGTTTTTTTATTATAATATTATTGTAGGTATTCAAAAGAGAAACAGTCGTGGCCTGGATTTAATAAATTCTCACTCGAACGAATGATTATATTTTTATAGCTTCTCATAGGCAGAGAAAAAGGGAGGTTGAGACATTTTATTCTCATTTGAACTCTTCCGTTTTCCGCTTTCCTCTCAATTGTCGAAGTATTGCGTGCTTAAAGCTAAAAACAAGTTAAACATATTAGTTTGGAGGAAGTGTAGATAGTGCAAGTTCATTCAGCATTGTTTACTTTAGAAGTGGTAATGTGAGCCTCAGGGCAAACACAAACAGAAACGCGATACCTCCGATCAATCAATGAGCAATACAAAGCGGTTGTTAGCAAACGAGCGGAGATCGGCGAGCAATATGGCTCATTACGGCGGAAGTCGTGGGTTCTTTACTTCCTTTCAATCAACTTACGTCGATCTTGTCTTTAATTTTGTTCCTGCCTTTTGTTTGTATTGGAATGGTTAACGGTTTGATATGGGCTTAAACAGCCCCTGATTCTTTATGTTTCTTCAAATACAATATTTATTTATTAGCAGCTATACAGCATGTATATTTAGGGAGAGATGAAACCAAGCCATATATATATTTTTTATTTTTTTAAATCTCCTGTATTATTGACTCCGTGAAAAGCGACTTTGACTTCAGGTTCAGGTGATACAGCTTGAATTAGTTTTTTAAAAAGCTTACATTTTGACTTTGCATTTGCAAGTTGAAATAATTTTCCGACTATCTGTAATAATTTTACTGTTTTATGTCATACAAAGAGTTGTCTTCTCATAAAATTCCCTTCATTACTGCTGAAAATAGGTAATTAAAAGTATTAAAAAAAAGGTAATTAAATGAGTACTAGCAAACAAGTAAAGTCCATATCAAAAACGTACAACGATTTGAGACTTCTTCGGTTAAGTGACGCACTGAGGGATACGGTAGGTAATAGAACGGAAAAACTGAGTTAAATAGTAAAAAACATCACCCAGTGAAAGACTTACATGAAATGGTAGTAATATCCCTACAACAAGCTATCATCTCTAGATTGACCTCGTATTACAATATGTACAATTCTGTTATATTCTATGGAGAATCGTCTCGTCAAAGTTTTCATTTACGAGATGATTTAAAAAGATTTTCTTTCTTGCCTCTTCAAAGAAATGCTCTTTAATTGCATTTCTCTTTTAAACTCTAGAAACTCTCTTAGGCTAGAAAACCTAGCATCGCAAGTAAGAGCATCCACCATCGCACCTTTTGTAAATAAGCACGCATGCACGAAAAGTGTCAAATAGGAAGAGAGCTTACAATATGCAGCTCTCGAAAGTAAATTTAGGCATCTCATGATTGCGGTTTAAAATAAAAAACTAAGAACTAGATAACACCAACAAACGTGAAGTGAGGGAATGATTAGAGATACTTGTATGCTCGTATGTATATTGGTAGTACATTGGTAGGCCGTCGACTCGTATGTATAATGTAATACTTATTTTGTAATAAAAAATGCGATATCAAGAAAATCACATGGTTTGAATTAAAAGTGATAACAATTAAACTGGCTCAGTGGCAGGTGAGAATGTGTCGACTCACGTCGTTCAAAGACTGTCATCACCCACAAAGCGACAGCGGCTCAGTGGGCACAATGGCAGGTCCGGTGCGGTGGGCGTGGGCGGCGCGAGGCGTCACGCGTACAATAGGATTACCTTAAAGAATGTTTTGACTGGACTCAATGGCAACAAGATGCTGCGACAAAAAATTGCTAATGTTCCTTATTTAGTTGTGACAGTTCAATGTAGTTTTAAATTTTATCGCGCTTTTATTGTAACGTGTGTATTATTTGGATTGTTAAAGGCAATGGTGTCTATAATTTGTGTTCATTTTTGTTATTTATAGGAAAATAGATGTGTAGGTACACAATGAACCTTTGAATAGTCTTACACCTAGAGCCCCTCCTCGTGTCGGTCAGGGGGACTGACGACTGACGCGACTGATGTCTGTGACAATGAGCTGCGCTGTCTGCAGTTCAAAACAAATTATGCCAAATCATATCAGGATATTAGATGATCTGACTAAATATACTAAAGATACACCTAAATAAGTTTAGTGTCGAAAGATCTCGGCCGTCTAGAATTATCATCAATTTCTATTTAGAACGGACTTCGAGGGCAGCACCAGTAGGTTTCATTTGGAATTTGGTGATGATGTAGAGAGGGATTCTTACAGTGAAAGAGAAAGTTGATGCTCATTTAACGGGATTCCTTATCCTAGTCTTGTGGCACAGGTCCCCGGTACTGCTCTGAGCTCCTCACCCTGAGTTGAGATGGGCAGCCATATGATTAGGTATTCAATGGAATGCTTAGAGATTATTCCTCTTATAATTCTTAATTGTGCAATATTTAACTATATTGTTTTAAAAGATTGCCGTTCCATTAAACTCAACTCACAAACACATCAAGATATTTTACATATTTGAAAAAATGCCTAAGGGCACTTTTTTTGGGATGTGTAAAAAATACCTTTACCTTTTCCTTACAGTAAGTATTCAAAGCCGGAGTGGGCCCTTGTTTATTGTAACTTTGTTAAGTGTATGCTAACTTCTAAAGTAATTTACCTTCCTACTGCATAAGCCAATTTTCCGTGATTAACCAAAAATTTGAACAACATTTATTAATTTCCAGGAAGTGGGAACAAGGGAAATGCACGATAATAAATCTTTCAGCGCTGTGAGATTGAACCTCCTCACACCACCGACATCTTATTTAAAAGAAAATCTGTGAAGCAATCCGATTATTTCATTAACGGTGCGTATTGCGACGCCATTTGCAATAGCAATTACAATTAACCACCCTTCAGGCGTCGAGGGAAGCTCGGGGACCCGTATCTCGTGGTGGGAAGGTCTAAGTTAGTTTAGAGACCGACGCGAGCTCGGTCCAAGTCCGGGGTTCAAGTGAAAACATGCGATCAATTGAAGCGAGTATAATTTTGAGATACTTTTTTGTGGAAAGCCCCCCTCCGATTGGTCCGGCCGCCCGCGCGCCGCGCTCTCATTGGCGCGCTTCTTGCTCGCGAGCCGCGGTGTTAGTTGCGGTCGGCTGCTGTTAGTGATGTGTGCTGGTTAAACACGACCGGTAACTATGATATTAAATTAACGAGTTATTCATTATTTTTGACCTTATTCTACTTAAGTTTCTTAATATGTTCGTCTTTGTAATAATTTAATTGAGACATGAAACATGCAGAAACGCTACGATTGTAAATTTTAATTTCAATTAAATATGTAAGAATTTTAAATATTTGTGTTTCTTTGGTATGGATAGAGGCAGAGGGAGAGGATAACAATTACGCCAGTAAAATAGTTTAAAATAAATGCCCATAAATATGCACGTCCCAAACAGCGCACAAATGTTATTGCAGTATCATATACTGCATATATCAAGAACATCGACAAGAAGCGAGCGCGAGTGCGCCATCACTCGCGCTGTCGACTGTCCTCGAGGCGTGTGACGTTGACGGCCGGTGCCAGTTGGCAGTCGCGTCTCAATCATCCCACCTTGTACTTACCGTGCGAGCGGGACGCAGCGAGCGCGCGCCTGCGCGGGAGCGGGACGCAGCGCACGCATTCAGCCGCGGCGAGCCTTCAAACGCACGCAGCGAGTTAGCACGCTTGCAATGAAATACACCTTATGTTGTAGGTCATTAAGTTGACTATTGTGTGTATCTGATATGATTTTATTGCGCAATATTTAGCATGTATGTTTTCTTTAGATATGAATGCAAATAGTAATGGCGCATTTTTATTTGAAATGTTTACATAGAGGGTCCTTCCCGGGGGCGAAATATGAAAACGGGCAAATATCGCCGCCATTTTGTCGCAGTACTGTCAGCAAAAAAATATAGTTTGTGTGGAGTCCTCGGGGCGGAGGGAGAGGAGAGAGGGAGCCCGCGGGCTGCAGTCGAGGGCACTCACGTTTGATGTGACTTACGAAACAATCTTAAAATTGTATTTTAATTTTGTGAGAGTCCTTTGTGGGAAACGTTAGAAGGGAGTGAGTGTAAGCATTTTGTAATTTACTTCAGAATTAAGTGTTTTTCAGAACTTATTTACCATATGTTCATATTTGGATTTTTGTAAACAATGATATAGTCATGATTAACTACTGCGATCGATGTCATCATTTGCCTATAAAAGACAAACAGTGAACGCTATGGTAGTGGGTTCAAACCCCACTCTGAGGAGTGATATTTAAATATGTAATGTTTTTAGCGCAAGGTTACCTTTGCCTGCCCAATTGAGCACAAAAAAACGTGCGAAAACACTGTTACAAATTTTTTATTACGTTAATGTTAACGACGTACAGACGAAACTATGGGGCTTAGCAAGTTGAAATGTAGCATGTAGGTAGGAACTTACCTACCTTCTCTAACTTTAGAGAGTATAGACTGTATCCCGCATATACTTACTGAGTAAGTTGGGTCACACACGAAGACTCGCATGTGTGAGTGACCACTGACCAGAACGACGGAATGAATGCTTTCATTGTTTCTCATAGGTAAAGGAATATTTTGAAAGGACTCACACCACAACACCTTCTAAATACCCGAGATTTCTACTCAGCAGTAGCCCTCGTAGATACGAATATATCTAAGAAAAGAAGAATATTTCAATTTTAGTCTGTTCCAGATGTTTGAGATTAGCGCGTTCGATTTAAAAAACTATCTAGCATTATTTTATTTGTATAAATATAAAAGTTGCAATTATTTTCACTAAAAACATTGGACTACCTGCATTAATGCATCTAGGCTCTGTCACACTCAGAAAACAGTCGACCAGTGAGGGTCACAACTGCAGAGGTATATCATTGGGTTTTACGCACACAATTTGAATTCAATTAATTATCCAATAGCAAAATGTGTCTAAGCTCGAGAATTTTATTATTATGCCTTCATTATAACGCCTCGCCTCGTATACACCTATAGGCACCTATAGGTGCACGTCCCATGGTTTCCCTCAGAAGTAGATGTAACATTGCGGCTTGCGGCGTCAGGATGCGACTGTCACCATGAGACGGATGTAGAAGCCCTTCCTGGGCACCCGCGTCTAAAATATGCAGATTTTCGAAAAAAAATGTTGTTTATAGTTTCTAAAGGCAGTAAAGAAATATCGTAAATGAGGGAAATATAAAGAAAACCTTACTGTAGTGAAGGATTTTCTACAATTTACTTAATTCGATCAATGTAGGTATTTATTATAGTACCTACTTAGACCAAAGATTTTTTTAGATTTACGCTGTATCCTTCATCCTAGGCAGGCAGACTGCACTTTGCGTTTTTGAATTTTTCATTTCGAGTTGAGTGGTGACAAGAGAACAATTAATTTCCCCAACCCTGTTGTCAAACCCTCAACCGTAACGTTTACAGTCATACGATGTGGCACTACGTCACGACTACCACGAAGATAAAAGCTTTACCTTCCGTCACTAACACTATTGAAATTCAATCATTCATCATTTTCCGCTGAGTTCCACCAATAATTACGAAATCAAACATTGGACGGAATTCGGAAAATGGAGTATGACATTAAGTTCCCTCGGCCTATCCTGCTATGAAAAAGCATGAAGCTGTAAAAAGATCATTATGCAGTTTGTATGTAGGTATGTGATTAAATGGTTGTAAGTTCAATAATTTTCGGCAAAATATTATTCGTATATCAAGTGGCAGTGCAGTGTTTAGTTCAAAATTTTTCAAAGCGTCGTTACTTTTTATAGTGACGCAGCGACACAGCACTCCTGTAGCCGCCACCGTTGTGGGTTGGACCACGACCACGACTCTGAATTATTTTCATTTCCTCGATTTGTCTCGTAATGTCTAGAAAATCAAGGTGGAAAGTGAACGAAGTGTCTAAGCACTGGGTTCTCTGTCTACCCTGTTATGTGCGGGTAAGCAGCGGGAAGTTAAATAACTTAAAAATACAACAAAAAGAAAACTCCAGCAAAATACACAAAATAATAAAAGTTTCAAGACGCTCCAACTGAAATAAAACTTTGCTCACACAAAAAAGTTCCAAACACTTGAAAAATATTGGAATGAATTTGGTACGAGCAATATTTTCAATAGTCAATACAATACATCTCGGTGCGTTCGCGGCGCGCGGCTGACACGGCCAATACGCCAACACGCCGCGCGTCGAAGCAAAGTGGCCCGCGCGTGACATCCCGCTACTCTCATTAGCGAGTTGTCCAAACTTGTTATAACTTGACACCGCCCGCCTTCCGCCCGCTCTCCGCCCGCCCGCCGCGCTCTCTCCCTCCGCCCTCCGCCCGGCGTCCGATTAACTACCATCTACCGACTAATTCCTAGATGTCAGGGTTGGCTATTAAATTTTATTACAAATTATCGAGATGCCATTATATTTATGTTATTGATATCATCGTGGTGCAGTAGGACAACGTCTCATTGTGTGCAGGGTGATTGGTGATTCGACTCTTACTCGTGGGAGTAAGTTACTTTCACTTCCACACGCTGGAAGACAAGATTGGTGATTAGTTCCACCATTCAACAACTGTAATGGAACAGATGAAATTTGAGTAACCACCACTCTCTTATTAACGCTAATAAATATAATAACAATTCACTCAGCCTGCGTGCGAGTAGGAGCTGGCATGTCGCCTGCTGGGATGTTGGTTTGATATCCAATCGAGTATTGGGAAGTATGTTCAGTAAAGATGGAAGATACGAGTTAGGAGTGAAAAGGCTTCTTGCTACCGGTAACAGGGTTAACGGAGCCTTAGCTGCATTGATGAGACGGCGAAACGTCAGCACAGCTGCGCGTTTGGCCGCACACAATGCAGTGTTGGTTCCGACGTTGTTATATGGGTATTACAGAAAAAGAATGAAAGAAAGATGAATGCCGTGGAGATGCGATCTCTTTGTATGATATGCGGAATCAGCTTAGCTGATCGAATCCGCAATGCAGAGATACACAGAATGGCAGGTCCTACTAGCGGGGATGTCACGGTGAGAATGAAGAAGAACGGGCTTAGCTGGTTTGGGCACGTCGAACGAATGAGTGATGAAAGAATGGCAAAAAAAATCACCATCAACACCACCTTTACAATTAGTTATGTAGATAAATCTGCAACAAAATTTAGTACCTTAGTAGTCTTGGTAATAAGATAAGCTCATTGAATTGAATAAAAATCCTTTAAATGTATATACCATCTTTATTTGGCTTACTATTAGTCTAGTACCTATTTAATGATTGAAGTAGATAGTGAACATTTAACGCATAAATTGTCAAAATCGAATTAGAAAAAACACCGAGTCTGGACTCGGTGTTTCAACCCTTAGGTACACCGGCGGGTGCTGCGGACGCTACGTGACATCGTGACTGTTGCGCGCACTGCAGCGCGGACTGCAAACCTATTATAGAAGTGTTCATTTTAAATTATTATATTGACTTCTTCAAGACTGCATGTTTAACCAAGTTGGTTAACCAAGGCTTAAAGAAGAGAGCTCAATGATCTTCGTCTGACATTAGTTTATTCGGTTTCGTGAGGCACAGCACGTCCTTTGGTTCTGGTGCTATATGAGATGCTTTCTAAATGAGCTAAATGAGTTTTCTAGGCAAACAAGAAAACGATGGATTCTTTTCGTATAGGTAGATTGCTTAAACAAAATAAAATGTATTTTTTGGCACGTCAAACATTGGCACCCCTGAGGGCTGGAGAGCGCCGCGGGCACCGATACGTGAGATCGTGACTTTCGACCGCGCTCACAACGAATTATTCTATATTGTAATGTGTTGCCGAAAACTCGCCCGCATCCTCTCTTATACAGGATGTTCTACAAAAGATTTTCTTTAAGAACTAAATCGAAATCAACTTTGAAGCACCCCCTCCCCCCTGCGGCCATTCCCGCTGTATGACTATTCATTTAATAAGCAGAATTGACTGACAGTGAAATGTGTTGATGTCAATGAGTAATTTAATTTAGTCGTTCAGAAACAACCTTAAATGTTAAATTATTGATTTGGGTAAGGAAGAAGGTAATCTATTTTTAAAATAACTGTAATGATTGCATGTAACAAAAAAATACCCAAATCAAATCGAACAATTGTATATCGGAATCGAATCCAAAATAATTAATCGAATAAATGAATCGAATATCGAATCAATAATAATGAACTAAGAATCTCCTCCTTATTTTGGAAGCTGATTTAAAATACAGATTAATTACAAAAAAATATACAGTTATTATAAGTTTAAGTATAGATATGGATTGCTATATATTTGCAGGCATACTCATGCCTTGAGTTCATTCAAATGACTATAACTTTCTTTTTATTGAACCAATTGTGTTGAAACAAACATAAGATGTTAACCTGGGTTAAAACAAAGAAATTACTGAACTTAAAAAAATGAGTAAAAAAATATATTTTTCCTTTCTATTATTCTTATTAAATGCCCCTCTATCCATTTCAGTCAAAATACTAAATGTACAGACAAAATATTAAATAGCCGGGCAAAAAGGGACGAGTAAGTAGAAAGAGTTATATTGAACTCGCTCAATTCTAGAGAGTGCAGTGAAGTAAATTATAAAATACACTCTTTTTTACTTGCTCATCTCTCTTTCTTGGAGGAAACCGGGTTTTAGAGTTGCTTAATTGTGTACGTCATGCATGCACGCATATTTAACACGCATGTAATGTTAGTGTTTATTTATGGAGTACTGCTCTTGATGAACACTAGTTTATAACTGAACTTAATTAATAGAGATACGAGTACTTGGCACATACACGAGTATTTGTTTTTATGCATAGCCGGCATAATAACTAAACCTTATCACTTTTCTGGGATACAGTGTGCCTTAACTCATTATATGACATGCATGCATTACTTAAGTAGTCACCTATGTTTTTTAAATATTTCATTGCATTTGTTTTGAACCTCCATTTGTTCTTTGAACACCCTGTATCCATGATTGGCGATATCGGTCGTTACAAAACGGCCGCTCGCTATAACGACGCCGCGTCGACGCGGTAATGAGCATTAGCGATTGTTATCATTTAACTTGTTTCGTGATCTCCACAATCACGCTGTCACAACTGCCCCCGGGCGGCGCTGGCGGCGCTGGCGGCGTTGTACCACCCCGCTTCTAACTTCTAAGCTTTAACACCCTAAAACTTTTATAATTGTGCATTAATGAATCTAGTTATCTAGTTATATATTTGTAGTGTATTGTAGATATAATTAAATTATATGAAAAAATCTAGTCATTTAGTTGTATACTTTTCGTTCAAAAATAAAATTAATAAATAAGTCATCTTCATGCTGTATTCCGCACACAGTAGGATAGACAGAGTCACAATGTAGAGTTAAGACACTTCGACAATTTTTCAGGGCATTGCGTGTCGAGTGGCGGAACTCAACACCGGGTTTTTGCTTTGGTACCAGAGCGTGACAGTCACACTCTTGTGCCCCATTCGCCAAAATCCTCGATTAAGGGATATTTCGCGATTGGGCGTCGCATCCATCCACTCATCAGTTTTGGCGCATCGGACAGATTCTTTGGTCTGCCTGTTAACGAAACGGTTATTTATGGATTCGATCCTACTCGGGGAAATGAAATATTTGTCGAAACTGCTGAGTTTGTTGCGGCAGTTCTTCTCAGATTTGAGGCAATAACTTGAACTGGTGGTAGATTATTTGACGTTCAAAAAATGAAGCATGTAACTTCTTATTAACCGACTTCTGTATGAAAAGGGGGTTATCAATTCGACTGTATTTTTTTTATGTTTGTTACCTCATAACTATTGACAGGGTGAACCGATTTGATATTTTTTTTATTTGAAAGAATACACCTGAAGGATAATTTGGTGAAAGTTTGGTTAGGTTCCAATTGTAGAATCCGGTCAAAATTGAGAAAGTATGTTTTTTTTGGTAAAAAATGAATATACTGTAATAGTTAATGCCAGGAGGAAGAAGAGTTACAAGCAAAAACTTTTTAAATTGATGTCAGAAGTGAGATTCCTGATCATTACATTTCTTTTCAACCAACCTCAAAAAAGAGGATGTTCTCATTTTCAACCAACTCCAAAAAAGGGAGATTCCCAATTCGTCCGAACATTTTTTATGTATGTTCTTGTCCATATACCGAAATGTTATTTTGCACAAAAATAATACCTAATTAAAGGAAGTTTTACATAGGACAACCACACCCACTCGTTGACAACCACTACCACCACCATCACCACTCGTTTAAGAAGCATCATTTTTAAGATCTACCCATCAATCAAAATTGTAAAATAAATTAATTTTTAACAAAAAGAAAACCGACTTCTCACAACGAACTAAAAAGTGAAAAATAATTTTACAAAGATTTTATAATTTTGAAGTCGGTGCCAAGTAAAACAAACAGGCTTAGTAATTAGATATTGTAGTAAAGGTGTTGTAGCATTAGCTTGACACCGACTTCAAAATTATAAAATCTTTGTAAAATTATTTTTCATTTTTTAGTTCGTTGTTAGAAGTCGGTTTTTCTTTTTGTTAAAAATTAATTTATCTATACTAATATAATAAAGCGGAAGAGTTTGTTTGTTTATTTGAACGCTAAGATCTCTGGATCTACTGGTCCGATTTACTTTGTTTTTGTTTGATGAAAGCTGCATTCTTCAGAAGTGCTATAGGCTATATAACATTACATTACGCATATGTACTAATAAATTAAAATACTTTCTAATTTGACATGCAATTTATTCTGCCATGTTAATAACAACCGTCGTTGCTATGGAACGGTTTGCAAAGTTTGTTTGTTGTTTTAAGAAAACGTCACCCAAAATGAATATAAAAATAAATTAAAAAGGCATTTTATCTAAATTGAAATTATAGTTTAGTGTATAACATTCTAGAAATAATTAAGGAGATGTCACTGATTCGAAAAAACCTAGCCCTCGGGCGGCATAGTATGAGTATGACCGACGCGAACGGGCAGATGATGTTGACATTTTAAAAAATTTCATACATTTTCGAACTTATTAAAAATTAACTTTTTATTTAATTACATATTTATAATAGATATTTGCTGTTTATAATTGATATTTACATGATTGTAAATTATCTGTTAGCTCACAAAAATATCCTATTTAATATAGAAAATTGTTTACTTATTTTATAGAGTCGATATCTACGAGTATGTACGCGCGCACGGAAAACTTTAGGTACTTTTTCTAATATTAAGAATATCCTTTAGTTACTTTTACTTCTTTTGTTGGTTCATTTCAATAACTCAGATATTTTTTCTAATAATATGTCTCTACTTATTGTTCTTTTTGATTATTCAGGCTTATATTTTCTTCCTAATTCTATTGAAAACTGTAAATAATTTCATAAATATTCTTATAGTTCAAGCAGGCGTAGCCGCGTCCTGAATTTTTTGCGTTTTTAATTTTATTCAAAACTAATATAACCCCATTAGTTTTGAATTAAATTATTTGACTCTGACATTGCTTTTGACTTTTCATTTTCTTGCTGTGGTAATAAGACTGCTATATGCTCATGACGACATACCTGCGGAATACACTGTAAAGTCAGTACGAGTAAGTAAGAGTACGAGTGAGTTCCTGTTACTTCCCGCCTCTTGGAAACTATCCAGGCAGTGTATCCACAAACCCATACAAAGGAAGGTACATACGTTCATATAAGAGATACTGTCTGATCTTTTAGTATGTGATCACCGCCACCCACGGCTCTGGGTACACCAGCGGAGATACAGGTGCGTCGCCGGCCGCCAAGGTGGAGATAGATGCCTAGGTCGTATCGACCTGGACTGCTACGGTCCTGCAGCGCCTCAGGTAGTATTCTGAATTACGTGTCGCCTACATTGCTTCTGTCAAAAGCATTGGATATAAACAATTACGAGCTAAATCAAATAATTAAATCAGTACTAAAAAATAAAAAAATATTAATTTAAATAATTTACAAACAAGTCTAGTTTCTGAATCATTAATAAAAGATACTCAACTGCACTCGTCCCTGCAACCCGCGACTGCTCGGCGTCCACCTTCACACACTGGGATACACTCTTAAGTATTCAAAGTTTATTTATTTAAAATGTATTTACATAAATTATAAAGTACTACGTTAAAGGGACGGTATTTTAATATTAACTAGTGTTCAGCTCGTGGCTTTGTTCGCTTAAATTACTTGATTATTATTTTTACTGTTTTATTAGTTAAAGTATAAAACGAATTAGACCAGTCGTGGCGCAGGGTCACAGAGTGTGACTGTAGACGCGACTGGTTGTGGGCTCGATGCCCACTCGAGGAGATTCTTCGCTCTGGTCAAAAAACGCGGCGTTCAGTTTCACCAGAATTCGGCGGAAAGTGGGCAACGGAGTGTGTTAACCCTAGGTTCCCTCTGCCTACTCTGCTGTGTGCGGTATACAGCGTAAGCTGAAAAAATATTAAAAATAAATAAAACGAATTGACGAGTAAAATATGCAATGCCATACGCCATGTATATATCACTTTATCTAAAAGTGTATACTATTAAACATACACACATTATATTAGTTTTATTATTTAAATATATTTTTAAGCATTTAGTATTTCAAAGAGATATTATAATTTTGGACTCGCTCTATACAATACAAGTGTTCCAAGTGTCATACTCCTCAGGGAATTTTCGTAAAAAGTAATCGCTTTATTTTTTAATAGATAACTTTTATTTGCTTGTAATGAACATGTTTTTGTTATTATGTTTTTTAATCATTTTGCTTATTTGATCTAATGAAAAGTATGCGTGCATTATTTAGATCGACTTCGTTTTATATTACTGTGGCTTGTTGCCTATAGCTCAGTCGGCGTCTGGCCGAGGTCCAACATTTACCTGGGGCAGCGCAACTTAACGCCGCATCTAGTGTGCAACCTACCGCGTACCTACCTGAGGCTCAGATTGTCTGTTGCGACGGTAGTGGATATCTATAAATAAATCCGTCGGATAAGTTTTTAAGCCTAAGCATTAATTGCTTCCTAATACATCATTTTAAAACTGGACAGCGTTCATGTGTAATAAATATAGTAGGTACTTAGTGATTAAAAACTAACAAGTGTTACAGAAACTTGTATCCGACTAGGAATTCGACAGTTTTCGATTCCCATTTAAAGGAATTATATATTTTCATTCTCTTGCTCTCTGGTAAGAAGACAAAGCGCGGTGTTGAGTTCCGCCACTTAATTTAATGCTACGTATCAAAGATTGGGCTGTGCTTGCATAACAGAATATCTTAACAATAGGATATATTTATTTAATAACAAGTAGATATATACATATGTTACTTATAGTATTTTTTTATTGATGAAATCAAATGAAAATAAAGTGTTGATTCTCAGGCTCAGTGGCGCGTGATTATGATTATGATAATGACGAAGGATGCTTGGCTTGGACATCAGGTAAATGCTCTTTTATTGCCTACACGATGAACTTCAGTATTACAACTACAAGCAGCTCTGCGCTTATTCCCGCATATCAGGATATGCATAGGGAGCCTAGTGTTCCCCCGTATTGCGAGACATTGCGTATAAAGTGGTAGGTGGTATATGGTATATGCCAGTGTAACTAAACTATTTAAGAACGTCCGACCCTCGCGCTTGGCGAATAGAAGTTCACATCCACAGCAGGTACACATCACAAATTAGTAACTTGACGCTGTTGCCCGCGCGACGGGGTCGGCTGAGTGGGGAAATGAAATTAATCAATCATAGTACCCAGGACCCAAATATAATAAAAAAGCAAACAATCAATATTCAAAAGTCATTAACCAAGCCCCGAAGCCCGGCCCACGAGCTGAGCGGCGCGTGCGCAGCTCCCATTGGTCTGTATTGCCACAAAAATAATTGGCCGCTTTAAAACAATGGCCCCAGTGGCCCTAGTGGCATGGCGGCTCCACTGTTGTGATTGGTGCCAATTCCTCCACTCATTATATTGTGATCAATAACTTCCCTTCAGTTGTAACAGCGACGCGGAGGAAGTCGATAGATTGTCGGCTTAGTGTTAGTGTTAGTGTTAGTGTTAGCGAGAGGCAGTGATGTGATGTGGGTGAAACACCAAATGGGAGGTTTGAAATTTACTTACAACTTACGTTATAAGATAATGTGATAACAAACAAACTACAGAATTACATCGGTAGGTATAGAGTCTACATACAGTATGTTTGCTGAGTTATAAAACTACAAGTTGTTAATTTACATCTATAAGACAAATTAGACAGACTGTACTTTTTCAAATATATCTACTTATTCATTTTATTTGAAACTAAAAAATAGTATTCCAATAAAGGTAATAATTTGAAGTCCTTACCACTTCAGGAATATATTCATAATTCATAGAACGATAAACATTAAAATAATAAAAAAAATTAAAAACATCTGAATTGAAATTGGATAAACCTATCCAATATTTGTATTTAGAATTATCATCACACCTACATTACACATACATGTACGTTCAATTCCAATTAAATTGAATTTAATGTAGGGACTACTTTACATTAGTATAAGGACTAAAAGTAAAGGTGTGTGGGAAACGGAGTGTCTTAACACTAAGCCATCTTTGCCTCCCCTGCTATTTGCGGAGAACAAATATAAACCTAGATAAGAAATAAATAAATCATTGATTAACAACAGATAAAACCTCATTAGAACATTTGAATATTACAGTTCACCCCAGCTCTGAGACTTGACATCTTATACCGAAATGATCATAACACAGGCTCTACATTAAGTAAAAACGTATTATACTTTCACATGAAAGAGCAACATTTGATTTTTCATATAAAATATTAAAAACCCCATGTAAAGTCGGGGGACTACATAACTAGCTCTGCATTCATTTACTTTTCAGCAACCTCTCGGGAGCGTGAGCGAGTCCCGTCATGTTAGTTGTAGATATCGATATTACAGCTTTGTTCTCGTTTCTGTTTCAGTGCGTCCGCTATATGTAGATATCATTTAGTAAAAAGACAGAAAAATGTTAAATAAAGTAAAGTTATTATCTATTTGTATAGTATTTTAAAGGGTTACCAAGAAAAAGTAAGCATATTTTTTTAGTATTAAACATATTGGTTTGGTTTTTAGATTCAAAACTAATAGAAAATTACCAATGCAAGAATGTAAGCTATAAATACATCATTTATTGAATTCTATAAAAAATATTATAGAATTTAATGAAGCTTAGAAAAAACTTAGCAAAATCAGAAAATATTATGATCTACTACTTTTACTATTAGCTAGCAAATGTAGGAAACGGTCAAGATTTTTTTACGAATCCCCATTCATCTTTTTCTATCTTATTACCAACTAATATTATTGTAAACATAAAAAAATGACAATCACTTTCAACATGAACATGAAGCGGCTCTTATTTAATGTTTCATTAAAAATAACGAAACAGTTGTAATGTAACCACAGCTTAGATACTTTATTGCACATCAAATAGCTTACAACAATCGCCTTCCACAGCTTCCAAGATCCTCCTCATTAGTAAAAAAAAAAGTTAAAAAAAGCTTTCAATTTTCATTTTTAACAAAAAACACATTACCAGAAATTTGCAAAGAAAACTAAATAAAACCGCTCTGTAATCCCTGCAAAGTCGCACTCGATATGTTGAGTCGAGGCTGTTGTCACCCTCCTCGCTAATAGATGCCACACACTCGGTCGAGAGGACTTGTATTGCGACTCCGAGGGACTCGTACCTACTAATGTTACTTACTTACTTAATCTTACTAATTGTTTTAGAGTGCTTGTTTTCGGAAATTATTGTTTGAGATTTTGTTTTTTTTGGGTATTAAATAGGAATGAGTTATTAAACTAAGCATAACTTATTGTTTATAGCGGTGAAGAAAGCAAGGAAATGAAAGTAATTCGTTCCCCCGAGAAAAATAAAAACCTACGACCGTCGCGTTTACACCCAGACGTTGTGCCATGTAATACTAAGTAGTTTTGATAAAGAAACTTAAAAAAATTTTTTTTATTATTTGCTTGATTCATAGATATACAATATTTTAATAATCTTTATAAAAAAATTGTAAAAGTATGTCTTGTATATGATTAAATGTTTGTTAACATAAGTGCATGTCTATTTTTGTACAAACCAAAATATAAGTATTAGTAAACATAAATAAATAAAAAACAATAAGAACATAATATCCAACAACAGCGCCATCTATTGTCATATCATAGTTTATCTATCAAAAGATAGTAAAGTCGTTGATAACAAAGTAAACACTGAATCATAATCCCACTTAAAAATGAAACTAAACATATCCATATCATTATCATTATCATTATAATGATGACGATACTCTATGACTAATGACATATCGGCCCCGAGCACGGCGAGGCCAGCGCGGCGAGGCCAGCCCGGCGAGCCAGCCCTGCGAGGCCAGCCCTGCGCTAGCCACGCCCACAAGCAACTTAGGTTTTTTAATCAACGCCTGTCATTAGTATTCGGCATAATGGAGTGCTCTACACCGCCACTATAGAAAACTATAGCGCTGCGCGTACTCGTACCTACCCATACGCGCGCGCTATAGTACACTGCGCGCGCTATAGCTGATACTTGCTGTGGCTTATATTTGCTGTTAGTTGCGTTGCAACGGGAAAAGGCAAGCGAATTGTTTTAGTAAGTAAAAGGAATAATAAGATATTTGGTTATGAAGACTTCTGACTGTAAAAGCAACAGTTGGGTTCGAATCCCACACGGCATGAATGATTTTCATCTAAAAGTGAATTGAGCGGAGCATGGAGAACGGAGTGCCTTAACACGAGGTCTTTGCCTAAAAAAATATGTTTTATTAAAAATATGTTATAATGGACATAGTAAATTACTTTACTATATGGACTATATACTTAAAAAACATATTATTTAAAATATGTAGAATGGTATTAAATAAAAAAAATAATGAAACATTACGTTTTATTGTGACGTTCCCTCCTGTTCGGCAAATAGCAGGGTAAGCAGGCAGAACCCACACTAGGACACTCCGTCGCCCACTCACTAACGACATTCTAATATTAGTCACGATGAACGTAAACACGGTATCAGTCCGAAAAGAAATTTTACACGTATTTATACATTTTTAACATATGACTTTTGATATATATTTTTATACAAACCAATATTACAGCCGTATTAATACTGATGTCCCTCGGCGCATTTGTTAAATTTTATTATATAAGCATCAATACATCAATAGACTAAAAAAGAAGAACTTGTGTTCTACCAATCAGTCGATATAAAAATATGAAATGATTCCCTACGTCTGGGTCTGGATCTCAAATTGCTTAGTTCTGGGGCTGCAAATTTCAAAATACTTTATTCATATTATAATTTAAATATTTACCGAAATATCTCGTTCTTCGGGACAATCAATGTGGATGTGGTATCTCATTACACTGACATCACACAAGGTATTACCTAGCTCCACGTGCATGTGCCACTGTCATACGTATAAGACACAAGTGACATACCAACAGCGGTCACACCGTCCCCCTGTCCCTCTGTCCCTCTGTCCCTCTGTCCACAGAACAACAAGTCAACATTTTAAAATGTGATCGTTTATATTCTCTGGAAGTTCGACTACTTCTCGGACACACTACTTCGACTACTTCTACTTAATACCCTACATTTTCGTCGCAAACCATAAAATATTTTTTTTAGAAAACTTATAAAAAAATTGAACGTAGAGGGATAAGAAGATGTGTTCGAATTTCGAAATACTCAAATTTTCTATATGTTTTAAGTAAATATTTTACTCTCCTAAGTGTGGAATATAATTTTAAATATATTAAAATAAAATAAATATTAAACATGTATACAGGAACTATCGATCATATCATTCATCGATCGTAAGTATTTTTTCTCAATATACTGTTAGACGTGCAGGCCTGCGTACAGGGAGAGTAGGTAGGTGCTTAATGAATCCTCGTTGTAAATAGTAGTCTACATTTTGAAAGTAACAAAAACATTATATATAGTAGAGAAAGCAGAGGAAAACGAATCCTAAGAGTTCACATTGTTTCCCACTTCCACTCAATTTTCGAGACATTTAAAGATATGTCTATTTCAGTATAAAAAAAATCTGAAATAGGCTTGTTTATGACCGCAGACCGCAAGTCTGACGCTAACCGTTGATGCGGTCTGTGGTCTCAAGTGCGTGTGCTGGCGGAGCTGAACGCCGCCGCAGC
Source organism: Heliconius nattereri (assembly GCA_013403645.1). NCBI lineage: Eukaryota > Metazoa > Arthropoda > Insecta > Lepidoptera > Nymphalidae > Heliconius > Heliconius nattereri. The sequence goes on from JAAIXI010000249.1 coordinate 165,686, forward strand.
CACAAACAAGCATTCCTGTATTATGTTTTTGATTTACAATCAACGTTTTCCATCAATAATGTCCTATTCGTCGTTTCATTATAAAAACGCAAATGCGCGGCCTACAAGTAAGTATTATAACAATGATTGTACAATAACGTCGTCGTCGCAGCAAAATATTAAAAGACCATCACTTTCCGAGCTTTCATTTTGAAGTGTGCTTGATAACGTTTTATTAAATTTACTTTAAACAGTGTTAAATTATTAAAATATTTGTTTTATTTCAAATTCAGCAAATATTTTACGAGAAAAGATTTTTGATATTTTAGCGGTGTTAAAGTTCCGTAATTATCTGTAGGGTATCCATCTCTGAATGGGCAGAAAGTTAAAAGTGAACAGAAGACTTCTCTTCTCTTTTTCTTTTTGGTTTTTTCCGTTTTACTTACTATCACGCATACATGTAGTAGGTAAGTGGAGTCCAGTGGCAAGACACTTTGTTCTTTCTTTCCACTTTGGGCGACTCACCCACGTGTGGAGTTCGAATCCACAATTATCGTGCTTACAGTTAAGTGCTAATCCTCAATCAGCCTCCATGGTGGCCTCCAACCATATCAAAGTAAGTGTTTGTTGCAAGTACCTACCTATGCGTAGGTAATTATTGTAGCACTCCATTTATTTATAAGGAAACAAAAATATGTACATAACAATAACTAATTATTATTTCAAATCAAATCAGGCAGAGTAGGCAGAGGGAACCTAGTGGAACGACCAGGTCGCGTGACAGTCACACCCTTGTGTGCCTCATTAAATTATCTTGGACATAATCCTACAAATGTATTTTTATATAACCGTCTTCCTGTCCTGAGGACATGGAGGGGCACTAGCGTGTGACTATAAACAAGGCGGTAGGGGGTTCCCTATGCCGACACAGCCATATAATGCATAATGGTCTTGATTTGTTTGCATTTGAAATATTTAAATTCAAATTCAACGTAACCTCTGGTATCTGGTTTTTGTAATTATACAAAAAAAGGTAATAAGTAGATCCACTATTATCCTCTAGTTTAACAAACACTACATACTCGTATACGCTACATTTAAATGATATTAGTTCTCTGTAAAAATAACATGATATGTCCGTTAGTTTCCTATAAATGGCTGTAAAGAGCTGTAAACCCAGACGCAACGTTCTCACGCGCGGGCGGCGCGGGCGGCGCGGGCAGCGCGGGCAGCGCGGCGGAGGCAAAAGGCGAAATGCCTATAACACTATACAATTATGCACCCCGGGGGGCGTGGCCAAGTGCTGGCAGATAGGGTTGTGCTAAATTTTTTACTGTCTTCTAAATTAATAAATATATATTTTTTGTAATATTTTTTTCATTGATAGAATATGTTTTCACTTTTCATTTTTTTAGGCAAATTGTATTCAGTATTAGTTTGATATTAGAATTTCAGTATTAGTTTGATATTGAGTAGTTTCTTAATTTGAAAAAATATGTGACTATGTAGGTCCTGTTTACGTTACGAAACTGTTATGATTCAATTATTATTATTTTTTAATTAATGTACTATACCAAAATATTTATTTCCTATTATCCATTTTTACATGAAATTTAAAGTAGGTAGTATACTATAAAACTTCACTGCACATAAACTCTAAGAAGATTCAAATTCACGGTCTTAAAGTAAAGATTAATATATCTAAGTATATGTTAATCTAAGTTTTAAAAACTAAAAACTTTTCACTATCTTTCACTGCCTGGCTTCTTCACCAGACCAGTTCGGCAATACGTGGGTCATGTTCAGTTTCGTAGATTATCACGCTTTATCTCGTTACCAGAGCGGGAAAATGAATGATATTGAAAGCCAGTGGCAGGTGGCAGTCTACTACAGTCAAAATCTACCATTAGAAAGTGAAAGTACAGGCACTACATACATTAGAGAGCGGTGTGGTGTCTAACAAGAGCGCTACATAAACAGAGTTCAATGAAGTATCCGCACAAACTCGCAGTAAGAGGATTACTTCTATCGTCGCAAGTTGACTTGGTCGTCGATAAATAAGATTTAGCCTCGTCGGTGCTCGGTAACGAGCCACGACCCCACTGGGAGGAGGAACACTTTTAGTTGGCCCTCTTGCGGGAGGGACGAATTTAGTGATTATCTCTATATATAATAAAACGGTAAAAATAATTTGTCTGTACATTTCGTACTTTTGACTGAAATGGATAGATGGGCACTTAAAAAGAATAATAGAAAGCAAAAATATTTTTTTGAATTTCTTGTCTGTCTGTCTGTATGTATGATCACGCTAATCTCTGAAAGTATTGAACCCATTTACGTAAATCTTTCACTAATTTCTTTGTTTTAACCAAGCTTAACATCTAAAGTTTTTTTCATCAAAATCGGTTCATTAAAAAAAAGGTATAGTCATCTGAATGAACTCAAGGCATGAGTTTGCCTGCAAATATATAGCAATCTATACTACGTATACTGATACTAAATCTGTATTTGTTTGTAGATAATTAATCTGTATTTTAAACCGACTTTCAAAACAAGGTAATGGTTACTGTTATTTTACAAATAATATTATAAATCCTTATCCAAATCAATAATTTAAAGCTGTTTCAGAACGAGGAAATTAAATTAGTCATTGACATCAACGCATATGACTGTCAATCAATTCTGTTTATTAAATGAATAAATATGTAGTTCAAGCGAGCGAATCCGCGGGCGGGCAGCTAGTCTACAATATAATACTTACAAATATTATTTATAAGTTAAAGTTGTCAATTTATCTTAATAAGTTCCTAATGTGTTTAAATTTTCTTTTTTTTTTTACTTTGACGATATTTTTCTATAGCTAACTTTCATTGTTATTTTGTTTACAAGATTATAAACACTGAGTAATTCAACAGCATCTATCAAAGGCGCAGTGTCTATGCCAGTGCCAGTGGCCTTACCTTAGGTACCTACAGAATAATATTTTGTCAAGTAAATTTAATCATCCCGTGGGCTCAGATTATACGTTCAATTACATTTAGAACTGTCTCCGTAATAGGAACTGTACTGAGTAACCGACAGACAACGACACACTCACGAACAGCCAATACTACTCGGGGACGTAGAAATTAGGCACGCATGTACTTCTTTTCTTTCTTACTTTTTTTCTTCTTTTCTTTTCTTATTTTGAAGTGTAGATTACTAAGAGAGGATTTCTCGAATTCGGGAACGAGAAACTACCCGAGATTTTATATTATTCAAATTAACGGGCGGCCTCAAGAAGTATCTATTACGCTTCTATTTAAAAAAAAAACTTACAAAAACCCTATAGTGTAACTAAATAAAAACACTTTTTTATATACATATCCCGCACCTATAAAGCACTCTGCTGAATAAGATTAAGACACCCTGTAAGATTAAGACACTCCGTTCCGATTAAGACATTTCTGTTCCGCATTTTTCGCCGCTGATTTCTCAAGACATTGAGTGTGTAATGCAGCGCTTTACCTCGTTACCAGAGGGAGGAAATGAAAATATTAAATATTTCATTTCCTCGAGTCATTGAGTTCTGCCACTCAACACGCAATGCCTCCAGATTTCGGCAGAAAGTGGGGAACGGAGTGTCTTAACACTAGGTTCCCTCTGTCTACCCTTCTGTGTGCGGGATACATCGGGAAGCTGATTTCCTGGAATAAATATTGAACCCACGACCGTCGCATTTAAAATGACACGCTTGTGCCCCAGCGCCACCACGGACTCCAAACACTTTTTAATGGACACAATATAAATGAAGTAACAACAAAACGTAAACGCCAAGTCATCAAATTGGATAATTTCTTAACTTTTTTGTATTCAAAGGCCTAGTTTTCAAGGAACTAATAACAAAATTTAGTTCAACGTATCATTGATGATCGTTAGCTGGCGGAAATGATTAATTTGACAGCTCGCCTGTCCGTCCGTCCGTCCGTCACGGTACAACGCCCCCTCCATTATAACGGATAACTGATCGAACCAAGCAAAACAATGCTATTGTGGTTGGTATTATAAAGTGAAGGCTAAAAGAAGGTTTGGGGAGTTTCTATACTGACGTCTCCAAATGAAACGCATTAAAAGTAGGTTTCCTAAGGGACAAGTGAAACTTAAAGGATTTTTCACGTTGTGTATCTTGTGTATAGAAGAGTAGGCAGAATACATTTAATATTAAGACATCCCGTTCCCTACGTGTATTTTTCACTTCAACGCCGACCTTTGTCTTAGTGGCAAAGCTAGGATATTAATCAATCTCTCGATTTCATAATAAAAGAAGTACAACAAACCCACACCCGTCCCAACTGACAACTCCAACACAGTCGCTGCGAACTTTAGGGATCTATTTATTCGGTAAACGATACAAGTTCGTTTAAAATGGAAACCATTCTAAGCTTCTTCCAAAAGAACTTAGTAAGAGAGCTAGAGTAGAGGTAAGTACGAGACAATCGAGCCCCGAGCGCGCGGAGCATGAGACAATAGGCGCTACTAAAGTGCTCTCAAAGAAGTCACCTTTTTTCATCAAAACACTTTGTTTCGTTAGACTCCGGTCTCGACTTGAGGAGGCTTTTTTTGGGTGACTTATGTTGTAACTATGAAATAAAATATTAGAAAATTGTAAATAAAAGTGGATCAAATATAATGATCCACTTATAATAATTGTGTCAACAATACAATAATATGGCAGGTGTCATCGAGCTTGTCTGGTGACGGAGCCATGAGCAGGATAATGGAAGTTTTCAAAGGTTTTAGTAAGCCACTCGTGCTTGGGTATATATTTTTATTTTTACATGGGATTAATTAATGGGAGAGGCAGTGATAGGTAGTGACGTGTCACTCCTTTTACAACTTTCGCTTAAGTTATATTGGGAGTTTAGAGATCTGTCTCTAAATACGAAACTAGTGTAATAAACTGATAGTGTGAGCCACTAACTTTAGGGAACTGGTGGTAAATTATTTGACGTTCGAAAATTAAAGCTTGTAACTTTTTATGTTAAATAATATATTTGAATTTGAACACTTTGTCGAAGTGTATGGGCAGAGGAAATGAAAATGTTTTCAAAATAACATAATACGAGTATATGTACGATTCCACATTCGAACCTACGACCGTCGCGCGTGCTTGGGTGAGGTTGCTATTGGTTTGGTGATGTAGACTGATGCAAGATGTAGTGTTTTTCTTATAAATTCTATTAAAACAACGTATTGGTATCTAAAATACATTATTTTCTACAAGTAATTTGTACTCTTATAGTATTTTAGAGCATTATTCGAAAATTAAAGACAAATAAATACATAGTTCTAACACTCTAGTAGAGCAAGTACCTTGAACTCCATTAACTATGCAACTTGATGCGAGTTCGAATTTCTGTGTAATTTTTTTATATATTTAGTACCTATCTATATATAAATATAAAAAGGCGTTTAGAGTGGCCGAATACAACGGCTCCCCTAGAATAGAAACCGACCTCGCGAAGCTCAGACTCTGCGCCGCTGCGCTATTACAGCTTCACTTAATATCTCGTTTTCTAATAAAAACCTTTAAAAAAGTAGAGTATTAGAATAATAAAACACACGCACAGTGGAGGCGCGCTATCACAATATTGACGCGGCGGAGCTCGGAGGCTCACGTTACAGCCTCAATGGCCTCAATGGCCTCAATGGCCGACTTGCCATTCAAATACGAGATCCACGTTCACACGATGTTTTTCTACCTTTTTTTCACATCTGTGGCTATTTCTATAGTTGTATATATTACTTTTTTTGCAAATTTCACCTTAGTTTGGTGTTTGTATGCGGTCTTTCGTGGTACTACTTATTCTTCATGTTTTGATGTAAGCAGTATTATTTATTCTGTCAAATTTAAAAGCCTTAATTTAGAAGCTTAGACTAGTCGTTAGAATATAATCGTAAATACATATAATTATTAATCAGTTATCAAATAATATTAATATCCTTGGAAGTACTCAACGTAGATTAAATTACGTTATTAAAAAAATCGATATTGGTAGAGCTTACAATTTTGAAAACTATATCACAATCCGTTCAATCATTTCAAATTTAGTCACAAAAATATTAATATTTAAAATAATGACAATTAAAACGCGAATCACGTGTGTCGCACAGAGAGTTGAGACGTGCTCGTGGTGCAAGTAGAGTTCGTTAGGATCCCTTGCGAGGTGTTGAAGACCGTCTGCAATTTACATAATCTTCATTGCGGGTCGCTAGTGCCCTCATTGGCGCCTTCGTTAGAGATCAAAGACTCCCGAAGAGTCTCGTTCGGGGAAAATGCACTTTTCTACTACTAATTAATTTGCACCTGCAGCCCTTCACAGATATCAAAAGGATTGGTAAGTACTAGTCACAGTAATGCGAGTTTTGTCGCAAGTTAGTTAATTATTATTGCTTTTCTTCAATGTTTCGAAAAAATGACATTTTCTGAAGATAGACGTAAAAAGGGATGGAGGAGAGATTTAATTTTTTTACTAAGTTTCGGTTATTATAGAGTTAAACATTTATTTTACAATAATAAATGTAGAGCTCCATCAAGAACTGCTCTCAAGAACTCTTGTTTTAGGCGATATCACACAATCACTGAGAGTGAAAACCAAACCCTTTCTTAGCACTCGACTCTATAAGAGACATGCGGAATGTCAAGTTAATACGCTTCTTGGGTTCAGAGACTTGATTCATTGGGAAGGAATGATTTATACTTATAGATAATTCATTATCCACTGCACGGCGTCATTGGCATGCCTTCGTTAGAGATCAAAGGCCGTCTCGATGGCGGGATGCATGCGATACTAATTAATTCTCACGTATCTGCCGCACTTCCTCATACCTCGGTGGTTCCCGAGCTGCCTCGCGCACTCGACCGCTCTCTGTCGATACCACGAGTAGATTGTTAAATGAACAATATGTGTGCAATGGCGCGTGGTGGTAGTCTGGTGGTTGACTTGTCACTGCCATTATGTATTATGTAGCTTGCGAAGTAGTTAGTTAGCTTTTAGGAAATAATATATGGTCTTATATATGTTATTCGGGGTTTGATGGTTTTATAAAGTATAGTTATTATTTATGAAATTCTATATTTTTGTACACTGATTATGAAATGTAGCCTTTATGTAATTATATTGAAAATATAATATACTACTAAGTTACTCGGCCATGCTCATACTCAAAGGACGGTCGCCGGAGCATTGTAGGCGTCGACCATGTTTTGTCTTCACTCGTCCGCAGCAGCAGGATAGGCAATGATCGATAATGGGATACTGCGGATGTGCGTAAACTAATACTCCCTCTAGGACATTGAGGCCAAATAAGGCGGCGGACACACTGGCTGGGAAATACGCGCCTATGCACCTGCGACGCGCGGGCCCCCTTGCGCCTCGCCCCCTCGCCCGCCGCCGCTCGCGCTGGCTCTATTCATTTCCACAATTAATCAAAATTAAATCAAACCAACAGAGGCTAGTTAATTGTAAAACGTAACGCAAACAGGTACAGTCGTATTTTGCGTGACAAATTGCTGAGTAGGCGTGTCCCCCGCGAAGAAATCTGGCCAATAGAGTGCGGTAACAAAATATCCGTATTGGCTATTAGGAGGCCCCGCCCGCCCGCGCCGGGGGGCGCGGGGTGCCGCGGGGGGACGCCAGCTCAGTTCCAAAAAGGCAGTGCTGGGCACCGGGAGGGTTGTGAATTAGGATTTTTCGAGAGCGAGCGGGTGCGGCGGCCTCGGGGGGGTTTCTCGTTTTTACAAAGCGACGGGCGGCGCCGCGGACAGAAGCGCTCCGGACGCCGCGGCGAGCGCTCGTGTCGTCTACGAAAATACTCAGTCTGGAGAATTTTCGCGATTTTCCATTGTTACGAAAAAAATATTCCTGTATTTAATATTTAGATAACGAAATAAATTTTGAGACCTAAATATTGATAAACTTTATTTAGACTTTCGAAAGTGTAATTTGGAACTTTTTTCAAGTGCGCTTTTTATTGAAAAACAAAAAAAACAAATTCAACGTCAAATTTCACTTGTGATATATTTATACTATGAAGCGGATCGAACTCAGTCTGCAGATAATGCAAAATTATTAAGAGAGCCGCCAGCCGTAGAGATGCAAGCGATGAGCGCCAACGCGAGCGCGCCCAGAGCGCCACAGCGCTCCCCTTTCGCCATACAGGAGTTGCTGGGCCTCTCCGACAACAGAGAGAGTAGAGACAGATATTTCGAGAACCGCGATGCAGATAGAGTCCTCAATTTGTCAGAGAATAGAGAGCCCCGGTCCGCATACACGCCGCAGTTCCCTCTGCCGGCCTCGATGGCGAGCCGCGTGGCCTACGCTGCCGCCTTCAACGCACAGGCCGCTGTAGCTGCTGCATTCTTACCAGGACCGCCGCTCCTACATCCCCCACCTGGTGAGTGTTCAGAGAGTACCATTCAAATACAATACAATGTAGCTAAACATACTTATTACGCACCTATATCATTGCAGACACTTTGTACTTTTACAAATAATTTGATTTTGAATTGATTTTTTTAACTCAACACTTTACAAAAGCTCGAACACATTTAACGCGATGACATTTCATTGAAAAACCGTTAAAATAATAAAAAAATAAAAAAAAAAAATCCTATAAGAATGAAGAACGACACGTCGCCCGGCCGAGCCTGGCCTCGGCGCGGGGAGCAGGCGGCTGTTCGACGCGTTTAATTAGCGTTTTTTCTTTATTATAATTAGCTCTTTATTCTGAACAACACAAAGGCCCTTACACGTCGGCGTATTGGGTTTCCACAACACGTCGTCGTTGCTCGCATCTTCATGCTCAGAGCCATTGGAGAGCCAGTTGAGGATTTATTAAGAGCTATTATTGGAGTCAATAACAATCGGCTTAACCGTTTTGTAACTCGACGCGTGTGCGCTCGGCCTGCGTAGCTGCGTTGTCATTTGTAAATTAAGAGACAATTTAGTTGGAGAAGTTCAATTCTTATAACATATTCGAATACCAATTCTGTACATTCTTTTTAAATATTTACAAAGGTTTTATTTACAAATATCTACGTTAAAGTTAAAAACTTGTTTACAAAATAGGCATAAAGTTCTTATAGGATTTTTAACTAATAGGGTAAAAATATTTATATAACTAAGGGCCTATAATTACTTATAAGACAATAAGTATGCTTACTAGATTTTATATAAGATTTTTTTGAAGGCGTAAAAAATCTTAGCCGTTGAAATTTAAAAGTTTTCTACTTTCTAGTCCTCATACATAATACTAAGATATTAATAATTTAAATAAAAACATAAGAAATAACTATGTCGTCCGCAGAGAGGGGCAATTAAAAAATCAATAAATGAGAATATTTTTTTTTACTTTTTAAGATAAAACATCAAGTACGTAATTGTAAACGAATATATTTAATTCATATCATTAAAATATAGTTCTAAGAGGACTTAAATTACTTTATAAATGTGCAAAAATCCGGTTACTAACAACGGACGCGCCGCGCGCCGTCGGACGCCATACCAATAAACTTGTATTATAAATTGACTATTTTTCCACTAATATTTACAAAAAAACAAGTTAATAATTTTAATAACTTAGAATAGCACTTATTGCAAAATATAGTATACAAAAAATATTAGTGCACTACATTTCTCTACATTTTTTTCTTTATAAAATTCCTTGTATAACAAAAGTTAACTTTTTACCGGTATAATAATTGAATTTGATTAAAATGTTATAACAAACATAATTATTAGATACAAATTAGTATTGACGTGTGAGGTACGCACCTAGTTTACACCGTTAGAGGCAAACAAATAGAAAAATTATATCAAATTATCAAAAGTACATGATTAAAAGCGATAAGTCATTTGTCATATTAAAATTTAGCGTGACCTTTGATCTTTCAAAGTATCTAGAGACCTCCATTAGGAGGAGGACGCGGAGGAGCGGAGTTCAGCACCTTCCTGTAGCTCATTAGATAGCGTTAACACCTCATTATTGGTTGAAACTTATCATTATGTCGTTTCTATGTATTATTAATTTAAATTGCACTTACGAGTACTGTCGTTGCATTTGCATTTAGATATTCATGTTTTCATTCAATTTTCTATAAAATATTATGATTTTAAGGCAAATAATTATGTTTATTATTTATTAGATACATATTCTATGAGCGATTTGAATCTTAAGGTCTTACGTTCATTTAAATTTAAAATGTGATTTGTTGATTATGATATTTGATTGAAATTTGAAATATCTGTTTGAAGCATTTAAAACTTCAATAAATCATATTGAAAAACTTTTTAAAGCTTTAACTCATTAACGCCTAGGGCATTAAAGACGACAGATATATATTGTTTGCCTTGATGCTGTATCCCGCACATAGCAGGGTAGACAAAGGGAACCTGGGAACCTAGTATTAAGAAACTTCCATTTTCTAAAGATATATTTAAGGAGTAAAATGTAGTATTATAATAATTATATTTTTATTGATTACATGAAATATATGATACAAACAAAAAAGAGGAATACAATATACGAGGACTTATTGGGCAGTATGCAAGGGCAACATTACCACAATTAATGTACTGACAGGTAATCTTAGGTCGTACGCTTAAGAGTATAAAACACCTAGATAACACATAAATATTAAACAGAAAAAAAAGAATAAGAAATAGTATATACTTGTTACTCTATTTTTCTCTCACTATAATAATAATCTGTACAGACAGACACTAAACGTTATTATTAAATATGTACAAGTAGGTTAGATTTAGTACAAATTTGAGTATAGGTAGGCCAATCAAAGCGGCAGCGAGTGCATTGTGCTCGGGAACCTAATTCTGTGGAACAAAGCGACCCTCCCGATGCGTGTGCGCTGCATTGTTGTTCTATATGAAAAATAAGCTTTAAATTATAGTTTTAAATTAAATTTTTAACCAACTTTCGAGATAGAGGTTGTTGTACGAATTTTGAATGAAAATCTTAAGTTTAATATCGCTAAGCAGACAAGAAGAGTTTTATAATAAAATATCTTACATAAATATTGAAAATTTTAAGTGAGCAACTTATATTAACTTCTTTAGAGCACGTCAGGAAAAATAGTTAAATAAATTTAATCTGCATTGCTATAAAATTTGGTAAACACACAATATATAAAATATTTTTTATATAAATCTATTAAAATCAGCGTCATGCTGTATCCCGCTCACGGCAGGATAGACAGAGTGTAGGCAGAGTGTAGGCAGAGTGTAGGCAGAGTGTAGGCAGAGGGTGAGCAAAGGGTAGGCAGAGGGTAGACAGAGGGTAGACAGAGGGTAGGCAGAGGGTAAGCAGAGGTAAGGTAACGTAGTGTTAAGACACACCGACAAATTCTGAAGACATGGCGGGCTAGTGGCGAACCGACGCCGCGCTTTGCGACACCAGAGTGAAGAAATGGAAATATAAATTTAAATAAATATTTGTTTTCCTCAAGTGAAGATGAACCCACAACCAGTTGAGTTTCTAGTCACACTTTGTGTCAATGTATCAAAATGTATTTATTATATTAGTATATGCATTATATGGTCCACGAAATACAATTAGATTTAAATACGAGTTTAAGATACCAATATTTGCATTAATTCTCTGTTAAAGTGCTCTACATATACTTTACGTAATGTAGGTAGGTATGTCATTATCGGATCTGTTTGTTTTATTAGACTCTTTTTTAATATATACGAGTATACGGGCCGTCGTGGCGCAGCGGCGTAAGGGCGTGACTGTAGCGCGACGGTTGTGGGTTCCATCCCCATTCGAGATAGTGAAATATTTATTTACGTTTATATTTTCCTTTCTTCGCTCTAGTGTCGAGGCAAAGCGCGGCGTTGAGCTCTACCACTCAACACGTAATGCCTCCACAATTCGGCAGAAAGTGGGGAACGGAGTGTCTTAACACGAAGTTCCCTCTATCTACCCTGCTGTATGCGGGATACAGCGTGAAGCTGATATTTTAATATATTGCAAATAAAATATCAGGAAAAGCAGAGGACGGAGTGTTTTGACACTAGTTTTCTTGGTTTTCTGTCTGTCCTCGCTCGCAATCTTGTTTGACAGGATATTAGGACTTAAAATGTAAAATCCCGGGTTTTCATTTATCTACTGTCCTCATTTCCAGTTTATATCAGTCACCTCGCAAAAATGCAGACATAGTATTATTTAACCATATTTAACTCTAAGCCAATCTGACATCAGTGTCTATTCTATCCTTTAATTGTGTCCCGCTCTGGTCAGCAAAGCGTGGCGTGGGCTTCCTCCACTAAATGTTGTTCTGGCGGAGAGACGACACGTCGTTCAAGCCAAGCACGATGCGACAGCCCTGGTCAAACAACACAAAAACTATTAAACACACAAAGAGGCGTATAAAGAGGACTTCACGAAACAACGAGACGATCAAAAGACAAAGTGACATTATTGAAACGTCCATATCAGCTAACCCATGCTCAGGGCCTTTATCCCTTTATGTGGACCGTGGAGCCATTGTGCGCCCACAAAGACGGAGGTGTGAGCACCGTGTCTTGTCTTTGACGCATTCAGACCAGGTTTTTGCTGTTCGGAGGTGTTGGCTGTTTGTTGACTATCGACATTATTATTAGACTTCTTAATAATTCATATATTATAGGAATATTCTGTTATATTTGTCGTTTTATGTGAGTTTAGTTGTCTTGAAACTTCACGCATGGGGCAAGTAGAGGGAACCTAGTGCTAAACTCTATTTTCCACGCACTGCCGTAATTAGAAGACATTGCGTTGTGTACCAGATTTTATTTATTTTTTTATATATCACAGGTATAGACTCTAACAGGCTTAGGGTAGTAGTAATATTAATATGTGTATTTATATTATAGTATCCACGAGCCTACAACCTATCGCGCTTACAGTAGCTTATAAAACAATAATTCTGGCGGTGAGAAGTTTTATATATTGGGGCTCGTCATAAAGCGTGCCGGATGACTCTTTCTAATGCTTTATAATATATTCACACTGAAGGCAGGTGTACTCTTAAATAAATTTGATAAATTTAATATTCCGTAGTATGATTGCGTGAAACATGAAACTTAGTAATTGACATTACAAAGATGTGAATTGCATAAAAAAGCGTATCTTATAAATATACATGAATTAACAAATTAAAATTTATAAAAATATAATTATTTCTAAATAGACATACATATATGTAAATAACTATATAATATTTCAATATAATAAGTTTCCAGCAAACTTTAACTTCATGTAGGTAGGTATAATAGTAATGCTTCAAGTCGTAGGTACCCCGCATATTCAGGCTAAGCTAAGGGAGCCTAGTGTCAAGACACTCTGTTCGCACATTTGTTTTAAAATCGCATGTATAGTGTGAGGAAAAAAAAACTTTCACCTGACTGAGAATCCAATCTGCAACCGTTCATAGTCAGCCGCTGCGCCGCGAAGGCCTCAATCAATATTATAAATATCTTCTTCATCGTATGTTGTGTTATTGAATGTTATCCAGAATTTTAAATGGGTGAGGAGACTAGCTGTTGCTACACCGTCATGTCCGTCTACTTCCCTCATTGTATTTATTTTGTAATTCCAGCATCCACTCCCAAGGTGGAAGACCACATATCCATATCTATTATGTGGTGTTTTGCCTTCTTTTCTATTTTTTTTACATTCAGATAATGTGGCTGAAAAGTTATTAAAATATGTATCTATAGGTCAATTGTCTCTTAAGCTTCTGTATTGTTCTTGTACTTATATAATATTATTATTGGATCTCTTCTTTAGGAGATGACATGGTCTCCAATAAATGAATTGACTAGTTAATGCGCCTGTTACAGTATAGTTCAGTGGCACAGTGTCAACGCGTCGGTTGTAGATTCGATTTAACTAGAGAGAATGAATTATTTTCATTCGTATGGACCGGTCCACTTAAAACGGAATCTCTTTAAAATTAGGAGGAGCGAGGAAAACGGAATGTTTTAAGATTAGGTTTCCTCTGCCTGGTCGGCTATTTGCGGAATGAAAGCACTTTTATTAAAAATAAGCGACTACAATGGTTATCTATGGAATTTTTCACTAAACCTTAGACATATTATAGCTTTCCATTTCTGATAGCTGTGTTGGTGCAAAATCAATCACCACCATAGAAATATATGCATGACCTTTATACGACTTTCAATTTTTCATAACCTTGGATACATGCATATTGTTTTTAATAAAATTTATATAATTTCCAATCCATATGCAACGTGTCATTATATTTGTTGTTTCATTAATATATAGCTCCTCGGCCGCTACAGAGGCAGCTGGAGCTTCTCTGTAGGCCTCTGTTGTGTTGTTGTTGTCTGCATAACAGGTCAGCCCCACAACACCACTCAACTTGACGCCGCGCTTTATCTACAAGATTGGAGAGCAATGAAAATTAGCTTCACGCTTTATCCCGCACACAGCAGGATAACCACAGCGAGCATAGTGTTAAGACACTGTTTCTCACATTCCGCGGAATTCAGGAAACATTGTGTGTTGAGTGGCGTAAGTCAACGAAAATGAAAAATGAGAAATGAAAATATTTGAAATATAATCTTCTCCTGAGTGGAAGGTCACACCCACAGGCCCACAATCTTAACCTATACAGTCAGATGCGGTTAGGCGGAATGCGGTAAAAACAAAGCACAGTGTAAGGACAATCCGTTTCCCTCTTTCCGCCCTCGTTAGAAATATTTATTTTTCTCCACCGTAAGTATCAAACATAAAGGAATAATCTATACTTGTAATTACTTTACATAAATGTTTGGCGTTATATAATTGAGCTTGCCATCTAATTTGTCAGATGACACCGTAGGACAGACTCTGAATGTAAGCGTGACAGTTGTGGGTTCGATTCCCACTAGTGTTGCTTGCTCTGGTAACAAGGTAAAATGGAGCGTTGAGTTCCGCCACTCAACACGCAATATGTAGAAAATTCAACAGTGCGTATTACACGTACAGAGAGTACAGAGTATTTTAACTCTAGGTTCTCCCTGCCTACTCTGCTCTGTTTAATTATGAGAGCATGTCGGTACATTTCTCAATATTGATATAAAAATGATTACAAAATATAGCCAAGTGTTATAATTATTTGATGCCTGCTCGTTTATATTTAGATACAATTAATTACGCAACGACATAACAATGACTTCAGTAACATCCGTAGAGTTGGACGCCGTCCTGCCGCAGTAGACTGTACACGCGATGGTTATAGGTTCGGTCCCCAATCGGAACAATAGATATACATACGAGTACATTATTTGCATCTCCGCTCTGGCAGACAGAGCGCGGCGTTGAGTTCTGCCAATTAACGCACAAATTGGGTAGAAAATAGAGACAAGACTGTCTTAACACTAGATTCCCTCTGACAACTCTACTCTACTGTTCATATGTTTTTTTTATCTTTTGTATGGTGAGGGTTGCCTGGAAGAGATCACCTGTGGTGATAAGGCCGACTTTACACCGCTTTTCATTTGTTTTATTGTGTATCAGTTCTATGTTTAAGATGGTGTAATAAAATATTAAATAAACAAATAAATACGCTGGTAAAGGCTTGAATCTGCAAATAAAAATCATACTATCACCTATATACCTACCTGACAAGTATACATGTGACATAGTAGCGAAAGGATATTTTAACAATAATTTAAACAAAAGTTAACAATTATCTAGCAGACGTGACAGACTAACCCCCTCCCCCCCGTCCGAGAGGGGCGCGCACTCCGCACAGAGCACAGAGCACGCGTGTGCGCGCGGCTGTGCGAGTGTGAGAGTGTGCGAGTTTGCAGTTAACCCTTCCTTGTAGAACCAGTTTACTTGGTTTTGGTGCAAATTATAAGCTATATAGAGCTTTAGGGTTGATTTATTTTACTCTAATATATTTTACATTATTGTTCATTAATTTGGAAATTTAATTAAGAAGTTACAATTCCGACTCTACATTTTTTGTCTTCTTAAAATTTGTTATAGAAAAAAGTCGAAATTTTAAATATTATGTTTTTAGTATTTAATTAATTTAAAATAGAGTCCTTTTCATTAATTAAGTACTAACACATATAACATTTTTTTTCTATAAATATTGTTCATATTTATACTCTGTATAAATGATTACTTTAAAAAATCTCAAAATTAATTTCTTTTACCAATTAACATATAGACTGTACTAACAAATATCTATTTCTCCCTTTACACGCAAATACATATAATACAAAACCGAAAACAAAGCACACTAAATCTCAAATCGCGTCAGTCTCTGTCCTCCCCCACACGAGCACTCCTGGAGGAGAGATTCGCGCGAGGTGTGAAGCGAGAGCTGTTCGCGGATATTAGCCGCGCCCGCGCCTCCGCGTACTGATGACAGAGAAATAATGTTGTATTTTATTATTTTCTTAACACATTTCTTATTTTGTGTCATTTCCTCGCCCCGGAGACGAGGCACAACGCCGCGACTGCTGGAACTAATGCGTGAGAGTGAGTCTTTCTTCATATTTATACCATTTTAAAATGACAGAAAGTAAAATTTAATATTAAAACCTATTCAAATATTTCTTATAATAGTTATAATAGTTATTACACCTACACAGTACAGAACGCGTGTGTGTACTATACTTAATTATTCACTTTCAATAACGTATAATCGTTTCGATATGTTTGCCGTCGTGGCGCAGAGGAGTCCACGTGGTGTGGGTTCGAGTCCCGCTCAATATTTTCATTTCATCGCTCTGGTACCAAGCTAAAATCGTGGCGTTGAGTTCCGCCACTCAACACGCAATGCCTTGAAAATTCGAAGAATAGGTTTCTTAACACTACATGTCTTTTCCTGTTCCTGCCATGCTGTATGTATGAGGTAGGTGAAGGTACAGCATGAAGGTGATATAGAAACCAACATACTTAAATCCTGTGCCAAGAATTATTAAAAACCATCAAACTTCGAAGAAACTATAAATATCGTGCTCAGTTAAAGCATTCACCTTAAATGTTTTATAAGAAACAAATACAAGCAAATGTACGCTGCAGACAGTACATTAGGGCCTGAGTCGTCTCTTCATAGCAACAGAAGTTTTTCTAGCCGTATGAATATACAGTTTAGGCATTATCGGACTCAGTGTGGCGGTACAGTAGTGCGGTACAGTAGTGCAGCACAGTAGTGCAGCACAGTAGTGCAGCACAGTAGTGCAGCACAGTAGTGCAGCACAGTAGTGCAGCACAGTAGTGCAGCACAGCAGTGCAGCACAGTAGAGCAGCACGGGGCCAGCACTGCGAACTTATTAGGCCACATGTGCTCCACATACGTAATCACTGTCAGCGATTACGTATGCACATTGTAGAGACATTTACTTTTAATTCACGCCTTCGTTGTGGGATCGTAAGAGCAGTTAAATTCTTTTTGATCTTAATAGTTAGATAATGGTAGAGTTGATACTCGTAGCTCTACGTTGTTTGTTTGCGGGGGCTGGCCGCTTGGGGCTGGGGTACACTATGGTATACACTATATACTACGACTCTACTAGTGAATTAATTGACGTATTAGTAAATTAGAATTTGTTAAATCAACTAAAAAATATATTTTTAAAAGTCTATATAATATATTTTACAATGTTGATGGCTGTGCGAGAAAGTTCGACGCTTCTGACGTATTGTACTATTTATTATTCATGTATTATAAAAATCAAATGAGTTTCGCTAATTATTGGACTACAAAACATACATTTGACATATAACAGTGGTATTTCTTTGTAATTTTATTTTATACCAGTGGGCCCGCGCGGGGCTACGCCCGCTTGAAGTATAAACATTAATAAAGAAATTGAAAATTAAAGATTCAGTCAATTCAGTAAAACAGTTATATAAAATAACTGTTACAGCAATTAGCAAATTTGTCGAACTAAATACTTTAAATTGACATAACTTTTTTATTTATGAACCTATTGTAATAAAATAAACCCTATATGTTTTCGGAAGCTTGCCAGAATCCAATAGTAATAACTGCATCTAAATTGGTTAAGTCGATTCTGAGATTAGCGATAATAGACGCACAGACAAACAGACAATTTTTTTAACAATTATTGTTTTGGGTTCTCTTAGGTTAATAAAGGTTCCCAATAACATTTTTTTTAATATCTTCCAAGTACAGACACCGGCCCTCTTACGATTTTATTATAACTATGGATTAGTCAAATCATACACTGTTATTTTACGTTTTTACAGAAGTTGATGAATTTCCCGACAAAATTTGGTATTAGAGGCCGACAGCAGCGGCCTATAAAGACAGAACTAACTCATTTTAGTATTAGTTTTGTGTTGTGGTGTTCAGTGCCATCACTCAACATGCGATGTCTCAAGAAATTAAAAGGAATGTGGGAAACAAACTGTTTTAATATTAGATTCTCTTTGACTTCCCTGCTACATATTGTTACTTAACGGTGTACAGAAAAACTAGAACTGACTTACCTTCGTTTGAAACTACAATGAATAACGATCAAAATAATTTAGTGCAGTCGACTCTACTCTTTATGTTACAATGATACCATCTACTATTTGATTAAGATAAATGTTGTTATTACAGCTATGGTTTTGTAAAACGTACTTTGTAGCGAAGTATTTAGTAATAACTGACTCGTTTATAATGTTTTTGTTACTCGGAAACAAAAAAGACTATAACAGTGAGCGTTACATTCAATTGAAATATACCTTTGTATTGAAAATAATTTAACTTGCTAATTTGACTACAACACCGGTATTCTTTGTATATGAAAACTTAATGATTATATTTCATTAAAAATATACAAAATGTAAATAAACGAGGCCAGTCGAGCCAGTCGAGCCAGTGGGGCATCAGTGGGGCACGAAGTACGACGTTACGTACGTACGTTCTGGAGGAAATTACATGTATATTTAGTAGTGAAATATCATGAATCATCGCATTTAAATGTGATATCTCAAATGCGCCGCGCCGCCGCTATGGTAACAATGTGGTACACACATTTTGGAGCTAGCCAAAATATATTTTATTTTTTCAGTGCTATTTATCTTATCGGGGCGGGTAAATTACAATAGTTTCAATACAATAACTGTTTTAAAGCATTGAACCCTCAACCATCTCTTTTATAATCTCCTTTAAATGTGCTATTAATAAATAAAATGGTACAATAAAGCTTTTATTAAACAAAATTAAATAAGCTATATCCCGCACACAGCAGAGTACACAGTGTAGAAACTAGTGTTAAGACACTTCGCACACACACACACACTCACGAACACCTACACACATAAACACACACAACATCGAAGTGAATTTAAATATGAAGTAACTATTGAATTTTAAAAAGAGTGTCAATGCACCGTCGCCTGCAAATTAATTCCTATTTAGCTATTTTCAGCCACTATATTGAACTTCAGTGACAAATAGCTCTATCATGCAGTTTCAGTGGTATAATTTTGCAACAAAGTTTCGAACTCTACATTTTTATATGAATAAGAAATCAGAAAAAAATGATTACATTATCTAAACACTATTGCAGTCACGTGGTTCGCACCTTTCGCCAACTTTTTCTAGGTTATTAGGTATACGTTTCTTCCTAAAGTAAAGGCTTAGACCTGAGATATAATTATCTCTATTTATGTAAATCCTACAACAGTCCAGATATTTAGGTCGCTTTTTCTTCAATTTTTTAAGCTTCTCGCTGTATTCTGCACATAGCAGGGTAGACAGTGAGAACTTATGTCTCTAGTGTTAAGACACTCCGTTCCCATTAATACACTTCTGTTCTCTACTATCCGCTGAATTCTGGAAGCACTGCGTGTCGAATAGCGAAACTCAACACCGCGCATTTCCTCGTTACCAGAGCGAAAAAATGAAAATAATATATGTCATCTCCTCGAGTGGGAATCGAACCTATAACCTTGCGCTTTAACAGTCACACATTTGTGCCTCTACACGACGACTGGTCTCAATATTTTTTACTATATGACTAATAAATATTATTTTAGTAACTAGAAAAGAGTGTTATAAATATTTTATATTATTAAAAAAAACATTGGCAAGTCTGAAATGATGCTCTATCGAGGTACAAAGTCGTTACAGCAACGGGGAGCGAAAGTGGAAATTACTTACTGAGCTTGAGGTAGCAGTAATAGAGGTAGAGTAGAGCCTTTGTCTTATTAAGAGGCAAGCGTGGAATTAGAAATCATCTGCTGCACATCAAACAACCACCCAAAAATCTGCTTAAAACAGTCTATCCGTATGTAGAGCTAGCATTTTATATCTTTTTTTACAAAATACGCTGAAATTACAAATAAAAAGTACAAAATGTCTTCACGTTCATAAATTAAATTTGCAATGTTTCACATTTCGTAAAACGTTTATGTGGCTGTACTCAGGTACAGTGCTCGTGTGGTGCGGTGCGTGTTGCACCTGCTACAATATTCGACCAATTCATAGATTGTTAGTAGAGACTCGAGGTAGACTAATTAAATAGTAACTTTTACAATATATTAGACACACGACGGTGTTGAGTTCCAATATTCAACTCGCAATGTTTCGAGAAATAGCATGGAAGGAAAGGAGTGTCTCAACACTTATTTTTCTCTGCCAACCCTGCTATGCCAGAAAAAGCATGAAACTGCTTTATATTATTAAATATGTTAAATTGTAAATTAATAATTAAAAACTCTACATTCCCCATTAAACTAATAAGCTATTTCGTTTAAAAATCATTTTTCGTTGAAAATCACAAACCAATGCGTTCTTTTAGACGTCAACAAACTAACGTTTTAATATACGGCTAGTACAAAATGAGACTTGTCATCTGAGCCGATAGAGTACAGATTTGCTTGGTCTCCAGCCACGCCTCCCTCGCCTCTAATTAGCCTGAAAACGAAACTATCTCACCCGCACTTGAAAATGCACTTTATTGTGGTAGCTATTAGATTTAGATTTGAATAGGAGTGCACCAACAATAATAGAGGACACTCGACCTCTCGGCGTCGCGAGATTTCCCGCGGATTTTACTTTTTTCCTCGGAGTGCTACTGTAGCATCTGTTTGTACACTCACTAAGACACAAAAAGCCCCCAACTGTGTTCCTCGTGCAGAAGTGCCTGACTCTTTACCTGCTAAGTATTGAATGACCAGTTTATTAAATCTGCACTAATTTTCTAAGGTAGAGCAGAGCTAAGGTAGTGGAATCTAGGCTTTAACTCTGAAGGCAACAATGTTAGTAGTTAATGTAATAATGTGTCTGATTGTATACATAATGGTTATAGTTACATAAAAAGGTTTATGTATAAAATATTACGTAAAAAAAGTTGTATTGTGTTTTCTCTGCTTATCGTGATATATAAACAAATAGAGTAAATAAATGATATAATGTATCAAATAGAAGTTTCTGTCTCCAATACAGATGTTGCCCGCGCTTCCGTTACATCTCACGCAACGTCTTATTGATTTTGTATTTCCCGAATCATAGCAACCTTATTACATAACGAGGGTTCCAATAAAACTCTACTTTTGGCAAGCATTTTGTAGAGTCAGCACACAAAGGTGTCGTGTCCCTGTCTCACGTACCCAGATGGGGTATCTCCGTCTCGCTCGGTCTCGGAAAAGTGAAGCGACGATTATGATAATGCTCCCCCGGGCTGAATATAAATTGGGCGCTTATTTACAATGAGTTATTTAATTCGAGCGCTGTATGATCTTATTATGGAGATTTTATTAACGCTCATGTATTATAAACTACTTATTGCAGCGTCTCGCGATCGTCATACATACGTACATATGTATATGGTTGTTTATAACACCGTTATAGGGCAGTGGACCAGTGTCTGATACCAGACGCCATAGTTGTGGGCTCGATTTCCACTCATGCAATGTCTCTTATTTGGAAACGGAGTGTCTTAGCACTATATTCCTTTAGCTTACCACGCTATACGAGGAAAAGCGTGAAACTGCTTAAAAATAAATATTATTGATCTAAAGTAAATGGATTACGCTCATAAAGACGGCTGAGTTTTATGGTCTCTATATTAATTGACATATCATAGGACTGGATTCTCCACTTCCTGTCATTTCAAGACAGAGAGCGTTTGATGATTTAATTTAGTTATTTAATTAGTGGCCTATTTTTATGCGATTTTGTTCTGTGTGAAATACATCAAATTATTTATTTATTTTTCTATAAATAGATTAATATCAGCGTTGTTGTAAGTATTGCATTTGTTAAGATATATATATTTATTAATTCAATTATATGGTTTCACATAAAACAGGAAAATGATAATTAAAATAATACCCATTATAAATGAAAATGCTTATGATGAACGATTAAAATAAGTAGTAATATTTCCTTGTACCTATATTCAATGTATTATTTTAATACAAAAAGTAATAATACCGAGCACTTACAACACACAATGCAGCGTTTACTCGCAACTGGCGTATCAGTGTACGAGTAAGTATTTCATCGCGGAACGCACGAAAAATCTATACAGCGCCGCCACCCTCGCCACCCCTGTTTTGGACTTTTTAACCTAAGATGGCTTAATTTTCCTCAGCCGTTATTCCTTTCTTAAAAACTCCATTAGTATCGCGTCCGGGTCGCTGCCGGGTCGCTGTCGGCGCAGGGCGGGCAGGGCGGCCAGGGCGGACTACGCAGGATTAGCATTTAGAATGTCCATTTTTATGTATTTTTATTTTCTCTACCGGGGGGTTCTGCTGGTTTGTTTAGAGTGCCTACTTTTACAGCTACAAGTACTTAATTACGTGCCGAATTTGAAGTTCGTAATTGCTTCTACGTTTTACAATTTAATTTCTAATAACTTGCTTAGAGGCGCCCCTAAGTCTAACTTTGCGCGTAATCGTTTTGGAAGAGATTTTAAAAGGTGTTAAAGTTTACGCGAGTGTTTGATTGTGCGTTTAATGTACTTTATTGTTCCTCACTTTTATTACTATTAGTTTGCTAAATGCATGTAATTCAAACAGGTAGATTTAGAAAAAAAATATAATAAGCTGCAGCTTTTTGTAAATGAATATTATATTGAGTCAGCAGAGAGCAGCACATATCCAAAAAAAAGACGATTTATAAATTCAAAGTGAAAAAGATCAATTGGGTTAATTCGGCGCAGCGGCGCGGCGAGGGCGCGACGGGGGCGCGGGCGCGGAGGTGCCTCGGGCGCTGTTACCATTGTTAATTAACTTGCCGCTACTACGGTGACAATTCATTAGGCCCTGGTACACCGAGCACGGTTAGGGCAGACAAGTGCAGGTAACACAAGTAGCTCTACTCCAGGTAGAACATTAGTTTTTATTTGATTTGTTTTTGTTATATCTAATTCAACTTATTTACGTAAAATTACTTTTAAAAGATAAAGATAAATTTTTTGCAAAAGTGAACAGAAACAAGATATCGTCTACATTGTTAGTCAGTTCAATTTAAGCTTTTCACAACCCTGCAAGGCCAGCACAAGGATACAACCAGAAGTGAGTTACCATTAGGAAATAGTTTCTAGCTCTTGAAATAATTTATTAAAACAACCAGTCTGCTCACAGTTATTCACCACTTATAACCCTTTATAGTCAACACAGATTATAAATAATCAAAATAAAATTCTAACACTGCTAATTGAAAAGAAATCTAACCTCGTGAGTAAGCCAGGTGTCCCCACAACGTATACAAAATCGTTCGTTCCGTTCTCTGTATGGAGTCGCTATTTTCTTATTAAGGGCGAACCGAGGCAATCCCGGACTTAATGAGCGCTTCCCGAGCACAAAGCCGCTTCAGCCTCACGCCTCAGCCTCACGCCTCAGCCTCACGCCTCAGCCTCACGCCTCAGCCTCGCCGACCCACTAATATAATAATATCGCAACCATGCCAGGATAGAACGCTCTCGTCATACTCTCCTCGCTCTGCCTTACTTCCAGCGCAACCGACACGAGGTTCTAACAGTATAGAACGAACTCAACTTAATTGCAATTTAAATTTATCGGGGGCTATTATGATTAGTATTTTGAAATTGTTTAAGCAAGGTAACTTTAGAATTATCGATAGGTACAATTCGACGTGGCTTATGGTTTATAGAGCTAACACCAAATAAACCAATATAAATGAATAAATAGTAGAGCTATCACAAACATAGAGACTACGGAGAGAATTAACAAATATTATGTAATGTTATTACCAATTTTGTGACAATATAAAACATTTATTAATCATCATCCATAGCCCATCTGTATCACAGGAAAGATGACTTAGCGACTGCCGTGGGGGGAGACGGGGGGAGGGGGGTGTTTTGGAGCTGTGAAGTGAAATTAACGGTGATGCACTCGCCCCGGTCAAGATCTGGGAAAACATATCTATTAACCTTTTGTCGTTAATTATTCATATAAGTTAGTGCAGAGTTACTCTACATTCGTTTTTTATGGTAAATTCAACAAAATATCGACAGTTGACGAGACTGTGACTGATTCAAATTTATTTTAAGGGGAGACAAATTTATTTTATAAGGAGATATTATAAAAAAATAATGATTGTGTACTGATCTATTTCTAACACTTTAGTAGTGAGTGTGAGCTAACTTTTAGTTAATTAAAATGTTTAATCAATTTCTCCATCTTTCTAAGCCATAAAAAATTAAATGATAAGAAAGACTGCAGAAATATATTCTGTAATTCATAAAAACAGTACACACATTTTTTTTAAATCCTAAATTATTTAAATATTAGGTGTTAGCATATCGCTAATATCGACACTTGAATCGTAGAGATCAAAAACATGAAGAAAAATTCAAATATTGACTCTAAGTGAACTATCCCGTATGGCGCGGCGCCCCCCAGCGCCCCCCAGCGTGCCGTCCCGCTGAGGAGTGTTGGCGTGTTCCGCCGTGTCGAGCAATACAAAGCAAAGACATGTTAATTGTTTTCCTTTTGTCGTCTCCCAAAGATGAAAACGTATCTTATTTCTTAGTCTGCAAGGTTGCCTTTCGAGGTACAGGTGTTATCTAGTGCAGATATACGAGGCACATCAAAGGCGGTATGCCAATCGGTTGTTTTTATCGTTTTCTCGAGACGACCTCTTATCCGCACCCTCCGCAACGTGTGTAATGAACAACCTAAACTCTACATATTCAGAATTATATTTTACAATAGTCATTTAAATTAATATCTACTGAAGAGAAGAAACGTCAGAATTGTTTGAAGTTTAATATATTTTCGTACTAAAAAAGATCACAAGCTTAGTAATATATTTATATGGATGAAATGGGGAAAAATTCAAAGACGTTTAATCTATTTAACAGTTCTGGATCACGTGCCTTGTAAAACGATATCGAAACCAAGAAAAATTGGTTTAACAATACATGCCCTCAGCGCTGGTACGCAATAACTGTGCACTCACAGGCGACAATCCAAGTTGCGAATACGAACTAAATCTACTTATGGAATTTGCACCGCTACATAAAAAGCTTTAGAGGTTAATATGGTGTGCGAAAATAAGCGAAACGAAGCGTAATATATTTTGAACAGGGCAGGAAACGTGGTAGGTCGCAATAAACAGGTTTTATACTGCTCTTATCCAAATGGTGTTGAGCCTCGCTCGCGACTCTACTTCCCCGCGGCGCCCCGGCGCCCCCAGCGCCGGCGCGGGGCGCGGCGGTCCAGGGCGCGCTGGCCGCGGCTGCGGGGCTCTGTTCCCGGTGCTCACTTCACACGTTCGACAAAGGACCCTAACTGCCTGCTATTAACACTGCTCAAACCCCCAGGTATTGGAATAGTGATGTAAGCATAATATAATGAATGTTCACTATATTACTATATTCTTACTTTTAGCCGAATACAAATTAAATGTATGTGGCTCTGGTTGAGGTTATTATTTTAATTTACTTTTGCTACATGCATACAAATTTAATTTGGCAAATTATTTATACCGTAGTTTATTAAGACTGAAATCGCTTGGTTCTTGTTGGTATACTTTGGAGAATAAATATATTTATATATATTTTGTATGTACTTGTCTTGTAAATTAGAATTATTTCTTTGAAAATGTAAAAATTACAATTTAACTTATTAAAATGAAAAATATATTAAAATGATAAATATAAGTTTTAATAATTGCGGCTCTCCATCACTAGACGACTGTTTGTAGCCCTTTTAGAAAACCAAATATTCAAATTAAAACCCAAATGTTTAAGAAATAAGATTTAAATTTGTGTAACACTTAATTTTTATATTTTCTAACTAATTTAAATAATTTTAGACTTTAAAACTATATATTTATGGTATAAATTTATTTGATTGTATTTTGACAATGCTCTGGATGGAGGAACGACGTGAACGATAGCTCAAAGAGGCTCGATGCGATATGCAGCGGCGTTTGTCGCATCAGATCGAGTAATCAGATATTAATCATCAGTGTAGATAAAGCCTGGTGCTGGTGCGTCAGTATTTCCAGGACATTGCGTGTTGAGAGACGGAACTCAACGCTGCACTATTGTTTTTTTGCTGGAGCGAGGAAATGAAAATAATTCGTTTCTCTGGAGTAGAAGTCGAACTCATAAGCGTCGCGTTTTCAAATATTTATATACTCCATTTCCATTTATATATACACGTAACTTAATAATATCAGCTAACAGAGTGTCAAGACACTGCGTTCCCCACTTTGATAAAAACCAATAGTTCATAACTATTACATTGAATAAAGGATTGAATTAAATTTAATAAAAAGAGGTGTAACGGGGCGGGAGTAGCCCGCAACTCTACTATTGTAGTCGCGTAATTTGTTAATTTTATTCGTAAATATTGTGACAGGATCGACGTTAATCCGGGGTTGCGGATGTACGCCGCGCCTCCATTGTGACTGAGCTATACAATTGCAAGCACCTTTTATATAATATGTGAACACTACCTCTTATCTATTTTATATTTCATGTCTTCACATCAAACCTCCCAATGAATAGGATTCATTTTCGACACATCACGGGAAGTGAACCCCAAATCGTTGTTTCAGACTTAGCTTAGACATTAAGCATGATTATGATAGAAAAACATTTTCTTTTTAATATATAATTAAATTAAAATTAGTACAATATAATAGAAATATGAATTCGCGTCTTAAATTAGTCTTTAGCTGTACTGTTTGCCATAAATAGTAATTCCTCGAGCGTCTCGAAGTGACGGTATTCACATTACAGATTTAATTATTTAATGGTATAAAGTAGGCTCTTGCGCTCTCACACCGATTAAGCCTCGCACAGTTTTTATTTCATTCAACATTTCTATTTTGCCTTAATTAAAATAATTTATACTAAAATATATGAAGCGTGGAATTTGTGGGCGAAGAAGTTGTTAACTTCTTGCTCTATGTTTTCATAGGATCGTAATGGCAGAGTCCGTGAGGCGCCACTCTCTATATTTATATACTTTTTTGTATTTTCGCAGAAATAATGTTGTTTGTTCAGGCCACCAGTTTTACACCTTTTCAAGTGTTACACACAATGCTTAAAGTATTTATTTCTATCTATTATAATTGGATTTCTTTAGTTTTTGGGAGAGTTTTAGTATAAGCGTCCTTTTGAAATTATCTAATAAAAATATAATGAAGACTGGACTATAATGAAGGTAAAAAATAACTGACTTGTAATTTTTAAAATAAAGTATCATGTTTGGACAACTATGTATTTCTGTATTCAAGAATATCAGAATAATACAAAGTAATTAAATTAAAGTAGTAATGAACTTGCTGTGGTTCAGTGCGGAATGTCCACAAACATTTCAAAATTTCCCCAAAAATTCAACACTAATCACCACAAGTGGGGGGCAATAAATTAATACGATTACATATTTTCGTCCTTGGGGTGGGTTAATTGAAAACGGTTCTGTCACACGAAACTTGTGATCCTACAAGAATGCGCTACAGCGAGGTGGCCGACCAGCTCGGCGTGACCTTCGACGAACTTGACAATTAACCCCTGTGTTCCCGGGGCAGGGGTCGTCCTGCCTGGCCGTGGTCCCGGTGGTAAAGCCGTCTAATGCTCTAAGCTATTTCAATTACCGCGGTCCGCTCGGCTAATCCGCGAACAATGGAGCTCTATAATTCGAGATGCACACCAGTCGGCTCTCCGCCGGGTTCTCCGCCGGTCCGCAGCGCGGTCGGGTAATTGAAATTTTATTGCGAATTTAATAGAGAAGCGCTTTGGAATATCGTTTTTCTGTCTTATCGAATAAACCTGCCTTATTTATACTTCCCCTTCGAGATTCCTTAATTATTGCGTCTCTGTTTAGATGTTACGGTTGAAAGTGTAATTAGATACGGTTAGTCAATTTGCATACTTCTGGTAATGAAACACTTATAAAAATATTCTTAAAATGTTCTCAGTATTCGGTATCAGTATAAATGTTACAAATCCATTGTTTTAGAAAAAAATTAACTTATAATAACAATATTAGCATTTTTTTTGTAACAATCGATAATCAACGATTATTTACATAAAACATGTAGACCTATGTGCCGCAGCGGTGTGACAGCGGTCCAGCCAAAAGTGGAACTTTAAACGCGACAGTTGCGGGTTTGGTTCCTACTCACGTGAATTTATTATTTCCTGCCCCCTTCCGCCCTTGTCTCTTGCAGGGTACAGCCTGAAGCGATAACGGAATATGATATAATAAAAACAATATTTATAAAAACTTAAGGGTACAGAAACGCTCGCCACTTACAACAAGTGTTTAAAGTTTGCACATTCGTGTGGATTGTTGACGGCGCGGCGAGAGCTGCATATCAATGTTGTTTATTGTTAGAATTGGAAAATGTTCAAGTATGACCATCTATTTCAGTTGATATTATTGTATTTCTATGTTTGTTCACAAATTTCTCGGAAACTAATCATCATAATCTTCAAATTAAATATATTATGGTGACAGTCCAAGTCCAGTTCCACTGCCACTCAACCAGCGTCAAATCCCTTTCTCCCGCAAAGTAAGGTCGATAGCGAAAATCTATTGTCCAGACACTCCATTTCCCACTTTCCATCTAATTTTCGAAACATTGCGCATCGAGCGCAAATCTAAACCTAAATATAATCATTTAAGAGCCCCCCGAGCCCAGCCTCGTACCACCAAACCACCCTGACCACTGTACCACCAAAAAGTTAAAGGATATTTTTGAATATAAGGAATATTTGCAGGCCGGTTGGCTCACTTCCCCATATGTGCTCCCCGTCGTCGCCGCCATTAGCGGCTCTACCTCCCGCCCTGCGCCGCTATTAAGCGACCAATTTGAATAATTACAATGTTGTGAAAATTTGATAAGTAGGCGGCGATTACGCAATCGTCATATGATTACTATCGCATTAGCTGCATGTGGCGGCCCTACTGCGGCTCTACTGCGGCTCTCCTGCGGGTGTTGTTGACTCTGATGTCAACATATTGTTGTTTATATTTAGTTTTGTTTTTTTTTTAATTTCACCCCGAAGCAACTTCATTAGGATTCAAGATTTTAGAGTATGAAATGAATCACTTTTATAAGCAAAGCCAATTACAGCAAGTCACTTGCCTAAAAATATATATTTATTTCTGCTCAGTTATTGAAAAAAATCTTTTAAAAGTACAAGTATACTTTTTTTATTCATTGATAAATGCTCCCATTAATATATTTTTCTTATAAAACTTCCTTGTACAGACAGCGATCAATTGCAATTTTTCTTATATATATATTTTTTTAATATTTTTTTTTTGTATTCTATATGTATAAATAGATATTAATAGAGTATGACCGTCTTGCACACTCTATAATATATTTGAAAATACCTATTCGGATTTTTTTTTAATAAATTTAGTTAATTAATTTGTTTCTAGTTGTTATATTTTCCCCGGTAACAATCTCCTATATAGCCAAATGTTTGATTTAAGTAGTTATCTCATCTCTATCTCTCTCTCTGTCTATCTCTATATCTATCTCTATCTCTATCTCTATCTCTATCTATCTCAGTAGCTCGTGTGAAATTACGTACTTCTATAAATATCAAGTACCTTATTGTAATTTTTTGTAGTGATCGAAAGAAGAGCAGCAAGCGATAAATGGAGTGTCTTAACACTTGTTTAACAATTGTTATCATTTAAAAAAACCAATTAAGTGCGACATGGCCACCGAGGCTTCCGTCCCAATTTGAGGATTATAGATCAACGAGAAGTTTACTTATAAAATCCGACAAACTTAAGTTGCGGCCATACGCACTCAATTATTTCGATGAACTAAACTAAAAATGAACTTTTCGATGATGTCCCTTAATTTGTATTGTAAATTCTCACTTCGTGCCAAATTTTATGAACGTAGCCTATAGTATTTACTAAATTATAATTACTTATCATGAAATCTCAGAAACTACAAGTGCTAGAAATTTTAAATTTTGCGTAGGAGTTATTTAAAGGGACGTAGGTGCTCACGAAGAAGGGAATTTGCAATATTCGACTCCTAAGGGGTTGTTTTTGGGGTTAATAGTTTGTATGAAACTTCGCTACAAGTGCTAGGAGTGTAAAATTTTGCATGGGCAATTCTTATAGGACGCACGTGCTTATGAAAACATGTTTCATGGCTTATTATAAAGTGACAATATTTTCATGAATATATTTAATAAATCTTCGTATAGTTCAGGCGGACGAAGCCGCCCAAGTCCACTAGTGTATTATATATTTAGATAACACAGCGAATTTCATGCAAAATGTACCAAAATCAATATATGAATGCTCGTATCTTCTGAGTGGGTTAACTTAGCCAGAATTAGCCTTAGACCCGATTTTTTCTATTCTTCCAGACGCCATATCTTCCAGTTTAATA
The DNA here is from genome assembly GCA_013403645.1 of Heliconius nattereri. Taxonomy (NCBI): domain Eukaryota; kingdom Metazoa; phylum Arthropoda; class Insecta; order Lepidoptera; family Nymphalidae; genus Heliconius; species Heliconius nattereri. The sequence goes on from JAAIXI010000249.1 coordinate 196,554, forward strand.
TCTTCACACGATCTCCAAACAAATCGTCTTGACAGACAGATTACAAAGTGATCTTATAAGGGTTACGTTTTTACCTTTTGGGATACGGAACCCTAAAAATATTATGTTTGCAATATTAATTTATGCAAATTGCAAAGTTACTAACGTATTTACTAGACTAAAAAAGTTAAAGAAAACATAAACTCAAACACTTGCAATATAATAGTAATAACACACAAAGCTCAACGCTAGTTGATTTGAAATTCCTTCATCAATTAAGGAAGAGTTGACCCAATCGGGGAGCAATTTAGGAATAATTAATAAAAAGATAAGTGATTGACAGACAGAGACGCGTCGTGTCATTAGTGTCTGAAGGGGGATGTTGCTCGTAAGAAGGGGATAGAGTTGCTCCTACGTTCGCCATTCACCACCCAAATAACGAGGGCATGCATTTTTAAATATGGTATACGTTTTAATTAATCTCGTCGATACTCAAATATCTATAGATATATTGGAGAGGTTATTACAGTTATACAAATATTATTATGAAACACTCAACGAGGGGACTCCCCTGTAGGTGTCAGTCCTGCAGAGGTTCAGACGACTATACTTCAAGAGGTGACGTTGTTTGGGTTGTTAGATGGTCAATTAAATATTTGCCAATACCTCAAATGACTTATTTTAGTTTCTTCGTTCTGGTATCAAGACAAAGCGGGAAGACAAAGGATATGGATCTATCAACACGCCATGTCTCAAAAATTGAGGTGAAATTAGAGAATGACGTGTTTTAACAGTACGTCCGCATTACCTACTAAATGAGGGATACAGCGTAAATTTTAGCGTGAATTTTAGCTTTTATTATGATGGACAAATATAATAAAAAGCTAAAATCAAACTAGCAAATGCACTAGCGTTTGAGGTACATATCTGAATTGATGGTAGACCTGAAATTTGTATACGACATCAATCAGTAAATTCAAAATTCAAATTCAAAATAATCTTTATTCAAATAAACTTATAATAAGCACTTTTGAATCGTCGAATGAACATATGAACAAAAAGCTACCACCGGTTCGGAAGGCAGTTCTGGTGAGAAGAGCCGGCAAGAAACTCAACAGTTGCTCTTTTCAAAATCAATGGTACAATCTATTACATTAGTTGGCAGCTATCCTGCATTACATTCAATAGACATTAATTCCATACATGTTTGTCCTCAAATATTCTTGAACAGTGTAATAAGCTTAACTTATCAGATTTTTTTTTACTGATATTTTAAATTTTGGAAGTGACCTAGAATACACTGCGGAATTTTATTATATACATGTATGCTCAGACCCATACGTACGTAAGCACCTCAAACTTTAGGCCCTCAAATGTCGTAAAGTTACCCCGAGGAACTCCTCATGTCTCGCGCATGACCGTCATGACCGTCGTGGTGCAATGGGATAAACGCGATGGTTGATTATATTCGTTTTCATTTCACCGCTCTGGTATGAGAACGGCGTTGAATTCCGTTATTATTTGTACAATGTCTTGTTCTGTCTGCCTACCCTCCTATGTGGGAGAAAGTAAAAAACTAAAAGAACCGCGTGACCCAGAGTCACTTAATACACAATATTCTGTCCTTTTATAATACTGTGTACTAGAAATTGGAAAAATGGTGACATCCACACCACATAATTTTTTTATTTTTTATATTTAAGTTTTAAAAGTAACAAAAAAGTGTCAAAATATATTTAATATCAATCAATTACATACAGTACCGCTATAGCGCGATATTTAAATGCCCCAAAAATTTTACAGGGTGTTGAAAAAAGGTAAAAGAACTCTGCCCCGGGGGCTCATTTAGACATTTCTGTTAATTAAGCAATTCCTTTGATAAGGGCACTGATACACTGACAGCGCCGAAAGCACTTTGTTAAAAATTTTGTTTGAGTAACAGCTTAAATTCATCTACGTGAATGTGATAAATATAATTTTCAATATAATTGAAAGGAATTTTTCAGAATAATCGATCTAAATAAGAGATAGTGGGTTGCTTTTCTATGGAGTATATTTATGTGTGTATTGTCTCATGCCATTCTTAATTGTATATTTTTGGGATATCTATTTTTTATAATTGACTAGACTATTTGCCTATTTCTTGCTTATATAATTGGTAAGTAGCTTGTTCCATTTCTGTTTGGACACACTCAGTATTGTAAAATTGAATTGAATATTGAATATACTTCCTGATATGTTAATTTGTATTAAGTTATTTAAATGTCTGATTTTCCCAAATAATCATGTTTTAAAATATATTGAGATGTTTGGCAAACGTTTTATCGTTTATTACTAAATACTTCTCTTCCCATTTTAGTGAACCACAATTTAAAAGAAGAAAGTACAATTTTAAGTTTTTAGTGTAACATAAATATGATTTTAAACGACAACATATAGTCTGTCTGTATTTGTCAAGTGTACAAGTGACGTGTTTACTTGTGAGCTTACAGTTTGTAAAAGTTACATTCATTTATAGTCGATACATTAACTTTCTCAAGAGTGTATATAAAAAATACACGACGTAATCACGACATGGAAGTATCAGTATTTTACGTTTTAAACTTTATTTTATATTGACGAAACGAAACGAATTAATTGTGTGCATTTTTGTAATACGTTTTAACCACGAAAAAAAAAGGAACGGAATATAGTTGCGTTTTTTCTTTTCCTTCCTATGTTTTGTATTGTTTAGATCGATATATTACCAGATATCATCGGACTTCAATCCCCACTCAACACGCAGTGCTTCCAGAACGGACTGGTGTAATATTAGTATATTATGAAGTTACACCTAATAATAGAACACAACCATCATTCACAGACCGCTTTAGAGCCATAGACAATAGTTGCTCGAACGTCTCCGGAGTGCGGTGGAACTGCCAGCATTGTCTCTCTTGTCTAATGTAATACGAGCACGCAGCTTGGACCAGCTTTGTTCGAGCTCGCGGTTCATTTGTTTCGATTAGTGTTTGATTTTTGGATGTGTCATGTGTCTCCCGTGTAGTTTTACCTGGGCGGGTTGGCACGCTCGGAACGTAAGATTGAGAGGACCATACCATACCTTACTTGGGTGGATAATAGCCATGAATTTAGTTTAGCTTAGATTGTCCTTTTTCCATTAGCTAAACCTACTATATAAGGCTAAAAATAATGATATTTTAGCCTACTGGTATTGTTAGTGAACTGAAATTGTCAGCACTTAGAACGATTCCTCGGTATACAAAATATTCCTAGTGTCGGTCATCAACAGAATATTGGTATCAGTTTAAGACATGACATGCACGGTGCGCGGTCCAGCTACTGGTATTGCTATAACGATCACTACTTAGCTGGTGAGATGTAGTGCAAATAATCACTAATGTAACTATAGTTGATATTTATACTACATATTCATACGAACCATCGATCGGCTAAGCCAAAATATCGAATTACTACGAAATTAATTTACAAAATGAGTTAAGAAAGGAATAAGAGTCCTGAAGCGATTCACAAAAATGAAATAAATCATATAACAATACATTAAATTATACTTGCAATTTTTAAATAGGTAGTGTTTAGTCTCTGCTCGCAGCTGTAATAAATATACAAGGCTTGTCTACTACCGGGTAGCGCCCCCGCGGCACCCCCGCGGCCCGGGCCCGGGTAGTCAGCTAAGGTAAATCGCGGCAGTTTTAAATTGAAATTCCTGTAGGAAATGTTAATTGTTCGTCGCTTAATTAAAGTTCGCTTGTTGCAGGCTTCCCGCAAATAAAGTCGCCCTACAGCCCCTCTGCGCAGCCGCACCTCACTGGTGAGTGGACTTCACTATAATTATTATTATTTACTAACAATCATTGTTATTATTATGTGAACTGACTGACTGACACTGACTGTAAACGCAATTGCTGTGGGTTCGATCCCCACTATGGGGAATGGATTTCCATTTCTTCGCTTTAATCAGGATACAAAGCGCGGCGTTGAGTTCTACCACTCAACAGGCAATATCTCTATATAATATAATTCAGCTTCACGCTGTGTCTCGCACACAGCGGAGTAAGCAGTAGTCCCTCCTCTAGTACCTAGTGTTAAGATACTCCGCTTTCCGCCGACTTCCGGAGAGAAAAAATTTCATCGAGTGGCCTCATATAAATATATATATAATATATATATATATGTAAATGATGTGATCATGCCATAACTTGTGAAAATGTCAACTAAGTGAGAATATATTTTCTCAAATATATTCTCACTTAGTTGACATTTTTCAAAGACTTTAGCCATCTTTACCTACAGTGTCAGCCTCGCAGTTAAATGAAAATAACTAAGAGTTGCGTAAGAGATAATATCCCCGATAGAAGGACTATCCATCATAAAAAGATTTCTTTAATCCGCACCTGTAGGTAGTTCCTGATGTTAACTGGAATTTGTCAAACAGTCTCTTCGGTTTAATATTATTAGTATATAAATGTAGATTGTCTTTTTAATTTACTTCTAAGTAAAAATATTAATTAGTTAGTCAGTTTAGTTTATACAAGAGTTTTATATATTAAACCATGAACCAACCACAATGTCCAATACCAATTTAGACAAAAGATTCATAAGCTCAAAGGTTATGAAAATTTAAATTAAATTAAATCAGCTTCACGCTATACAGCAGGCCAGGCAGAGGGAACCTAGTGTTTAGATACTTCGTTCCCCACTTTTCCCCGTATTCTGAAGGCATTGCGTGTTGAGTGGTGGAAGTCAACACCGCGCTCTATCTCGACACCAAAGCAAGGAAATTAAAATATAAATGAAAATAAATATTTATTTTTTTGGAATGGGAATGGAACCCAATACCAGTCGCGTGTACAGGCACGCTTTGTGTCCCTGCGCCACAACTGGTCTCAAAGATTATGAAAGTTAGTACAAATGCGTAAGTATGTACTTTTTATTTGTATGTGAAGCTAATCAATTTAATTACTTTTTGAGCTGAACGTTAAAATAGAGGCCGTAAACGTGGTGGTTGTGGGTTCAATACACATCCTGGGGAATGAACTAAATAGATGTATTCCACTTGACACGGAATATGTCAAAAATGAGGCCGTTCGCGGTAATGGAGTGTCTTAACATTAGGTTCCCTCTGAGTACCCCGCTATTTGCGAGATTCGGCGTGAAGTTGGAATTCAACGTTCCAAATAGAGTTCCTACATTAATTAAGTCTGACATAATTGTATTACTTCATATGATCCTATCTTTTAAATATTGCATTTAGTTAACGTCAATCTTGTTTCGCTAAGAAGTAGCATTACCAACCATTCATCACAATTCTGCAACTAGCGTATCGCAGCCACTACTTCCAATCTATCTTGAAACTAATACTAAGCAATATGCGGTGCTGATTTAGAAAAGTGGCTGGAGGTGGGACGGGGTCGCTCGTGGGGCCGGGGGTTCCCTCGTGTGTACCCCTCCCCCCTCCCCATGCCCCTGCCCCCGCGCGCCATGCCCCAGCGCCCCGCTACCCTCTCTCCCGCCTTTGTCTCAGTAATGAATCCACCAAACGTCAAACGTCACCGCGCAGGCTCAAACCACTCAATACCATAAATCATACGCCAATCCAAGCACCAACGCAAAGTAATCTTTGGAATTCCCTACTTAGAGCTCGTTTCCCTTCCGCCGGCGGCCGTCACGCGGACGTCACGCTACGGAGCGCGCCTGCTTAGGTGGGTTTTAGAAAACATCCCGTTAAATGCAAATTAGAGAGGTCGAGTAAGTGATACCATTGTGGGTGCTAGGATTACTCAATTATTTATATCTCCGTGTTGTTTCTAGTTATAGGCTGTATGAGTAGAAGATGCTTGCCCACTATGCTGAACTTCGACGAGGTGAGCACGGCGTTGAAATCCGAAACCCCGTAATGCACATATGTATACCACAGAGCACTGAGCACATATAGGGTCGCGTGTGTTTTGCCTCACAAGCACGACCCTAGTCAACTAGTCGATTCTGAAAGCCGCCAACAGAAAACAAACCACCTGCCCGGCGGGGGCCCGGCAGCCATTTGTAAAAATTACCTTCGCCGCCATTTTTACGCGGGAATTTCATATTTGGAACGCCACAGGGAGGAATTCACGAGTAGATTTGACATTTCACCATCATGGCCGCGCGTTTTATTGTTTTTTAAAACAATGAACGATGGTCTTTTGGCGCAGTATTGTTTAGGAAGCCGCCATATTTAATTTGAAAATTAGGGGCTAGGGTTGTTCTGTTATGTACAATATTTATATAACTCTAACAGTACCTTTATGTACCCTCGGTTAGAGTCAAGACCGGAAAGTGCATTTAGGCCCTAAACTCGTTAGGTAAACTTATGTACTTTTTATCTCATAAGTTAATCACGTCTTCCTGAATGAAAAATGCGATTGCGAAACAGATTGAAAACTAAGACAACTGTCGACCTAGGCTTCTATTACATAGAATAAGGCCTTTCCAACTGTAATTAACTTTAACGAAATGATTTAATGAGAGCGTATCTAGCATCTTGCAGCTCACAGTACCTATCAGTCATTACTTATTCATGAGAGTCGCTTCGCTCACTTCCACATCACGCCAACAGGCATCTTCCCGAGTTACACAGTGGGGCACCACTAGTAGCGTAGCAGTACATGCTACGAGTTAATTAAACTTACAAATAATGTGGGCAGATTATATACCTACTACCAAACGAGTATATATTGCTTTAGCACCTTTTGTAACTGAAAGACTTTTTTTTAATTGTTAAAATACATTACGTTTAAGCACCCCAGAGCCTATAAAGTAACTCTAAATAAAATATTGTAAAATAGTATGAACATTAAAATAACAATAATTTAAGGTGTAGATTTCTCTATAATGACACATTTTAGTAGTCGTCTAAATATCTAGAATGTCTTAGTAATTAAATACCTAGAGTTCGAAGTCAATACAGTTATAGCTAATCATTTTGGAAAAAATTAAAAAAGTTGACGATGTATCTTAAGAAACATAATATAGTTACCCATGTTCAAAAAAACTGATTAAATTGAAGGAAGTCTCCAAAAGTATTTGAAAAGAGATATCAATAATAAATATATTATTATAAAGCAACAAAAGGAGCTTCACGCTTCTTCCAATTTTCGAGACATTGCGTGTCCTGACGACGCCCACAGAGGTCTGGTACCTACTAGCCGAGTCGTCTGCATATTCATGCCCTAACCCACCACCTGCGTATCTATGCGTTAAATATCATCAATGTTATAGACTGAAAAGTTACAACTATCATTAAAACATTTTCTCAAGTAATGTACTTTACAAGCAGCATCTTCACATATTCTTCTTCATATCAGGGTAGATACTGAGGGAACCCAAGGTTTCGTTTCGTTCTTAACTTTCTGCCGGAATTCGGACCGTTACATAATCAGTGGTGGAACTCAACGTCGCATCCTGTGTTACCAGAGATGGGACATGACACAGGACGAACCCACGCCATTGACAATGAGACGTTCTCCTTTATTTTTTTTAAATTGTTGAATTTCGCAATTGTTATCTCTAAAGGAAAATATCTATCTGTATACATTTGTATAAGTTGTTCAGCTTTTGAATACTTTATTACGAAGTTGAAAATAAGTAAAGTAAGATATGTACTCTTCGAGGTCAAAAGTCAGAAGTACAACCAACTCACTCAAGGCAAGGTGAAATTTCAAAAATGGATATGCTTGAGAAAAAATAAAGTGTTGACATCGTTGGAATGTGAGGCGTCACTGAAGTAATATAAATTTCTTAATTTGATATCGATTTAACTTCAGCATTATTACTAAAACAGTATTTTAACATACAGCCAGTAAATTATTTAGGACAACTTTCCAACTGGTATTTGACTGGTATTTGACAATTGACACAAATGTGTCACTTGTAAGACAAACCAAAGCGACAATACTTAGATGTATTTATTAACTGGTGAGACAAACGTTACACTCACTTGCATTGGTTAGCGAGGAAATGTTTTTTTTCTGTCACTGCGATACGTAACGACTGTTGACTTGATTGCTATATTAATATATATTGTATTTATTTGGGAATAAGGTAGGTTTTCGGTGTTGTTCGCCTGTAGCAGTCTCGGATGTCACAAGCGCCGCTACACTAAGTGGCGACAAGTTATAATAACAACCGATGTGTTGCCGCTGAGGGCCCCGCGCGCGCCGCCGACACTTCGCAGTATCAGGTTTTATTCCATTTGTTTTGGTTACGTGCTGATTGACTCGGCCACTATAACATTGAAATATCAAATAGTTCAAATTGTAAGTATTTACTAAATACTTCTTTTGTCTAAAATTCTGGTTTGGAGTAGCAAGTTTACTTAAGAATATCCGGATTGATGAGAAAATACGTGAAAAAATAATTTTAGTTAAATCAATAAAAGTAAAAAGCAAGCTTTCATGTGACTCTACAAATATACGTCGATATACTCATGAATAATAACTGAAATTAAATTAAAATCAGAAACGAATTAAAAAAATTTCAATCGAAAAAAGATGCTTGGTAAACGGTAAAAATGAAACCAACCGCCAATATTGGAATAGAAGGTGCCTGCATGCACTAGAGTACTTATTACCCCTTTATCGACTATTGGAATGATCGTCGTCAATTTAAATAGTTTAGTGGCTATGCTAATCAGTAGGAGAGCTAATTCTACATCTCCACATTTGACTTGCGGCGCGAATCTGAACAGCACTCGATATCTATCAAGGAAAGAACCAATACTTGAAAATGCTAGTAATAAGCAGAACACTGTGCAAACAAGGGCCCGCTGGCAAACAGAGACAAACGTATTCAATTACAATCCCAGATGTTATGAAGCAGTTTATTTCGCATAACAATCCGAGCCCCACTCGTCTGCCTTTGACTGTCATCGGAGCAAAGGAATACTTAAGTGTCGATTAAAACCAAAATCTTACTCATCAACTATTTATTCCTAAAACACTTGTTGAGTTCCGCAAACAAACTACGCTAATTTAAAATTATGCGCCATATTGTCATTTGCAATTACACGAGTTTATCTGTCCAATGTTAGACTTATGTAGACTTTTGTTGTATTAAGATAAACATAGAGCTAAAGCTTTGAGAACAGAAAAAATCTTAGATAAAACGTTATAAATACCTTCACTAAATACTTATAATTGGTTACAGTTTTTATTTATATACTTCTAACAACATCAAGTAGAACTGTATTAATTAACTTTCAGATATCTTTTCTTTAAAATGGTTGAATGATTTCATATGAATTTATTTATATCTAATATAAAAAAAAATTAAAATATCTTCCATAACAGTATTTTCTTTGCTTAAACATATATTTTGTGAATATTTGGTGCAGACATCTTACCTGTTTATTAGGCAGTCTACGTAAGCCCTGTCGTCTAGATCTAATATGTTAGGTTTGTTATGAGTTTAATACTAGCTGCTGTCTCTGCCTCAGTGGCAGGTAGAGCGACTAATATTTTTAAATGCTTAGTACTACGTATACGTATATAATAAATTTTAAGACGTTTTATGTGATTTCAAGAATTGCAGGACTTTTTATTAATTTTGATATTTCAATTACTTAAGAATACATTTATGTTCACTTGAAAATACTGTAACTCTTAAATATCAATTATTATGCTTTCCAAAGTACTGTATTCTATTGAAACTATTGTATTTATTAAATGAAACTATTTTAACCGAATTAATTGCGTTTATTTTCAACACTGTTTCGAACACTTTACAGTAGTCCGTGGTCATGGGTAGACTCAGGTGGCACTCGTCTGTCAGTTGACATAATTATTATATCAAACTACCGCCAACGATTTCTTAATTTCCTCGGTTACTGCCCTGTATTCCCGCAGAATGAGCTGACTGTATCTTGCCTTCCGGTATGATGGATTTCAGAGATCAAGGATTTTATGAGTGGGTCCCGTGGTAGAAAGCTCCAAGCCGTCCTCTCTATTGAAATTAGGATGTTTTTATATTTCAATAGCCTCGCGGATCATTCTAGCAATATATCTGTTTTCCTTGGCGAGAATTTGGGATTTATGAAATCTTATGTAACGGCTGGGTTTGTCCACAGTGTGCTTACACACAGTTGACTTCGATATATGCCCATTCTTGATATCGGAGATGTGTTCCTTCACCCTAACACCGACACTTCTCTTTGTTTGACCGATGTATGATAAGTCACAGTCACAATTTAGCTTGCAGACACCTGCACATTGTAAAGGAATATTACTTTTCACTTGTCTCAAGAATTGGCTCACTTTCTTGTTAGGCTTGAATATAGTTTTTATGGAAGCTCTTCTTAAGATGTTGCCAATTCTGTTTGTAACCCCCTTCACATATACAACCTCCCCTACAACGTTGGAGGGGAACTGGCCGCTTGAACGATTAATTTATTATTTAAAGTTACAACTTTAAACTTTGTTTTTAAAACATCAACGCGTCTGGAACGGTATTTATAATATACCATAATCTTTACTCAATTATTTGCAAAATTTTCCTTTTTTTTCATAACATAAATAAATGAACTAAAAAAAACGTTTAGACAAGTAGAGTTTCTTACGTGATAAATGTCAAAGATTAATTCAGACGCTACAAAAGAACCTTAGAAACGTAAAGATTTGTATTTAAATAACATTTATTAATATATGGATAATAAGAATGTTTTTCTAAGAATAAACGTAAAAACAATGAAATGTTCTCCACATAAGCTCGTGACGGATAGTAGATGTAACAGTAGACTATAATCAAATGACTAATTACACAGAAGTGGTGTGCAAACATCGCTCGACCACTCGCCAGCTTCTGTTACAGAATTCAATTAGTGACTGTACTTGTCTACCGCGAGTTTACGCTATTTTCTACTCTATGTTTCTATAAATACAGACTATAGTTGTATAGGTGGCGTCTTTAGATAGTTTTTTGCCTCTAACGTGATGTGAAATCAGCAATACGTTCCATAATTTGTAAGACAAAAGGAATTTTCAGCAGATATTCATTTGAACAATATTATGATTTAATGATTAATAACTTGTAGTTTCTTTTATTTAGTGAATTGTTATATTAATGCTCGAAAAAATTCCAAGTACAAGTTATATTTAAAGAAGCTTGACTTACGCAGGCTTATCTACACCTTTATCCGCATAGCAGGGATAAATCCCTGAGTGTTAAGGCACGCTATTTCCGCCTAATTTCAACACATTACGTATCGAGTGGCGAAACTCAACGCCGCCTTTTTTTACTGTCTATATTTATCTTAAATACTTGTAGACATCTATTTGTAAGCGTTATCCTCAAAATATTTGACAGCAACAGTATAATATAATACAATTTAAATCAGACCCAAATAAATTGTGAGCCTCCACAATGAACCTACAATAATATTTTACGATGGAAACCCCCCTCCCCAAGATCCCCACTCCAGCCACTGATCGAGTAATGAATTAAGTGCCGATGAAGCTACGACTCTGCATCCTTAACTAGAGAATTATATACCGTATTCCCTCATCATAGAGCTGGTAGAGAAGCTTTCTCCTCGTAGAGACGCCATTACCATCGATAATAGGTCGTGTCCCACCTAAGTGCCGGCTCATTACCAGCGTCACATTATCACACTTACTGGGCTGGGCTGGGCTGGGCTGCTCGTACCTACGGGTATTGAAGGAGGTGCGATTGTTTTGACGCCGTCTTTCCTTTGTCTTCGAATTTAAAGTGACTTGGGATGATTTTTTCGTTTTTTACTCTTGACTTTGTTTCATTATTTTAAATGTTAAATGATATTTTACAATCACTTTGTATATTTGTTTTTCGTATTACTAAGCAAATGCAATTTAAAGTATTTCCTATTAATTTCTGAAAGTAGTAAAAAGTATCAATAATATTTATCATATTTATCCCACATACTTGCATTATTTAATCACTGAAATGAGCAAAAATATCTATATTCTGCCATGTTGACCCACAAGTAAGACTAACTTTAGGGGGTGCCACCCACCTCCTTCCCTCTTTTGAAAGAAAGCTATAATGTTATTATATACCCATTATATTTTTCTACTTCGTTGCGTGCCAACAATACCAAGTTACGTTCCGTTTTTTGAATACTCGGCGCTGAGTCGATTGTCAGTTTGTATTAAAATGGATACGAAAATATTACTTTTAATGTACCTACGAGTATGTACCTAGCGGGAGAGTGTCAGTCCTCTTCCCTAACTCAGTGTGCTAGTTGACAGTGTGTTTGGAATTATTATGTTTATGAATTGTGTACATATATCCGCTCTGGTACGAGTAGACCAAGTGCGGCGTTTAAGTCCTCCACTGACCTCGCCATGATAATTCGCCTCGATAATTGTGCAGAAAATGCGAAACAGAGTGTCTTAATACTAAGTTCCCTCAGTCTAGTCTACCTCAGTCTACAGTGTATACTAGATACAGAAAGAAGCGTGAAGAAGCAATAATAATAAAAATAATTCGTTACATTAGGACACTGAAGTGCCTGCCTGCCAGCCTTACACAGCTAGGAATATGTAAATTAATTTGATGATTATCTGTACTTGTAAATAATTGATTTTATAGTATTGGAGGTTTCTTGGTCTTGTTATGTTCTACCTAATTACAGTTTAAAGCAGTGTCAACCATCAAAAGATGTTTCTGAAATTATCAAAACATTGAAAAACTGATGTATTCCATGACTGATACATTTTTAATTGTTACTAAGGTCTCTTCGTTAATTATAAAATACGTTCTCATTTCATAGCTCAATTATATTCATCAACAAACAAATTTCGGATCTAAAATATCTTCAATATGCATATACTATTAAAATCACTTCTATATTCAGGTGTAATGGCAAAACGTCTGGCCAGTTATGGATTCGATTCCCGGTAGTAGCAGGGAGTAATAAGTTGAAATTATTTTCAATAAAGTGCGGCCTCGACTTCCGCGTTTCAACTACTATGTTATCTCTGCCCTGTTATACAGCGTGAACCTATAGTTGCACATTTGTAGAGTCTATTAGTGCAAATCACTAAAAAATAAACCAAGTCCTCTACGCATCGTCTAAAATATTATGTAAGGCGACTATTATATCGGCCGCGTTAATTGTATCACCTACAGCCACGGGGGAGCTCGTGGGGGACTGAGGGCCGTCAATTAGTAATAGGTGCCAAAATCTACGTACTATGTAGGTACCTACGAGTGCACAGTCGGCTTTAAGCTTACTTAATTGGTTGATTTTTGACGCTAACTTGCAGTGCTTGGCTCATTACTCTGGATTGTAATACAAGATAGGTTTTGTATTTTGTGTTTTTTATTTGATTTTCTCTTTGGGTTTTGTTGATAATGTTTTTGATTGATAGAGACTATGACTAACTATAGTATATATCATCCTATTAGATTTGAGAAATAGAAAGAGAGTTCCTAGTGCTGCTACACTACGGTTTACAAAACGTTTACGTTAGTAAAAGTAATGTATGACAGGTGAAACATTGTAATTGCAGTGGAACATAAAAATATATTTTTTTAATATATTTATTTCAAAGACATATATATGCTCAATACAAAAAAGAACAATCGATCAATGACTACCAGAGCACCGGGACTATCAAACGGTAACCCAATAACAATTCATTACACGAACAATCTAACACTGAAATATCATTAAAACTAAGTCAGAGAGCGCGTGATGGAACAAGTTTTTACATCATTACGGCGTACAACAATATCATTTTCAAAAAACCTCCCCACAACGAGTCACCGGCCCCCTCCCTTACTTACCCTTACTTACCCTCGCTCTACGGATAAGTACGTATTATTGTAATCTCCTAAAATACCCGCAAATCATGTAATTGTTTAGATTTACAACGATATTCTATTAAAAATTGAAAACAAATTATAGATTTTTTAAATTATGACATGTTCGGTAGATAATTATTTTGTATTATTATGGAAAGATTAAGGCAGTTCATCTTCAGGAGAGACATAAAGCCCCAAGTCTTATTTTACCAATTCTGAAAGAGTTTAATGGAAATTAATAACTCGACCAATGCTTAATACTTGTAATGATTTATAGTTTAGTGTATAAACCTTAGAGACGCCACGTACGTTATTATGCCATCAAAACATAATGGCATTCAACATGTTTATATTAAATACTCTCCACCCTCTTCTCTTCATCGATGTAGACAGTAGAGCAACAAGCTTGCCACTGCAAGACACTCTGTTCACCATTTTCCGTTCGAATACGAGACATACTTTGTAAATTGACTAATTTTGTCCTGCGAAGCGAAGGAATTTAAATTTCCCCTATTGAGTATCCAACTTTCAACTGATAACATTCACACTTTGTGGCCGCTGAATTAATGTTTACTTCGTACTTATTACGTAAGAAATTCTACGTATCTTTTAATTATGTTGACAATGTATAATGAAACATAATTCAACAAACAACTTAATATAAAAAGAATATAATTAATTTTAAAGACTAATGATTGTGAGACAATAGGCATCATCAACATAAGAAATTAATACAAGTTGCGCAAGCGCACCTGAAACGCACTAATTGAGATATATTGTTATACACAAACAAATGAAACAAACTAAAATTAATAATAATGAGAACACTTAATAAGATAATACACCAGCAACTTGCTCTTATATGGCCTTGTAGAATTGGAGGTGCCTTACTACAGGTACAATCCCATGTCTGTTCTTGAAAATAGCTGTGCTTTGCTCTACTGGGATCGGTCTATTATTACTGACAGGTATATTGCTGCCAATAGACCTGATATAGTACTAGTAGACCGAGTGGCGCGCCGCGCAGTGATTGTTGACGTTACTATCCCACATGATGACGATCTCGTGAAGGCCGAAAAAGAAAAACTATCTAAATATTTGGACCTAGCCCATGAGAGTACCGCCATGTGGGATGTCAATGCGACTATCATTGTGCCGATAGCGGTTTCGGTTAACGGCTTAATAGCGAAAAGCCTCGACCAACAATCGATCAAGACCTCGATCAAGAACCGGATACAGAAGGCAGTGTTACTTGAGACGGCGCATATTGTGCGGAGGTTCCTCTCTCTGGAGCCCTAGCCACCGATGGCTTGGACCCTTGTCCTGCCCTCGGAAGAGTGGTTTTCTTATATTTTTAAATGTATTTTTTTTTATAACAATTTATATTTAAATATGTAAAATTGATTCATTAATTTAATAAAAGTATATTCTGGAGAACACTTCATGAAAAAATCTAATGAATTACTTGTGCAAAGATGTTAATTGAGTGTTATGGAATTATTTATTATTCAATTTTTTTGGTTCTTTTCTTCCGGTCATCTTCTGTTCGTTAGCCATCTTTAATGTGACATATTATTATGCAACTATAAAATTCACTTTACCAAATATTACACGTATTTTAATTTTTCTTAAGCTTATCACAATTGCTGATATCTAATATTAATTACATTTTTTTTTCAATTTACTTTTAAATTTTAAGAATTTCACTTAACAAATCTACAGATCTCATCCTCATTTTTTACAAATAGTTAAATTTAGTAAAAAATCAACCCACAAACTCGCCAGCAAACCCCACAAACCCCAAAACACTGTTGAACAGATCATAATATAAGAGACAATGCGCATACTTGTTCTATTTTCCTCACGCCAGCGCCGTGTGAACGTAACCCGACACGACTCTACCTCCTCCCATTCAACACGCTCCCTGCTTACAATTACTGAGATAAACATTACTATTTATACTCAAATAATCCAACTTATATTATAAATGGGAACAGATGTTTGGGGATATTTTATTTAGGTTAGAACTTCTTCTAGAGTAAGGAGATCAAACTTAACAATTAAGAAATTAAAAAAAGCGAAGCGAAGCGTGAGCGTCGTGGCTTAGTGGCGGCGGTTAGGCCGGCCATAGCAGATGGAGTGTTTCGGCTGTTGCGCTACAAAATACACTTTTTGTTACTTCTATCTCTAATTTTTCGACAGATTTGTAATCACAAAAAATACACTAATATTTGTACATTATACTAGCTTATACCGGCGGCTTTGTCCGGGTAATCGTAATGTGATGTTATAGGCACCTATATGTTCGTAAATTATAAAGAATTCCATTCAGAATATACTATTTCTTATTGAATTTACTACATAAAGTAAGTCGACTATTATTATTTGTATAAATATCTTTATAATTTATGTTTTAATTATGTATTGTTTTGTTTCATGTAACCGTAGCTGTTCGACAATTTTATTCAGGTAATTAAAAACTATTTGTTTTATTTTAGCAATCGCTTATGAATGACATTGAATGTTTTAACAAATTATATTAAAAGCTGGTTAAAACAACATATTTGTTCCATTTATAATATATTTCCATTATTTAGGATAGGAGCTGTTATACTTCATACTTAATATAAATAATTGTTTTTAACATCTATTTTATATTTAAATGGGGCTCTATAAAAAAATATATGCTTTCTTCTTATTTCTACGGAAATATGTTAATGGGAACAGAGAGTCGTAACACTAGGTTCCCAACTTCCCTCTACCTACCCGGAATATAACGTGAAGCTAAAAACACAAAAAAAGTGTTTATAAACATTAATTCGTTAATCCACCCCCGTGTGCAGCGACACGAACGAAGTAAACAGAGTTTAAGAATCAATTTGGAGTGCGAGTAGAGCCGCGGGGCGCAACTAGAGACGTCTCACACTCTCGCCAAATCCGCAACAAGCCAATTCCATCGTCGCGCGAGCGGATATTTGATTTGCGCCGTTTGCCGGAGTTCAGACATGTGGAGATTTGCATCTAATACCTTATTAGGTTGTTGACGTCTAACAGGTTTACGCTCTACGTAGAGCTAGAAAATCAACATGGAATGGATATAGTATCTACTTTTTAATTAAAAGGATTTATTATTAATAGGTAGTTGCTAACTTTTTTTCCTACTTTTTGGACGATTAAATGTCTAGCATATTACAAAATAGTAAATAAGAAAAATATAGTCGACCTCTTTAAAATATTATAGAATTTGGTCCTCATTGTTACTTTTATATGAAGCACATACATTATTAGAAAAACCTTTTTAGGTACTTACAATGTTAGCATTACAATATTAATATTATGCAAGGGAATCATCACAAAAAGTACCTTTACAAATATATGTTCATACCTATTGTACGTAGTTGCATGTAATTTAAAATATTTTACAAACAAACATATATTTTGAATATTGAAGTAAAATCTTCAAATTGTTATATATAGCTGTATTCAAAGTGAGTGAATCAGGTAAGCAGGCCGCGTCCCGCGCTAGGGCGTGTAAACGCAATCTCGTGCTGATCTCGCGAAAATTGCCAATAAGCACTGGCACTGGCACGCGGCAGCCAAGCTTGGCAAAATTGGCCCAATATGAGATAAGCGAAGCCTAGCTGCCTCTATCCGATATATATATTTAATTTCACACGCGACATATTGCTTTGTGTCCCAGTGTGTGCTGCTTTATGTTGCACATACATGTGCATGCACACACAGTATGCTCTACGGCCGTCGTCTGTGTTCACAGAGTGAATGAGTTATTAAATGTAATGCTTTAATTGACTATCAAGTCATCATTTGCGCAGTGCCGCTATGATACATATATCTACGTAGCAATGACTTGTTACCCCCGGTATGTTTCAGTAAGCACAGTGGCTTGTCAACCGCTACTTGTGTCGATTGGATCTCTAAGTTGACATTGAAGACTGTACAAATCGAGGAGATCCTCAGGTACCCTTTTGCAAATGATGGAAGGTTCCAGGATTAGGCATACAATGCGTGAAAAGTCTCTCGTTAGTCGTTGGATTCGCATGTTTGTTATTATGTGCTGTAACAATGTCGGTAAAGTGGCAGTGTACTCTCCACCACGAGTAGCTTTCCTTCGCCGAGAGTCATATTTTGTGAGCTCGAGGGAGGGTCCTCGTATTTAAATTACATTTCTCCAGACGAATTTCAACTCTACTCCCATGGCGTAGAGTATTGATCGTTTTGTTTCACGGATTCGTGGCGACGCATACATTACCCATCGGTTTCCATTCTCCGCTTTACGTAATGGTCCGCTGTTATATTTTAAACAGTTTCACAATCATGTTTAAATGCTACATGGTCATAGTATGTATACTATTCGAATACTTAATGTATTGCATTAACTTTGCCTCTTCACCGCTCCACTAAGCCTGCGCAAGGGACTGCGAGGGCCAAAATGCCCATTTGGATAATACACTTCCATCATCTAAAGCCAGCGCAGTTGTCTGTCATTAAAAATATAAAGCCCGATTTAGTTAAATTGGAATTAGTGTTTATCAGCAACGGTTGTAGAGCCAGAGTCTTAATGGAGGCTTTTAACGCACTTTACATTTACTCATAATTCATATTTTCTATTTAAGTCAATTTAAATTTGTGTGTCGCATAGGGGGGGGGGGGGGGGGGGTTTTTTTATTGTTAATGCACTTTTGTGTATGCACATAATAAACTATAACGCTTAAGTATCTTTTCACTTTTAGTAATCATCATTTAAAATAGGTATTTTTATTTAAATATATAATGCTCAATATAAGATGATTATAATATAATTGTTTATAAGCTTGGTTTCAAATGATAGAGTCATTTCTTTCCCCCTTCCTCGAGCGTGGTCCCCGAGGAGGCAGGAGTAAATTACATTGTTACAGGCGTAAGAAATTGCCATTCACTTAGGAATTTGTCTAATAAATATTTAACTTGATTTCAGTTGTAAATCATTATTGAATTATTCCTTTAATTAAATATTACGGTTTTATTTTTCTGTTTTGTACTGGTGTACAATCTACACCATATTTGTTATATTTTGAAATGTCATAAACAAATAAAAATATAAACAAGACACTAAAAATACATTTAGTTTAGTTATATGAGTTAAAAATTTAGGCTATTGTATCTGGTCAGCCTTGCACGAGGACACAAGCACTATTGTTCCTGATTACACATCGAGGCCGCCGCGGCGCGGGCCTAGAAGCATGTGGCAATAGAGGCGACGGCAGTGGGTTCGATGCCCTTTCGAAGAAATTAAATGTTTCATATTGTCCTTGCCTCGCTCTGGTAACAAGACACAAAATTCAAGTTCAAATATTTTTATTCAAAATAAAAAGTTACAAGCTTTATTTTTTGAACCTTCAATAATCTACCACCAGTTCGCAAAAATAAGTGTCTCAGACCTGAGAAGAACCGGCGCATAAAACCCAGCGGGATTTGTTTTTTTTTTATTTTAAACAAATACTTATTTAATTATTTGCAATAGGTACTTGAACAATTAGGCGGAAAGTGTGAATCGTCGTTTCGACAGGCGACCTCCGCTTGTGGGATACAACGTGGTGCTCATTGATTCTTACTAATATATCGTATCATATCACTGAAGTCTAACAAGCAAATTTCTTTATAAATATGTTTGGGCATAACCTCGGCGTATCTTGCCAGGGTCTGCCTTCCTGCTTACCCTACTTATCTTTAAACGACTTGTAACGTCCTGGGCCTAGACCATGGGCTCTCATGTCCTGCATCACAATATTAAATCACACACACATTCTTCCTTGGGCGTCTTGTTTAGCTCCAGGGACAGACAGACATGTCACGGAACCCAAGACGTACGCAGTCAGACCGCGTTACCCCACACATCCACCTCAGCTTCTTCACTTCCGTGACGTAACAACACTAAATATAAACAACATTTATAGAGAAAAACGCAGAATGAACCATTTCGATGTCGAAATATCCACTATACTTTCTTATGTTAGTAGAGCTCTTAGTAATATCATAGAATATATTAAGTGACGAGTGGTGTGTGGCGTGAGGTGGTCAAGGTAGGGCGGGTAGGGCGGTTAGGGCGGGTAGGGCGGTCGATCGATTGGCGGGGAATGTTGATTGGTCCCCGCCGCCGCCCACGCGGGCGGGCTAATCAATTACACGATAGCGCTTGTAGCTTCTTTATTAGTACTGTGTTGTAGTTCTTTTGTGAACTCTACTTTCTTATACATTTCGATAAGTTTTTACATTGTTGATTTTTTAAAACCAAATCTAATTTAAAATAGTATTTTTTTTAAGTAATCTCGCTTAGTTGTTTCTTGGGAAATGAACAAATTGAAGTGCAAAATACTTTTAGTATTAATTTTTTTATATTTCTCAAAATACATTCATTACCATTATAGTTGTCAATAGTTTTTTTTATTTAGTTATAATAATTAAAATTCTGGAATAAAACGCTGTTACACAAGTGACTTATATTGTCGGCATTATTATAAATTATTGAGTAATGCCACATTTACAACACGCATAATTATCTCAACAACATAATATTTTGACATAATGCCATTTATAACTTAACAACAGGAACACTATCAACATTATCCGTTAATCTCCCCCAATGAACCGTATAACGCGTTACAAGCGTTACAACACCACGTGGCTTGACCCGCGACTCTCCTCCACTCTCCTCCACCCTCCTCCACTATCGTGCACCCTTTCCTAAACAATTCCATTAACAATTAGTTACGCATTCACCAACTCAAATAACACACGAACACGCTAATACATTGCTTGCTCTACATTTGTAGACTTCATCAAACGTCTGGAACACAGCAATGGATGCTATGAATGCTAGGTGGAGTCGATAAGGCGACCGCTCTAAATTTAATAATTCATTCATACGGCACCAAGTTCAATTACTAGTCGTCCCGGGGGAGCCCGGCCCCACTCCGGCGCTGGTGTGCCGATGTGCTAACCCGGCACCGGCTGTTTACTAATTCATTTGGCAATCGCATTCGGTAATTATGTGACAATCCCCATACTTCGGTAAACTGCTATGGATTACGGTCGGGACGGGTTGTTTGTACGCAATTAACACGACACAACGGCTTGGGTGTCCTGGTGCTCAATACAAGTGTGGTATAAAATGTATGAAAATAATGCATATATTTAAAACTTAATACAGTTTTACTTTATAATGAGCTTATTAAATATTAGGTTTAAATCTCAGTGACGCAACGGCTGTGGGTGCAATTGCCACTTGAGAGAATAAAGAATTTTCATTTCCTAGCTCTGGTGAGAACGCAAAGCGCAGTGTATAGCTCCGCCACTCGACATACAATGTCTATAAGGCGGTTAGTGAGGAACGGAGTGTTATAGCACTGATTTCCTTTACCTTTTCTGCTTCATACGCGATACAGCGTGCAGCTAAACTAACTACAAACTATTGACTTACAGCTACCTAGGTACATAAATGCAATTATAATCGATTATTTTTTTATTATAAATAAATAATTAAAATATAAATAAATAATTTTATTGTTTCTTTGTACGTCAATAATTATATTTTTTACAGTTATAAATATTGTTTGTTAACAATCGTATAAATTACATTTGTTCACAGGTGTATCTTCATTGGAAGCAGCAAAAGACTTCACTGTAGATGGTCTCACTGGATACAATGGAAAGAAAAAGAAGAAAAAACGCAGACATAGGTAAATAGCACTACCTACTTAGTTTCCAGTGTAGGACGCAAATGGTAAAAATAATACTATCATTCTACTTACAAGTGGGGAACTAAGCATACCTACATACGTATAGTTTGAATCCCTTCCGGAATGTTGAAATTTAAATGTTGTATCCTGGATTTTGAGCTCGGATGTGCACTGATATTGAAATGTGACGTATAGCATAGCTCCACGCTGTATTGCACACATAGCAGAGTAAGTAGAGGGAACCTGGGAACCTAGTGTTAAGACACTACGTTCTCATAATATCATTTCTGTTCCGTTATTGAGTTGAATGGCAGAGATCAACGCCGCGCTTTTCCCTCGACTCGTATAGTTAGTTTACAGTAATAGGACCCACACGAAAATATGAATTCATAAAAATAAACAGTGTTACATAATGGCTAGAGAGGCAATAATAGTGTATTCAAAGAGTATTTGAAGCTATATGATCACTTATTTTATTTTTCATTACCTTGTTCCCACAAGACAAAGCACTGCGTTCCAACACTGACCTAGTAAAGGAAATTAGACAGAAAACGATATGTAACACTAGGTTCTACCCACCCAAGTCTACCCATCTGTGTTCGGTTTCTGCAGCAGGACCATCTTCACCTCTTACCAATTGGATGAACTGGAGAAGGCCTTCAAGGACGCACACTATCCAGATGTGTATGCGCGGGAGATGCTCTCGCTCAAAACTGATCTGCCTGAAGACAGGATACAGGTCAGTCATACATTTTAAGCTTAATCATTTTGAATTAATATATAAAGTCACCAATATCTATCTTAAGGGGAGCTACCACTACTTTAAACGGTTTTGCTGTGCGAAGCTATCGGGAAAGCCTACAGTCAACCTTTGCTATAGACGGTTTATAAATATATAATAACAAAAAAAATCTACGTCCTACACTTCTTTTGAGGTATTATTTTCTCTATCGAAGAATATACTTTATTCTATTACGTGCCTTTAAATTAAATTTCAGTCTTTTGAAATGGGGAATATGTAATTGTTCGCCGTTATCATACGTTCTTAATACAATTTTGATTACATTCATCGTTTGGGAACGAATTCAACTCGAATTTATAATTTACTAACGAAATATCATCTAATATATAGATATTCCATAACTGTTTCGTTACAATGTATCTTTTGTTATAGAATATTTAATACAAAAATACTTGAATTGCTATTTGTATTTTAATAAGAATGGTAAAAACCATTAAGTAACTGAATGGATTATTTTTTCACCTTGTTACAAGATGATTTTATAATATTTTTAAATCATTTCGCAAGTTGAAATACACGTGTTTCCTAAAAATAGAATCGCTGCTATTTGTTTGTCCAACATAAATAATAATCATAAATTAAAATTGTAGAAATAAACGATGATTTCACCTTAACACGACATATTGTTGATCTGCCCTTGTTACTATCATAACAGTTACTTGGCACTGCCAGTTATAATTAACCGTTCTCAGAGTAATAAACTACGTCTATTATGAAGTCCTTGATTGAGTGGAATGCATCGTCCTACTTCTTGAAATCAATAATACTCATCTATTATAACAATAATACCAGCAATTATTTATATATTATCGTTTAATTATTCTTTAAGGCTTTTAATTATTAAGGCTGTAAAGATTGAGGGCTTCGAGTCCTACTAAAGTTAGTTTAAACTCGTCTAAGGTCTCCTAAGACCTTTGTTTCTAATGACAAAGATCTCTATCGTTGCGTGGACTTAAAACAGAAATTTAAGAAAAAATATGAAGGTATCTGAATATATACAAAAAGTAGTACTGAATATATATAAGAGAAATTTAAAAAATTACCTAAAAGCCCAAACTTTAGTTGGATTCGAAGTAATATTAACTGCCTGGTAGGTATCGAGAAGCACAATTAACTCGATAGTAAATCCCATAATTCGATTAAGAAAAAACATCGTCTCGTGTTCAGTACAACAAAGACGCCCATTACGCCATCAAAGACGTCAATTGCCATCGATTGTAGGAAACGTGACACTCGGGACTCCGTAAGCCATCGATAGATGTAGGGTGAGCATGGGGTTGGCGATGGTGGGAATACTACTATTTGGTTAATAAATACTATTTGGTTTATAGGGACACAGCGTAAAATTACAGTAATAGTACTTTATCAGCTTTCATATCAACATAATATTTTTCATCGTCATCATTAAAAAAAGACAGACAGAAAGATGTAGCAAACTGTCTTTGATTTTTTTTTTATTAATTAAATAAGTAAAATTAATAAATAGAGTAACAATAAACATAATTTTACCAACATTTTATTAGTTAAGCAGCATATTATAATAAAGTATCTTAGGAATCTATCAAAACCCGTAAATTCTAGTCACAGGAAACTTCTATTGAAGAGAACCCGACACCCGACGTCGGCAACGTGATACTTTACGCAAGGAACCGCAAAAATTTCGCAGAAGGAACACTTTCTATACCAATTGTTAGGAAACAAACGCTTTTGTTGAATGGATCGTAATTTTTTTAATTAATAAAACGGAGCTCACCGCTGATTGACGTCAAATTGACTGACGTTGATTAGTATTGAATAGACGCTTATTATTCAATTGTTTGAGTTTGTTAGTAAATCAAAACCTATTATTATCGTTTCCTAAATATCGAATTAGTATGTACCTAATAGTAAATTGAAAAATAGACGAAAAAAGGGTAATGTTGTTCCATTATACATTGCATACAAATCGCGGTGTGGAGTTTCGCCGTAAACAATGTCTCAAAAATTGGTCGAAAACGAGTGTCGTAACACTCTTATCTGCCAACTTTGCTATATGCTTGGTACTGCGTTAATCTAATTATAAACTTTTAACGAAATTATAGAATATATAAAGAGAAAAGTTTTGAACGAAAGTGTTTTAATGGGAACGTAGTGTCATAGCACGAGGACCCCAAGTTTTCTCTGCCTACCCTGTTATGTGCGGT
Organism: Heliconius nattereri; assembly: GCA_013403645.1. NCBI lineage: Eukaryota > Metazoa > Arthropoda > Insecta > Lepidoptera > Nymphalidae > Heliconius > Heliconius nattereri. The sequence continues at coordinate 221,093 of JAAIXI010000249.1, forward strand.
ATACAGCGTGGAAGTCAAAAATAAAATAAAAAGAGGGCACTTAAAAGATTTCACTTAGACCACTAATGTGGGCATAGCAGATAACGTACTACGTAGGTGTATAGTGAGTGGTAATGTCAGAAAATTTCCATTTTTCCTAATAGCAGTTACATGAACAAATATTTTTAATACAGTGCTTTGGCTACTGGAAAGTAACTTATGAACTATGAAGTTTATCAACGATTTCCAGCCCACTTTGCTCGTAGGAAACGTAAGGATCTTACGTAAAATGTATTGTTTTTTCAATTTCAAATTTTTTTTAGTCACCAGCAAGCAGCAACAGCACGGCCCAAGAAGGTACATACGTTATAATTACTCGGCACTAGAAACGTAATTATTATTAATAATTTTTCCGTTTGCCGGTTACACACAACGGTAGCTCAAGCATCGGGCACCTTCCCTCGGAAGCTGCGGGGGAAACACAAACTCCCCCAGACCACCTCCAGACCCCCCCGAACACCACGTTTATGAAAATTTCATTTCCAAACTCTCATGTCGCCACAACGCAAAATAAACCCTAATCTAAGGCAACAAAGTTTATTACCACTTAATTACGTTGGGAACGAGGAAAATTTGATAACATTGCAAAATGAAATCTATCGTCGTAACTTTAAGTCGCGTGTTGTGGGAGATGCTTTTAAAATTTTCGATATAATAGCTTCTGGAGATTACGTTAGGTACCCCAAGCGGGGCACTAGCGGGGCACTAGCGGGGCGGTTGAGACGTTGTAATAACTGGATTATTGTGCAATCTAATTGTAGGTATTTGTTTGTAATCGGTATTATTCATACACTATCTCCATGCCAGATACTTATTTAATACTACAAGTATTCCTGATATTATACAAAATATTAATCAATATATCAATTTGACTAAACAAAAACTTAATAATCCAACATATTGAATATAAAAATCGAATATTTAAGCTATAAACAAGCGAAAACCTTAAAACACTTGCCATCAATAACAAGCGTGTAAGCCTCACCGCTATGTTTTCACAAACGTTTACCGCCATCTAGCGGCGCCTCTGGACACGTCGCCATGGCAACTCAGCTCGCTGATTGGCCACTTCGACGCCAGCTAACCACTCCAGAACGTCGCAACCGCCGCAAACATCCAATCTAATATAAATCTTAGCACCTGTTAATATAGCACCTTTTAATTAACACCCGCAATCATGCTTGTCGTGCCTTTGTTCGACGGCCAGGTTTTATTAGCCCCGCCTCGTCAGTCGCATGGCGGACTTTTGTCTTAGCTATTTGTCTTTTTGCGTCGCTCTCATTCAGTTCTGTATGTAATGCACTTCATTTGTATTATGTTGGAGGATTTAATGAAGAGACGTTTTATCTACTTATATTTTTAAGCTGTGTGTTTGTTTTTTTTCTTTTTAATTTTCATAATTAAATTTGATTTTATATATGTTAAGTAGAATGTAAGTATCTTGAAAATATAAGGTACTATTCCTTTAGCATTAAAATTAAAATATATAAATGATATTTCTTATTTAAAAATGTATAGTTTTTCATGCCAATTATGTTATTCTTATAAATTTTAAACAACTAATGTAAATATACTGACTGTTCTTCATTAAATAACATATTTTATAGATTCAATCAAAAAAATAAAAACAATTGAATAAAAATGGAATTTACTATAAAAGAAACAGAAATAGTATAGTTTTACTAAGAAATTAGAACTAGCCGTTATGGCGCCATGGGCAAGCGATCTATTCGATCCACACTCGGGAACATTGGGATCGTTTAATTTTGTCATTTTTCTGCTCTCAAAAGACTTTAGTCTTTTGCGTTGCGAGCGCGGCGTTGAATACCGTCACTTACCGTAGTGTCATAACACTAGGTTTCCTCTACGTAACCAGATATATACACAGCTTTGAACGTTTCCTAATATATATAACCTCCGCTTCTAATTCTATAAAAACGACATTTCCCACTCACAGCCCTATTTTCGAGACATATGCTCGCTTGCGGATCTCAACGCTACAATAACATAAAACATAACAAATAATATTTTGATTTATTTAACGTATAAAAAATAACGTATAAAAAGAATAATTGATGAGCTGGTGTATAACATCGTTGGTGAACGAGAGCGGCTTCCGGCGGTAATTGGCGAGAAATATGATCTCGTAGCTACCGAGAGGAAACCGACTGTGAAACTTCCTACCTGGATATTGGGTATTGCAATTTTGTAAGTACCTACTTCGTTATTGAATGCTTCGTAAAATGGTCATATGTGCATTATGGTACGGCGACTGTAAACGTGGCGACTGTGGGGTCGACTCCCTCTTCGGGGAAGGTTGCTCACTCTGGACTCTGGAACCAAACAAAGTCAGACAAGTCCTTTTGATTAGGAAGACCATAGTATTGTATATTAAACTTCACGTTATACGAGTAATATATAATAAGTTTATAGCCCTTGTCGATTTTATCGAATGGCCTATCTATACAAATACATTTTTCCAATTCCAATTTCTAAGATTAGCGCGCTTAATCATACAAATAGTTTAGCTTTATAAATATTAACATACATAATTATGTGTATTAATATAGGTAGGTTTAATGCCAACTGGACTGGACTGGACTGGACATACATATACAGGAGTCGGTGTCTGTCGCGCTCCCGGCTCGGCTCCGAGAGGTGATCGAATCTCTCGCCAATTACGCCCCGGATACCTGCAGCATCCCACACGATACTGACAACGCGTGCATTAGGCAGCTCTATTTGAGCCTTTGTTGCTGTACTACGATGCGTTTAGTGTTATAGTAACAAATGATAGAGCTATTAACTTATAACTATCTAAAACTGCGGGCCTCGTCTTGATGCCTTCATGATGCAGAGGCAATGTGCTAGCAGGTCATTCAACTAACCTATACCTCCCATCACACAATATCATGTCAGAAGTGCCATTTTTAGTTCTCATTATCTATGAAAGTCTTAAGTCTCTTATATATCTCTTATAATTGAATATATTTATAAGAGATAAAAAAATATAGAGTTATTAAATAGATTTTTCCAAATTAAATATAATATAAATACTGAAACCCTATAAACATACCTCTACTTAATAAGCATCCAACTCTATCAATTTGTAGAGACGGCAAAATAATTAGAGCCTTATTATCTATCAGTCTTACGATTTCATTAGCGAGTGACAATAGGGATGGGAGAGTGGAGAGGGGAGGGGCAGGAGGAGGGGAGAGGGGGAGGAGGGCATGTGGGTGAATATGGAGGCAAATTTAGCAATTAGCGTGCGTAGATTCCCGTCACCTCCCAGCCCGTAGCTTAGCGGTAGAAGAATGTACAGCTTTATACGTTTCTAATTAAGCTACGTACTTTTGCTAGCGAATGTGTTTTAATTGTTACATATATTCCGGCATTATAAATAATAATTGTTTTCTATTATTGTTATTGCCGTTTAGTTAATAATTGAAATTATAAAGAACCGAACTCTAACCAAATTCCAAACCATATCATATAAGTAAAATAATAAACGCAAATCTTCTAAAATTGTGTGGTGAATGGGGAACGGAGTGACTTAACACTTGATTTCATCTGTCTACTCTGCTATATGCGGGATTATGCGTGAAGCTAAGGCAAAGAAAAGAAATCTCTATCTTATTTTATCAGAACTCTATCAAACAAAAGTCACAAAAAATGTTACATCCCAAACTGATCGTTCTCTATAAATTTAAGCTGTTTTTATAACAAATAAGCGTGTAATCCTCTCAGCCGCCGACGTACAGCGACGTCCTCGAGGGGGCGGTTGATTAAAACGCCGTATGGCGCTACAGTTGGTGGACATGTTTACTTTTTGTTCCTCTTCACAATGATGTTTTAAAAATAATAAGAGCATTCAAAAATATGTGCTAATATTATATTTATTGTAGCTACCTTTTCATAATTGTTTCCTCTTTTCTCTTATTTTTACTATAATTCCTTTTATTTTTACCACAAGTAGTCTGTGGGAAAGGTGGTTACTTGAAGAAATAAGACCGCCTCTACATATATGATTATGTTTTTTTCATGTAATTTTTATGGAATAATGTATATACAACTATATGTATGTTAAATTAAATTAAGTAAAAAATAGGTGCTTAGCGAACAAAAAAAGAAAAATCGGAGAATTATGGTTTTTTCTTTGTCCCTCATAAATATCCTTAAAAATAAATCCATTATGGCCATTATAGTGCAACGTTACAGTATCTAACTGTTGACACTAGAATTGTAGATTCGATCCTGACTCGGCGTTGAGTATCACCGCCCTACACGCCCCACACGTAATGTCCTAAATTTGGGCATAGATGGAAAAACGTAGTCACTTGACCGCTGTAACCCAAAAATATCTAAGTTAATAACTTTCGTCTCGACCGACCAACTAACACTACCGAAGTCACCAGCTCATTATAACATATTAGAACCAGATATTTGCTCTTTAAAACGCATCCCTTTGTGCTCCATCCCCTGTAACATCCCTTAATCCCTTGTAATAAGGGTGCGGGGGATAATTTATAGTTTATCTCATAAATTGATTATTACACATGGAGTGAGTGATAAATCAGCGGAAATCGGATTAGGGGTCGACAGTGGGCAAGGACGAGGACGAGGACGAGGACGGCGCGCCGACACGCGCTGTGGGTACTTATTAAATTGTTTTTATAACTTTTTGTGCTCAATGTGGCGGTTGTGATATGAGGTGATTTGTCTTTATCTAATTTGTATTGATTATGGTGTTGAGATTTTTACTAGATACGTACTTATGGAAAGTAGAACAGACTTATGACTTACTAGCGGACGCGCGCAGCTTCGCCTGCTTATTTAGACCCTTTTGGGTGAATTCTAAAAACCATGAAACACGTGTTCAATGAAATATGTTCAAGAGTTTGAATTACAAATTTTATAAAAATCGGTGCTGATTTAAATAAAATCTATACAAAATTTTAACCCCTATTGCATACCTTTAGAGTTAAATTTTTTCAAAATCCCTTCTTAGTGGATGTCCAGATTACGAAAATAAACACACCTGTCGAAATGTCACATTTCTACGCCACGCTTCTATTTATCTGAGTATATAAAGTATAGTAGTAAGTATAGTATATAAAGTCGGTGTTAATATAAGTCTCAGTAGATATTCAGCACTAGAATTATGTTTTATACCTATCTTAATATATTGATATAGTTGTCCAATTTCATTCTTTCTTGATTATTTATTTAGATGTAATTATAGATATAGTAAACTCAATTCTTGACAATTAGAAAACTTTGAAGATTAAGATTTTGTAATGTTATATAAACAAAAAATATCACTATTACTTTTACCAAAAAAATAAATAAATCCATAATCATATTAAAAAAAGACAAACAAGAAACAAATATATTTATTAGATCATTAATTTTAATAAAATTTTGAAAAATCATCAGCAATGTACAGCGCCGCGTCCACCCTCGCCCTCCTCTAAACGTGTTATCTGGATCATTTATAACCACTCTGTAATAAATATAATTATATTAAACGTTATAATGGGACGATACAACGTCGACTTAATTATTCATATGAGAATGTTTTAGTTTGTTTTCTTTTGTGAGAATATTTCGTTTAATATACATAGCGGTTTCTATGCATTTAAACTCAATACTGATATTTAGCATAAAACAATAGAAGAGTTTGAACGAGGTAATATCAGAAAATACTTATTTGTAATTGGAAAGTTTGTTTTCATGTTGCGTAGTCCATCTATAGAGAAAGGCCAACCTGTCTTCTATCGCTTTAATCATGTCGACGCAACCAACTGTAACTGTAAACCAGCCAGGAGAAGCCAGTAGCTGAACTACAGGCTGACGTCAAAAACAATGTTTAGGTTATCTTTACATATTACACGAAAAAATCACAAAAATGATTTGTCACAAATGTATCTAGTATCTATCACCAAATAAAACGACCAAAAGCATCCCCTAACAAATGCACCCCTTTCACACGCATTCGAAGTCACGCGTATACGTTCAGTTCATTTTTGCCTCTACCGTCCGGACATAGAGCTCATATTGACTTGTTGTTCTCTGCCAGTCTTGTGGAGCTTCATTTTACATTCAAATATTTTGTTTTTGCTAAACAAATTGAGTTTGAAACATGCCAAAGTATAAATCGTCATTATAAAATCTAAACTTGATGTCATTATAGGCACATTACTGCTGTAACGCCAAGGGTGAGCTCGTAGCACTCTGCAGCTCTCTTGTAGTGTATATAAATTATGTTTTATTTTTATTATATTTTCAACTGGGTCGAAGTCAAATATGACTCATTTGTTGTAAATTATAATAAGAAGAAGTTAGGGGTAAAGTATGAGTTTGTTTTCTATTATTTCTTGTTTTATATAAAAATCAAGGAACTCAAGACAAAAAGCATATAAATAGAAAAAAAGAATTTTAAAAATAAGGTAGCCACATAATAGCAGTTATTTAAACATTACAAAGTATTTTCCTCTCTATTACAGTTCATTATTATAATAAGCATCGCCGCAATGGCTAACAACTGCGCTCTGTGGTGGTGAGGGATTAGGCGCGAGTGCGGCGCACGCGCACGCGCACGCGCGACGTCGATAAATATTCATATAATTAATGATTGTGTGTGTTTTTATACGTTTTTGTACTAAAATGTTTTTGTTTTTGTATTCTCTTACCCAGCAAAAGGAATTTAGAGTTCTCCATATTGAGTGGCGAAGAGTCATCCCAGTTTTAGTTTCCAGGGCGCAGAAATGGACATGATTCATTTGCTCGAGTGCAAATCGACCTCACCATCGTCGCTTTCACAATGAGTCACTGCGCCATGATGGTTTCAAAAATTAAATTACGAAATATAACGAATGTAAAGTTAATTTTTCTTAACAGAACTGCTTTCCAGTTGGTAGCTTTACTTAAAATTGATAATGTTAACATTTTTATATTAACACCAATTCCAAAGAATCTATGAATAAAAAATAATCTAGATTAAGCTAAGATCGTAAAGTATTTTAATTATTATTTAAACACTATAATTATAGGTAAATTAATTTAAATATTTTTGTAAGCGTATTACAAGCTTCTGACATAAAAATAATTTATTAGTACATTAGTACAGATCTCTTCTCTAATAGACCACTTTAATATTAACTTCTTAACTCTGTATTCATAGTGTCTAGGTCTAAACTAACTTATTATTTTAACCTTACAATTTATTCATGTAATGTATTCTATATAATGTTATTATTTATTCTGGTTAACAAATTAACATTATATTGGATCAAGATTTTTTTTCTAGTATCTATTTTTACAAAGAGTACAATCACAATCATCAGTTATAAAGCTAGACAAATTGTTTCGCACTATCTCAGAAACGATTTATGAGTTAGATAACATGTCGATGTAACCCAACGTACCTGTGGTCAGAGTTGAAAATGGCTGTGGTCCATCTGACCACCGGGAAAGCCGTGGGTACAACTACACCTACAGTGGGTAGTTACTAAATAAACACAAGTAATCTTCCAACATAATTGCCGCGAGCGAGACACTCGTGCGCAGTAATAGTAGCGCGTGTCGCCCAGCTAACGAGCGCTGTTCCCGGCCCCCGCTGTGACTCGCCTCTACGCTGCTCTCTCAGCTTGTTACTTTATTTGGAAATTTTGACAATTAATCGCATCAGAGTTGAAAAAGATACGTTGTTATGCTAATGTACATATATTGTTAATTATAATGCTATTTAAAAGCATATTAAATAGCAAATAAAATTTATTTTCGCAAATATACGTATGTTGACCTTAATAAATTTGAAGTGGTCCATTGGATACTTTCTATTGCTTAGTGGGCACGAAAAGCTATTTAATATTTTAATTTTCCGGACAAACGAATATCCTATTGTTTTTATAAGTAGGAATTGTTACTAGGAAATATATATACTTAGAGTCATATATTATCGACAAACAAACGTAAAAATCTACACGACCTTTTGTAAAAGAAATGTTAGTAAAGGTTTCCAACATACTCAAAGATTTGGGTTATCACCAGAATAGTTAACAAAAGAATATCATTTTTGCCCATTTCGCTAAACTTGCACAATCTTTTTAAACTTTCCCATTAATCTCGTCCCACACTGAACTAAATGTAATTCATTATACTAAATCAGTAAATCCTTCTATAAATTCTCGATTCGGACCTCTTAATCGCGTATACTGTCAGCACTGGCGGCACTGGCGGCACTGGCAGCACTGGCAGCAATCTTATTAATTTAAGTGAGTCTCAATCAGCGATAATGCTGTGGGCGGTTGTCCGACCGACAGACGTACGTACTCGCTTTCCTATCACATTAGCGAACAATTGCGGATATTTAACTTGGAAGTGCAATTTGCGAGATTGATAGTCCACCATTTCGAGAACACAATGTATTGGAACTGAAACGCTCGCATTGTTAAGTTGTTTGTCTTTAACCGACTTCGGATTGGGATGTTATTGTAATTGCTGGAATATATCGTTGACTGTGTGCTTTAGAAACTCTCAACCATCTTGTTGCTTTTTCCAAGAGGTTCACAATTTAGGTTATGTTCAGTTTATGTTTAAAATTTTGTAAATTTTCTAAATGGAGTACTTTTGTTTCTTAAATGTAGACACTAGACTATTATATATTTAATAAGGTTAACAATATATAGTTGACTTCAGGAACATATTTTTTTATCATTTAAAAGGAAATATTCTAAACATACTCAGTCCTTGGGGAAGAGCGGGTTATCAGGTAGAGCTCTGTTCTGGACCACTTGCATTATTATATTTAACATAATATACATATTTTCATGGGGCATGTGTTCCTCCACGCCTTCAATATCTTTAAATTACCGCCTAAACTATAATTTGACGCATCAAATCTGAGACCTCAGATTAAAACGATCAAGGTCCTGTTTACACGTTTTATATAACCTATCAACATTTATTTCCAAACATGCACCGGTCGTCGGTAAATAAAATATTTGCCAACCAAATCCGAGAACCGCATCGACAAAACATCTCAAAGAATCGTGAGAAAGCTCAAGACTTTCCAGAGTGGAGAGACTTCGGTCATCAATTTAAAGAATTTAGCAGTTTGGACGGCGTTCAGCGTCAAGAGGGTACAACAAGTTTTAACAGGCTAGGTTCCTTTGCTCACTTAGTTAAACTTAGCTCGAGCTGCGCCTTTTTATACAATTATGTATACATTACAATAGTTAAAAGTTTGTGCAGGATATTTGACTTAGATCTTGTCTTATTACATTTGTGGTATTTTACGAGTAGTTCAAGTGACTTTTATTTCGTGGATTTTTATTGTGGATACTGTTTTTTTTATTTAAATATGACTAATGAACATGAAAATCCTTAACTAGTTAAAATAAATTAACTTTAAATACCTGCACTATTAACATAGTCCAGGTATTTAAAGTGATACATGATACATCTGACTATCGGGAATGCGTGTATCTCAAGTACTACTGAACAGATTTTGATTAACACTCTTGCTTACCCCAATATGACTTTTAATTGTCAAGAACTGTTTCTATGATCAAACATAAAAACACTACATTCATTCATTCATCAGCGGAATTCTAAACAGAAATATTATTCAATTCCATTAATACTATATATTGTAGGTATATGTCAAACTGTTAACCTCCTTTTTTGTAGAATCCCAAATATATATTTCGTGGGTTTCATTTTCGGGTTCTTTTTTCTTGTTCCTGCATGCATCCTTTTCAAGCATTCTAGTATTAAGGACATTCCATTCCTCACCCAACACCCAATTTTCGAGACATTGCGGATTGAGTGGTGGGACTCACTGCTGCCTGTCATGTTACCGGAGCGAGAAAATGAAAACACTTGATTCCCCAAATAGAAATCGAACCCACGACCGTTGTTCACAGCCCAGACACTGTGCCACTATACATTATACATATTGTATATTGTAACAAATCAATTACATCCATTCCGTGCGACTATAAATCGATTAGTAATTAATTTGGTAATGCGTCCATTGTGCCACAACTCCATACACGCCTAATTGATATTTGGATGATTTATTAAGCTCGTGTCGACCTCCAACAACCTCCTGAACTAGATATGTTCTGACTTCCTGTACAAGCGACAGCTCCCACGGACAGGCTTTATGTTAGATTGGAAAGCAGCACAAGCAGCAACGATTATGTTAAACTGTTTTTGATAATTAACTCGATGCCCACTTCAATTCCCTCTGGCGTGGCGTTGCTACTCAAATGCAGCGCAGCGTTTTCCAGAATCCGGCGGAACATAGGGAACACTGTGTAATGGAACTGGAACATTATAATACTAGTATCGGAGAAAGAGCGTGTCGAACAGATTCGTTCCGACCGTCCGACACAGAGCTACCCTCTTTAACGCCGCCGCGGTCGAGCAACGCGCGCGCTAAATTAATGACCCGACAGACACTTGTTTTGGAGCTAACAGTGCGTTGTAGACGCAAATGTAGCGACTTCAAAATGGATTTTTTGATTAGATTACACCATTACCAACACTTTTCAAGCGAGAGAGCATCAATTTATTTAAAATAATATCTTATTTTAGTTATTTCCATTTGAATAAATAATAGTTATTATTATTATTAAGACATTGTAAGTTTCAATTTAATTTATTCTCTTGACTGGGAATTGAATCCACAGGCATTCCGATTACATTCACACCTTTGTACGATATCACTCCTGTACCATAACAACCACGCTCAGTTTTCTTCCCAAAGCGAAGAAATGAAATTAATGTACTCCTCGCTTACAAGCCAGATGACGTGCTCTTGTGACAAATATCTAATTGTATAAATATTAGTAGTGGTATGTTTAACAAGGAGGCTACAGCTTATAAAATAGTCCAAAAACATGTTTTCCACACAATGCTGGCACGAGTGCGAGCAAACAGCGCTCCCAGCTCCAGACGCACTGCGCTGAACAATATAATTGATGTCACGACCGCACCTGCGACAACACGCCAGCTTCGAAATTAATTAATTATTATTATAGTCAGTCGGAGTCGCCATGGCGCAGTGGGCAGCGTCGGTTAACGCGATGGTTGCTGGCTCAGTCTCTACTCGAGGGAATTCATTATTTTCATTTCCGTGATCTGGTGAGATATAATATAGCTTTGAGTTCCGCCATTGAACGAATGTATCGGATTCGGTTAGAAAGTAGAGAATGGAGTGTCTCAGTACTGAGTACTCTAATATGGTGGGACGACAAAACGCAGCGAGTTCCACCACACCGTACATAATAAATTTGCTTGAATCGATTATAGAGAAAGCGTTGATCAGTTTCAGATCCTCTCCTTGTGCCCTTAATATTAACGCTTACTACTAAGGCAAAAAGTATTACAACAAAGACAGAAACGAAACCAATATAAAATATATTAATCTAATAGCGAAATCTTATTAAAAAATAATTTAACGCATAAATTGAAACGTAAGATGTACAGCAAACACAAACACTACCCCTTCAGCCGTCCTCTCCCCGGCGGATATCGGCACTCAATAAATATCCGGGATAATATCCACCAAATAGTCCGCACAAACGCTCCTCCATTCCAGAAGCAGGCGCGCGCCTGGCCGCCTGGACGCCTGGACGGACGTCGGTGAGTAACGAACGGGCCAGTAATCGAGTTAACTACGCTCTACTATAATATCCCGCTGGGAGATTTGTATTTCGCCTCGTTTTGTTTATTTCCCGTAAAGCGAGGCGACTAATGTGTCTGCATTTTCTTCGCAACTTCCGAAGATATCCGCTGAGATATGACTCGGTGGTCGAATTTTATATTTATGATGCTGAAAGATTTAATGAATGTGTATTTGCTGTTGTTTGTTGTTTTGTGTTGATAGGTTTTATTACGAACACATAGACTTATTCGTACATATAAAAACACAATGCACAAAAGCCAGTCATAAAGCTAAGTGGACATCTCTTCTAGACAATGTTTACTCTTTTTGAGCAGTTTCATTTTTTATGAAAGCATTTATTATTAATAAAAGATAATGAAATGAAACAATGAAATTGTTTACAAAATTTCGTTTTTTTTTCATTATCATAACAAAAACTTTAATTTATTCTCCAGTTATTTATTTTTTTGCCTGATCTTTTATGAAGCATTGTTACTTCCATTACTTTCAATATTTTAATTTTTCGGCTATAACCAGAGCCGCCGTCAGAATGTCTACCTTAATAACTACTTCATAAAGCTCAAACTGATGAGTCATACGTAATAGACAAAGCCAGGACAGTAGTAACAACCTTAAAATGCAGCAGTTTTAAAGAAAATATATGTAGAGTAAGGAAGCACACTTATCAATTCTGGCGATGTTTGCCAAACCAGAAAAATTGTCTCGATACGTTCTTGCACAGCAGCAAAATGTAACTTCACTGCTCCTCTTTAAATCATATTTCCATTTCCTCGTGGACATTTACTTTACTTTAGAACTAAAGGCATTTGTGGACTCGTATCATATATTTCATTGTTTATTACGTTAAGGAAGTAATAAAGTAACAATATTATGTAATAAATATCGTCGACGTGTTTAGCTCTACCTAGAGTAAGGTATGATCTGCTCTTTAAATGGTTTGCTTAGGCTTGTTTTAAATAAATGTATTATTGTTGGCACAAAGAATTTAGTGATTAGTCACTACGCCCTGCTCTTTTAATCAGTATCCCATATTGGCACCGCCAAATCGAATGTATTATAAACATTTTAAAGAGTTAGAAACTAAAATTATCACTATTGTAAATTAGAAAATAAATTTGTTTATTTTTCAAAGAAAGAGCGTGAAGTTAATCGGCAACAGTGACCGAGGTGAGCCTGAGTAAACATATCTCGCACCTCAGCACCAAGCTCTCGGCCAATTACCAGCGCCGACACTCGCACGAGCACTGTTTGCGCAGCCGGCTGACCGTCCACTCCGCCGGAGATCACACTTGACTGATATCATTTGTTGAAAAAGATTACCTGCATGGGTACAACGAGAAAATATTGATCATTTGTATTTTTTATATTCATTAATTATACAACTCTTCTTTTTTATATTTAAAATACATTTTTGGGTACTCTATAGCCAAGTCTAAATTAGTAATTGATCATTGTTATTAACATTTTTGTAGGTTACTTTTTTTTGTTTTCATACATTAACATGCTATTATCTATTCTTCATAAACTATTCTAATATACGTTGTAGTTATTATAAAATTGTTATTCAACAGGGAATGCTTCGAATTCGGACAGAAAGCGATGAGTCTTAATGCTATGTTACATCTGCTTTTCTTATTAACATTTTAACTTCCATTATGTGAAACAATCGCGCAAAACTAATATTTGTACCGTCATCATATTTAACATATCTCTACATTCGAGAACGACAGCATTTCATATGATTATATTTCAACCACGGACTACACAAAGAGCCTTATTATCGTCTTATTATTTTAATATTGTTGCCACACTCTCAACAGGCGTCCCCGTATTATTTATAAGACACTAATGAGCGTGTAGGCACCTTATAAAACAACTAATTTAACTCTACAGTCTCATAAACGCTGACTCTACTAAAATCAACCTTATTTTTAAGATATAAGCGGTACAACGAATATTATTTATACATTTGATGCTTGTAGAGTACACAAAGGTTTGACACGGGTTGCATCTCGGGCTGTCAAGAGAGATTTTAGTGAAAATAAATGCGTAATTATTGGTGGAGAGGTTCGAGGAAGACGCGTGAGGCCGGCGCGTAGTGTTGTTTTATTAGGCTCTTATTGGTGCCCCATGCTTGTAATGGTGTATTATAGACTCGTTCCTAAGTAAACATTCGCTGAGTGACTAATTATGGGTTTACATGTTTCAGTTTATATTAATAATCAACTATTTTTTAAATTATTGATGATGAGTTATAGGCAAGATTAATATTTTTAAATACATATTAATTCATGTAAAATGCTCTCAGCACCCACTAATGGATATAGGGGCTTCACAAGGATCCTTAAGACGATCGGTTCTTTTCGCATTCATCACCGGCTTCTATCAATCTTGACCAAATCGTCAGTCCATGTAGGACCTGTCCACTGAGCGTCATTTGGTTTTTGGCTCGAGACTCATTTTTATAAAATGCTGTTTCAATTGAATCGTAACATTAATGAAACGAAAATGGACACTAAATTACGACATAAATTATTCTACCCAGATTAGCAACATTCGCAATGTCTCGCGAAGTGTGGGGAAAAAATTATATATTATTATAAAAAAATTATGCTTACTTATTTAAGTAAACTTAAAGCTGCTATTTTTTTAATAATATAATGTTTGTATAACATTCGAAAATGAATTCCGACCACCTCGAGCAACAATGGCGTTGGTCGCGCCGCGCGGTCACTAAACGCCGTGACTGGGCGAACTCTTTGTAATGCACAGAGTAATTGTTTAATGACGATATTACGTTTGTAGAGTCGACTTTATAATAAATTGTTTTATTAATTTACTCTATCTTTTGTTGTAGTGTCACTTTGTTCATAATAAATACCTGTTTTGAATACATACATTTAATATATTCCTCTTGTGTTGGCAGCATATAGCAGAAGTACGATATAATTCGCTGCCGTTTTTAAACACATTTAGCTTTTAAAATAAATTAAGTAAGCTATACAGACAACCAGCACTAAATTAGTAATATAATACTGTATTGATGTAATTACAATATTTATTATTAGGATTTCAATTTAAGATCTATGAACAGTATGAACAAAGAATACCTCAAACTTATAAAATACAGCTTTTGTCTGCGGCTTCCCCAACAAATTCCAACTGAAATTATTAAGAATTTTATTTGACGTATGACACACTCGTAGTCCACGAGGCAATTCTGCCTACAGATACAGTACATGAAAACTATTACCTTTTTCAGACAGTTTTATGACATTAGTATAGGATTTATACTAATCTATAGTATAGATTATTAAGCCACAACAAACCTACATTAAGGACCAATCTGTTGGAAATACGACGTCGCTCACGAGAAACCTCATAATACCACACAGTTAAGTAAACAGTGGGATTGGTCTAATATAGACAACAACTAAGCTGATTATGTTAGCCCAAGTGCGTCGCGTACCCTCCTCACCGCTCCTCACCGCTCCTCACCGCTCCTCACCGCTCCTCACCGCTCCTCTACCTCCATTATTTGCTCATTATTTTGTCTTTGACATGTTCTTATTTAATCAGACAATTCCTATTTTGTGATAAAGGTACCTTGTTTTAGGGTTCACTTGAAAATAATTTCTTGGTGGAGCTTTATGATATTATAGAAGAAACAAATATATTCTATTATTTAGTTTTGTTATTTTTTTATTAAAATAAATATAGGATACATGAAAACGTAATTAAATGCAATTTATTTGTGTGCCTCAAATTTTCAATTAAGATTATTAATATGCCTAATTATTTTTCAAAGCTACATCACTAGGAAAAGCAAAAAAAAGGAAGATAGATAATTGAAACAGACTAGAACGCGTTATGGTCCAAATGTTTTTAATATACCAGCCGATTTTACTAAATCCTTAGACGTTCGTTCAAATTTTATTTGGAATAATAATTATAAAAATTCAAACTCCACACATGACTTTATATATTCTTTATATTTCGCATAAACATTAACAACCCTTACAAAAACAATAAATACAAAGTTAAACTCACAAAGCAGCAAAATGGTCACTTGAATTATCCAATAATTCCACTGACACATTATTATAATGGACCTCAATTACTCCAATGGGTTCATCATTTTCCTCAAAAGCTGTATTTAAAATAAATTTCAATTTCCCCTACAAAGCCGTCCCACGGTCGTAATCTGTAATGCTGGTATGAAAACCGGTATTAATAACGTACGGTAAGTCCGTCAAAGCAATTCGATATCGACATAAATGCTGCATGCAAAATCTAAGCCCTTTCAATTAAAAATATTGAGATTCTTGAATAAAGCGGATTTGCTAAATTATATCATGTGTTTTTGGATTCAGTTTTGATTAGTATTTTTTGTCGTTGTATCCCGCACTTAGAAGGGTGGGTAGAGGAAACCTGGAAGCATAGTGTTATGACACTGCGTTTTCATTAAGGCCCTTTCGTTCCGAACTCTCTGGCGAATTCTACAGCTCAATCAAAATTTGCTTTACAAACATAATGTTAAGCACCTAAATGAAAGTGATAAAGCAAAACCCGTAGGTATGTCCAATGAACAACAACGACGACGCCAGAACAACCAGCGCCCGTTGATTAGACATCAATGGGCGAATTATCGATATTATTATAGATATTACAGTAATTATCCGGCAAACTGCCGCAGGATAGCGACTATTGGCCGAAACCGCTTATTCACGGTCGCTAGTTGCCCGCACTGTGCAGCTGTTCTGTTCTCCATACAGTAAACGAAAGCGATTTGTTTATTTATTTGGTTAACATAGCAGCATAGTATTTGGATGTTTAAAAAAAATAAAAATATATGTCTTGATACTACATGCTCTTGAAACTTGGTTATAGAATAGAACTGAATGAAACTCTTAGAAGTCAAATATTACTAAGGATACATTGATTGTTTACTTTTTAGGGTTTTTTTCGTTTCCCTGGTAACTAGAGTAGTAACCTCAATCGCATCATATAGTGATTAAACATTAGGCTTTCTTTTTACTTTTCAAAACAGGAAACGTATGTATTTTTTTACATATTTTTGGCCGTATTCCACATATAGCAGTGTAAGCAGAGAGAATCTAGTTTCCAGAAATATAGTAAATAGATTCCACATAGATAGTTTTCGCGCCAAATTTGCCCCATTTCTTGTTAAGCTACGAAACTCAACGCCGGGTTTTCTTCCAGTTACCAAACTGGTTTACAACCGCCTATAACTCACACCTCACATGGTAATGTGCCCGCGACACGCCACTTCTTGTTTATTCTAGCTGTCGGAAGCCGCTCTCGTTACCTCGTGTTTTCATTACTAGCCGCTATTGTTGCAAGTGACTTGCAATCATTTGTTACAAATTAAAGCCTTTTTACGTTTCCGTTTCCACCCATCGAGTGTAACCATTGATGCGTTGTTGCAAGTCTACTACATTATATAATATAGCGTTAGCAGACCATATGTGCCTACTAGGTATAACAGATACCGACACAGATATTAGAAACAGTAGTTTACTTTCTAAACTACTGTTTCTAATACCTACTTTATAAAATTAATTTTAACTTTTTATGATATTTTAATTTTACTTCCACTAAGAGAAACTAATAATCTACCTACATATCTATTCGGGCCGGGAAAATACAAATTTCCCACGGAGTGAGGATTAAATGCATACTCATGAATAAATCAATAGAATTAAACGTTAACAATATCACTCATATAGTAGTACGCTGAAAAATCTATCGTCCGTTGTTGCCATCCATTGTTAGTCAATCCCACCAATATTATAATTGGTAGTTTATGAGTATGGATATTTTGCACTTTCGTGCAAAATTACTGAATGGCTTAAGATAAAACTTTATAGCTTCAGAATAACACATAGGCTACAATTTATGTACAGGTTTTTTATAATTTGGCTATCATAAATAACAATAACAATAAATAAATATAACAATAAATAAATATAACAATAAATTTGAGCGGGCTAAGCGGTGTTTGGGTCTCTAGTTTTACTATAACCTAGAAACTTTATGTAAAGAGGTATTTTAAATCAGCATAAGTGGGTGTTTTTAGAAATCACTTTAGACAGAAGTACCATTAATAATGATAACGGAATTATCACTTCATTATATTTGGAAGCATTTTTGTAAAAGCTTACTTTCAATCAATAAAATCTGCCGAAGTCCGGCGGTGAGAAGTTGTGAGACAGTGAAGTAAAACAAGAATTGATATTCGTTCCAATAACCTTGTACACCTTTAACTTCAAAACTTATTAATTATTTATGCACATCGATGTATTAATTCATATTAGCTTTTAAAAAAAAAAGTTATACATCACATGAAATATACCAACCCTGACTAAAGCTACTAGTTAGTAGGTTGTCCATTCACAGTTACTCGGCTAACTCAATGATCAATCCTCAACCGCCGGTTACTCAATAAATAAGTAACAAAATAACCAGTTGCAACGATCCTCACGCCTCCCAATTACGCAAAGCGGAAGCTTTTAAGCTGTCGCCGTTAACCGCGTATTAAGTTATTGACTAATCAGAACATGTCGGACGCAGCGTGCACTGTGTAATAACCAGTTGAGGCGACGGCTGTAGCTACGTACGGAGCGTGGGCCGATGCTGTCGTCATTGTACCACAAATTGCCGGCAAATTGAGAACAGACGAGACGCAATCGCAACTCCATTTAACGCACGCCTGTACCTGATTGGTAGACACGCCCTCCATTCCGCCGCGCTCCTCTCTCGGAGACTCCGCTCAAAGCTCGCCGAAGGAATGGAATTATGCAGTTCGTAAATAACGCCTTTTGTGAACTCTAGTCGACTTATTTAAACTGTCACCGACTTCAGAGCGGCGTCTTGTAATGAAATTGCGGAGTGGCCGCGTGGTGGACGGTGTACGGGGTGACGGGGACGGGTGACGCTAGCCCCGTGATAAATTAAGGCGTAACCCATGCCTCATTTCATTTGGAACTGGTTAATCTATTAATTGTTTCTATTACACTCAGAGACGCCAGTTTTGCTTTTGTAAACATGTGTGATTTTAATTAACGTTTTTTCATTATACAAGTACATTGTTTTCACATTAGTTATTTTACTAAGCATACTCGAAATATATATTTTATGTTGTTTTGTGACTTATCCACATGAATATTATATTTCTATAAGTATGTTTTGTAAAGTTACTTAAAGAACTACTCCATAATAAAAAATACTGATACATAAAAACAACTTACTATAAAAATAAAATTGTGTGCCAAAAATGTAGTCTTCTATACATACAAAAAGCAACTAATATTTGCAAGTTAAATCACTCAATAAATGTTAACAAAACAATATAAACATAACAATTACGAGAGTGATTCAATTTAATACACTATACTATTTATAAAGTAGCGGGCGCAGCGCCCGACCCCGAGGGAGCCCGTCCCGCGGGACGATTTGCACGCTTATCCCTTTGTGTAACAGATTAGATATTGTAGCGAGTGTTAGTCCTCCACCAGATGATATTCACGCTCGATATAATCAGACATTGAGAAGAATTTACTATTAGACCGTCTTACTAGCACCCGGGGCTTTTAGGGAAAGGTTATTTGATTTTGGTTTGTTTATACAGGTTACTTTTCTGTTTTACTTTTTTTTTAATTGAACTTTTTATAATATCCCACTAGCGCTATTTATATATATATACTTTGGTTTATTACGTTATAGGTTTAATTATTAGATACTTTGGTTATAGATATTGTAAGTTTGAATCCTGGTAGTTGAAGTTGGTATTATATAATAGTTATTAAAAATGATTTATTATTATATTTAAGTTGGCTTAAATATAATAATAAATCATTTTTAATAACAAATATGGTCATGCTCTGCCACCTACGTACTAGAGATATTATATTATAATTATTCGCGGTATTCATACAATGTTATGTATCCTGTAATATTTATAACTATTCACTTGTAATTACAATTTCGACTAATCATACATTTAAATTCTAAATGTCATTAGCTATATCTTAATATATTTTTTTGGAATTACTATTGATCGAATTATAAGAGCAGACTCGCCAAATTAATGACAGTCCTAATATAACTAAGGTCATTACAAAGTCAGAAGTATTTAGGTAGCTTGTTTGGCTTACTTCGAAATTACCCGCCGTTACAACTCTTCGCTATTCGCTTCCCAACTCCAGCTCTAACATCGCACGGGCACCCAACAAATTGTTTTGCAAGCGATACAAATTCGACCCTTTGAATAATACGTCCAGTGGAAAAGATCCCCATTTCGTTTTAGATGTTGTGTACACAGGGTTCCTCCTGAGCTGGTGTTTGTCACATACAAGTAATAAATTGTTGGGTAGGAGTAATTCCCTCGCACGGCGCTACGCATCATTAACGGGCCCGAATGTGCTGCCAAATTAACAATTACACGAACCTTTGTGCCTCTATGTTAATTAGGAAATTCAGTGCGCGCCGAGTAATGTATACGTATGTGTACCAGCGCCAATTATACCAGCGCCTCCTCACGAGGTGTATACGGAGGACTGTCTGTCGAAATAGTCGTTATGCATCATTATTAAATTTGTTTTATCATTATTAAAATATGTCATGCAAGAAAACTTGGAAGGTTTTGCAAATGTCGTGATTCTAATACTGGTCTAATAATCTCATATTCTTAGTTTGCCACTAACAACATTTTAAATATCTGTAAAAAAAATCTAACAAGTAAAGCTTATTCTATTATATATTCTATTATATATTCTATTATATATTCTATTATATATTCTATTATATATTTCTAAAGTAAAGCTTATTACACTGTTCAAGAATTTTTAGAGGACAAACATGTATGGAATTAATGTCTAATGTAATGCAGGATAGCTGCCAGCTAATGTAATAGATTGTACCATTGATTTTGAAAAGAGCAACTGTTGAGTTTCTTGCCGGCTCTTCTCAGCAGAACTGCCTTCCGAACCGGTGGTAGCTTTTTGTTCATATGTTCTTTCGACGATTCAAAAGTGCTTATAATAATTCCCTATTTGAATAAAGAATATTTAGAAGTTGAATTTGAATTCATAAGTTATTTACAAATACTGGAAAGTGTGAAACCGGGGTCCTAATACTCCGCCCCAATTCCATACATTGCAGGTACTCTCATTTTTATATTTATACGTATCGGATCAACAAAAGTAGTTGTTGAATTAAGAAATTATAATATTCGACTTTTTGTAACAATTAACATATAACTGTTATTATATTGTTATAACCTTCAACATCTATCAACTTTAGAACTATTAGTTGCATGCGTTCAAAGTCGTTGTTTGTATTCCCACTCAAGAAAAGGAGAAACCGAAATAAAGTGAAATAAATGATTTTATTAATATAAGCACAAGGCTCGATCGAAGAAGGTGTTGGTCTACTTTCCAATATTTCAAAATATGTCCTAAAATCAATGTATGTATATCAGCTGAACAACATATACCTAAAACATTTCCGTTATTAACTACCTGATGGACAATGCACAGCCGAATCTCCGCAACGTTTTAGGCTGTAATTTAGCATGTCAGTTAGAGTAGGTACTAAGAGAGGATTTCCGAAATCCTACGAAATGAGAAAGAACGAGATTAACTACTTAAGAACTATATTATCATTATTATTTTCAAAATAACATCTAAATCATGGAAACCAACAAACCGTATTAAATAATCAAAGAGAATTAGAAAACAGGATTTTCTATCGCACCGCCCCCGGCACAAACAATTACGAGTGACTAATTCCGTTGTCGCCTAATCTTCGCCACAATTAGACTGTCAGAGGCTCGCGCCAACCAATCAATATCGGTAGACCGCCCGCCAGCGCCCGCTCCGAGTCCCACTGCGCTAGCTGGCTGCCACTTGCTGGTGATGTTGTGACATGTCCAAATTTAAGTATTATCTTATCGATCTGATCTTATCACTTATTTTCTTAATTAGGCCGTTGAAATGAAATTAAAATTTCGTAGAAGAAAAATGATAATACCGACTAATTTTCTTGTTTCTTTTAACTTCTAGCATCATGTAAGTCATGCCAGTTAAAGTAGACATAAAATTATAAGTGTGTACTTTCCTGCCATTTTAGAGATAGTGTTCACTACATGGCGGGATACAACACTGTCCAGATAAAACATGTTTTAACACCTCCGGCTAAAAGCAGGATACAATGTGAAACTCAAAGACTTATACAACAATTTTGATTGAGTGCTGCCATCAATCTAAATTTATTGATAAGGCTTTTTCAATCAAATATTGCAATAAGTAATGGACAAACGACATACAGTCGAAATACAATTATTATGTCAATGAAATAATACAACAGTCATAAAAAATAGACATTTCGTCAGAGAAAAATTACATATAAATAAACAAACAAACTTTATGAAGTAAAGACTCTTGATCACAATATGCCCGTACGTTACTCACCCACGTTGAACCTTTAACGAATTATATTATTTATTGAAAATGTATCTTAAATAATGTAGTAGCCAGAGATTAATAACATATGTAGAGACTCTACACGCTAACCACTCGCTGAGAGAGAGAGAGAGAGAGAGAGTACGGTAGAGCGCCTGTAGCACGTCCTCGTATGGAAATGAGCCGGTGCCGGCAATTGATTGCATTTTCCGAATAATTTCACTTCGGCGCACATTGTTGGCGCAATCAGGAACCTTTGTAATGATTCATTTTGTTATAGCCTTATTGGCATACCGTTATACGTTCCATCGATTTCTGCTGATAATGCATATTGTTTCTAGTCGTTCTCGTAGATTATTGTTTTTTGGTTTGAATGTGTGGTGTATTAGAGATTGGTGAACTCTCTGCTAATTTGAATAAGAATTCAAGTGAGCCGATTGATCTTCGTACAAAGTCTCTATATATAAAACTCAACCGATACTGAGTGAATGAAAGACTACTCATTGTCGAAACTACATTGGCTTAGAAATTTGAAATTAAATTTGTAAGTTCCTTGACGAGTGCAAAGTAATACTAAGAGAAAATTGTTTACGAGGACGCGGAAAACGAGATTTTACGTTTTAATCTCCACGCAAAGAAAGTTGCGAATGATGACCAATAAAACATACATATAAATATTTGTATATGCAAAAAGTATGAGCGATATAGATATATATCTAAAAAATGTGAATCGTGTAAAAGCGATCTTTCAATATTCTACTTCTGTATGTTTCATGTTTCTTGTTCCGAAGCAACAACTAAAACGAAATATACAGAAATAGAATTTACAGAATTACCTCACTCGTATATTAATTGAGGCACAATATTTTCCGTTTCTTACAATTAAAATAATTTCTAGAAAATGGTCATAATATGTTGTGCATTAATTAATAAAATAAATATTTCATATGCACAAGTTGGAGCGTGACGTACTCGAGTACACACAGTAGTATAGGGCGGAGTATTAATTTGCGCGCGGATCGAGCTTAATTAACAAATTTAATTAGAAATTAACTGTTTCGCAGACGATGACGAGCGTGAGCTAGGGTTGCCGCACCTCGCTTCACTCACCTCACATGTTTTATTGATTTTACTATATATTTTATGACATACTAAACATTTTTATATTAATGTCAATGACAAATACCAAAAGAAACACAAATTTGGAAGCTTGTTATGTAAGAGAGAGAAGTGTATATCTTTTTGTCACATTACTGACGATGAAATTCTTCGTAGAAGTAAGTACTCTTAAGTCACAGTTCTCGTATAGCAGGATAAGCAGAAGAAATCCCAATTTTTGCCCATATTTCGGGACTTCGCGTATTAAATGGCGGGGAATATTCACGTGTCTTGTCTACGTTAACAAGGAAATTAAAAGAATGTAAGTGTAATCACTCCCCCAAATAATGTTAAAACTCGAAACCATCGCATCTACAGACAGAAAACCTCAGAAACTTACAGCATATGCATCGCACTATGTTACAAATGTATTAGTAATTCCGTGAACCCTGAGTAAGCACACAGAGCGGTCCCAAATTTCCAAATAGAATCTCGCCGCTGTGTACGATAATTGGTTTGGTTTATATGCTTAGTTACTGCGGCGAGTATCACTCTCAATTACAACCAATCGCCACGTTTGTGCTGAAATATGTCTACATCTATCCTGACTGACTGTCTGTCTGTTCCCTTCGTTGTTTATGTTGTCTACCATATGTATTGTAGAGTCGATTATGTGTTTGTTAGTGTATTCTTAAAAAATATATTTCCAATTTACATTTTAAGAAAGCACTGTTGAGTAGCTGACGGAAAGTGGAGAATGAAAGAGATTTGATAAGAACGGACTTTCTCACACCAGGTTCTGCCGGGATACAGCGTAAAAATGTAATCTCGCTGGCTCTTTAAAACAAAACTGTATTTGAGCGATTTATTCAATAGCTTTATTCTACACGTAGGCGATTGAATATCATTTTTAAAGTTAATTAACGATTTATAATTGTTTTTTACTAACTGTCGAAACCCCACCAAAACTTGCATAATTAGTATCAGTGGGAGCTCAATCCAATCAGTTCATTGCTTTTTTGGAAAACTTAATTAAAGCCTAACGCCTTTGTCTACAACCTATATGGTGTATGCGGGTAATGTTTGTATTAAGGCAGCTTCCTTGTTCTAGTTAAAACAAAAGGCAAACTAGACAGACTTGACTTCCATTACGCAACCCACACTATTCCAATAGAGTGTAAAGAAAACAAGAGTAATTCGGCACATCTAGTGGAAAGTCTGTTTTGTAATAATCACCGTTATTATGTCCTCTTATTACTAATTGTGGATAATTCGTCTAAAATGTTATTTTTGAAAGTTATTGTCAAACCAAGAGGAATTATTTCTATAAGGAACTGAACATTTCTTTCCACAGGTCTGGTTCCAAAACCGCCGAGCCAAGTGGCGCAAGACCGAGAAGTGCTGGGGAAGATCAACCATCATGGCAGAGTATGGTCTCTATGGCGCCATGGTCCGCCACTCTCTGCCTCTACCAGAGACTATTTTGAAGAGCGCGAAGGAGAACGATAATGTTGCGCCGTGGTTGCTAGGTAAGCATATAGAATATTCTCTCCATATTATTAATAGTATATCTTTATTATCTTGTTAATTATAATTTCTGTAGCTTGCATGCAATTAATACTGTAGTTTGCATGATTTTACACAGGTAATATTATATTTCTTAAATGTAGCAAAAAGATATATCATCTATATATTATCATAAAGAATCAACTAGAGATATGAGGAATCTATTAATAGATTCAAAGTAAAAAAATAACTTTATAAATGATGTTGAACTAATCTTAGTTCACTGTAGCGCTTTGGAAGCTTTTGCATGCTTTGTGTGAGCTGTAAACTAAAATAAATCAAATTGTAGAGCGACATTCCTTGTTCTGTAGACTTGTGGTCTTATTAGTTGTAACAATTCCAAGAAGACTCGTAAGTGCAAATCTTTAGAGGAATTTATTCTATAATATTATCAACAAACTTTTAAAAATTTCGATTCCAAATATAATTTTTCAACACCCACAGTGTTAAACGTTGTATGATTTTGAACGGATTTAAAAGAAATTTAATTCCAACTCTATACCCTATTATTAATGAGCTAAGCACTAATCGGGGTCGTAGTAACATGTCTGACGTGATGATTTTGTTCAAGAGTCGAGCGGGAGAGCGGCGGGGCGCCCGTAGCGCCGGCCCGGACCGCCGCCCGGTGAGTCCCCACTGCTTCTATACTGGAATATGCTTTAATTAGCTTGAACAAAATCAACACTCAGATTACATTTTTTTCGATAATTAACCCCTAATTACCCTCTAATTAGGTACTAACTTTATACAAGTTCAATTTTAGGAATACCCGCTTGTGCTGCATTGGTTAACTACTTGTTAGACTATTTTCGACGAATTAAGAATATTGGAATTTCCAAAGACGATGTCACATTTCAAAATATAGCTTATTGTTACAATAATATGTATTCTTTCATTCCTTATTGACTTGAGTCGTAGTTAGTTACTAATAATATAGAGTAGGTTAGTGATGCATCACTACGTCCTCCATTAATCTTTTCTATCATAGAGATTGCATGTTAGATGAACACTAATATGTAATTAACTGAAATAAATTAGTTATGTAGTCATATATTATGTAGGTAGTAGTAAGTAACTAAAGTTTAAATAGCCAACCCGAGAGAGCACCAGGGAGCCAGTAAAAGCCGAAATCATTTTATAAAAGAGATCTTCGTTAAAAACACACCCGCGTTAGACTTCACAGAGACAAAGACACGTATAATTTTTAATGTTGACTACAAGAGATGTTCATTTTTCACAGCCTCGCGTCTAATGGCTGCGAGGTGCTGTAGACGGATTTCAACTTTGTACTCTACAAATAGAGACGATACGGTATGAAATGCTAAGACTGAGCCAGAGGCAGTAGTGCAGAAAGAATTCGAGAAGGGCTTATAAGCATTCTGTTTGTGTGGCAGAGACGTGCGGCCGCGTCTGTTGTGGGACGTACTCGTACGAGTACACATGTAAACAAGACAACGTTTAGGTTTCCGGCTCAGGAGATTTAGAACTGCGCCTTTTTTATCACTTTTCTTTTTAGCATACATTTCTTTGGAAACTATTTTAGGTTCACATTTTAGGTTTTCATTATGTTACAGAATTTTCTTGTTATAATCAGTTAAGATATGTTATTCAAAAATATTTTAATTTTTATAAATATGTATATTAGTAAATATATTTATTTAAAACCTAAACAAACAATTGTGAAAATGTATTTCATGATCTTACTTTCCCTATGAGAAAAAATCATTTAGAATATTTTGTATACACATGTAACTCAAAGAAAACCAATAGTATATATGTAAAGCCTATCATCTATTAAACAATTATAAGTACTATTCATGAAAAGGTCATGAAAAAATACCATCTCTTTCACAAATCGGTTAAAAATTCCCAGCCCCTCGCGTGAACTCTACATAAACGAATCTAGCAAATCAGAGCGCAATCATATCATGGCTGCATACAGCCTTAGCGGGGGCTCCCCCCGGGGGCCGCGGGGGCTCCCCGCGGGGGGCGGGCCAAGATGGCCGCCGCTTTGTCTAAGCCCTGATTACGGGGGACTCGCTTACATATTAATTATGTACTTAGCGGCTCTCGGCTTCCACCTGAGCACGAGTGTGCGAGGACCAGGACCTGGCGCGAGGGCTGTTTATGTTTGCGGAGTGCGCTTGTTTTATGTGCCTCTCTTTTTACACTATTTATGTAATATTTTGGAGGGATTTCAGATTTTTATGTAGAGCTCGTGGTTTGTGTTACGCGTGAAGAGATTGAGCGTGAGGGGTGTCTCGCATTGATTGATTGGAGGTTTTGATTTAATAAATAATGATTATGCTATATTTCGTCAATGATAAAATATTAAACGATATTTAAAATATTAAAAATACCAAAAGAATGGATTAATAATTTATTTATTTTATTAATAGTTTCTTATAGATAGCAACTAGCTACGCAGTTTTCACCACTATAAATGATGAAAAAAAATAGAATCTAAGTTCTTTTGTACGTACACTATTCTGGAAAAAAAAATTACAAAATATATCATTGTATCAAAGGTTTAATATTAATCGTTTCTATTTTAATGATTAAAAATCAAATGGCACAACGTATAGGTAAAAAAAAAACTAAATGAGGTAAATAATGAGATGTTTATTAATTATTAATCTATAAACTTAAGTGAAAATCGACTGAAAATAAATATTTCAACATATTCTGTATATATTAAAAATCATGTTTATATATAACTTTGTTTTCTTTTATTTGAATATTTCAACATTCATTTGTCATGAACGATTCCCTCATGTATAGTTATTATTCATTACATTTGTTAAACGCTAACAAATACTTACAAAAATATTCGAAAATTAAATATTTCATTAGACATTAATAGACATTAAGTCTGTCATTATTTTTTATATATATACCTACATACGTACAATAATAAACGTTTATCACATATTTAAGTAATTTGCGATATGCGTGTGTGCTTGTATTCCGGTGACGGCCTCGAGCTACTGATCCGACTGGAGCTGAGATAATCTTTTTTGTTTGACAA
This sequence comes from Heliconius nattereri, assembly GCA_013403645.1. NCBI lineage: Eukaryota > Metazoa > Arthropoda > Insecta > Lepidoptera > Nymphalidae > Heliconius > Heliconius nattereri. The sequence continues at coordinate 249,009 of JAAIXI010000249.1, forward strand.
TCTTCAGTCTGTCAGAGACTTAGCCTCATAGCACTCCCTACCTCCCAAAACTTAACAATTACAATATATATACGATATCTGTACAGATATAAAAAAATCTTTCACTAGTAACGGCACGAAAAAAATATATCAAACTAAGTAGAAATCAAAGTACAAACTGAACAACTGAAGAACTGTAGAAGTCTGAAATAGTTCAGTTGGGTCTCATGGGGAGTGTAGGAGACCAGTAAGAGGATTTCCGAAAACTCTTACGGAAATATATTTAATGTTACATATTCACGCCACCTATAGATAGTTACAATTATTCCTAAATAATATTTTCACTTCCTAGTTCTACCACTCAACATGGCAATGCCTGCAAAGTCCGGTGTCTCAACACTTTCCCAGGTATCGTGCATATAGCGGGGCAGGCAGGGAGGTAGGCATATACGATATAACGAAATAAGAAGTAGAATTCTGGCATTCTAGATATTTATAGACCTGTACCCAGAAGAATAGACTAGTACATTAATTCATGTTAATACCAGTTTGTAATTAATTGGTTGCATGTTTTAAATCAGGTTAATAAATAATTTAATGTATTTTATGAAAATACTGTTAAGTTACAATCTGTTGGAATTTTCTGAATCTGAATTCAAGAAAAAAAAATCTAATTGAGGCCAGTCGTAGCAGGGGACGCACGAGTGCGACTGTAAATGTGGCAGGTTGTAGGTTCAATTCCCACTCGAGATAATGAAACATTTAATATTTTTATTTCCTCGCTCTGAGATAAGAAATTTGCCTCCAGTATTCAGTGGAAAGTTCAGGGGAACGGAAGTGTCGTAATGAGAACGGAGTTTAAAAAGTATATAACTATTAGTAATAACTTGTAGCTATATAACTAACGTAAGCCGTATCAAGTAATTCCCTTCAACGTCAATCGGCGTGAAGTCGCATTAAGCAAATCTGTATATTGTCATGAAAACAGCACTAACTTTCTATGTCATTTTAAATTTTTCAATATATTTTATAATCTACAAAACCTGAGTTGTTTTAAAAAATACACACATTTCGAACAATGGTACTACCTACTACTGTAATATAAAAACACAAATGCATTCTTATAATGAAAATATTATTTATTTATTTATTTACAAAAAAGTCACTTAATAATCAAAATTATAAATTATAAATTTAGGTCATTTTTTCTGCGGTTTTCTGACAAAATTTTCAGAATTTCTTTAACAATACTAAGATATTTTAGACATTCAACACAATTCAAGCTTGTCAATAAGTTATTTTAAAACAGAAAACATTACAATTCTAATTTAAATTCCAATTCAAAACTTACACAGCTTAGATAGGTTCGTACATTTTTCACGCTGTATCCCGAGCAGGGTAGCCACAACGAACGCCAAACGCTACGGTCTCTACATACCTCTTTCGCCTCGTCCACTGTCCGTCCTCGTGCACACACCCGCGTACACAGCCCCTCCGGGAGGTCCTCAAAATTCTTATGTCAGCTTCTTCCAAACAATCAATCATAGATACTGCGTTCTAAAAGTGACCGAGCTTGTCTTCTGTTCATATGAACATGAATAACATAAGTAGCATAGGTAACTAAATAAGTAATTCACACTAAGTGTTTCAATTATTCACAATTGCTGAAATTCAAGACAGTAAACTGAATATTACAATATTTCTCTTCCTACTTTTTATTTTTACCGAGCAGTATGTTAAGATTAAATTAGAATCTATTTCAATTTTACCCACCTCTCATCCAAATCCAAAATGGGAATGGTGGGTAATATCAGCAAAATGTTATGAATTAAATAACCATCTTAGTATTAAATATTTACATAAAAGTAAATTATTAAAATTACTATTTGTAAATTCAACGCAAAATATAAAGCGCCTTTCATACTTACGTGTAGAGCGTAAGTTAATTACCGTGCGCGTTCGCCTGACACACACAAAAATACCAAATTCACAATATTTTCATTGCACAATTCTGTATATTAACATGATAATAAACACCCAAAACCAATTATTAACAATTTACACTTACAGAAAACCGAGCAAACTCGAGTGCAACCACTAGTGCAATGACCCCATCAGCCACAACAGTGTCGACCTCTCATCCTAATAGTGAAATCTATCGATAAAAGCGTAAAAATATCGTAAAAAAAATAGTAATAGCATTATACAATCCAGCCCGGGCCTACATCAAAGTGCCCGCGCAAATGGATCGTAATGCACCCGGAGAGCACCTTGCAGAATTATCTGCCTATTATACACTTGCTTTGTGCATCACTCTTTTATCTTACTAAATGACACGCGGTAAGGCGAGGGACATACGAGTGCGAGGAGCGCGCGAGCTCGCACCACCACGGAGTATGGTGGTGTGTGGTGGTCCATGGTGGTCCATGGTGGTGTGGCGGCAACTGTTTGCTTTAGAAATTTGATCGTCAGCTAATTATGGTATTGGACAATTGGCGCGACATTATAACAACGTGTCGCAGAAATCGGATTTCAGGGCAGAATTTGGTAACTTACCACTCTGAAATAACAATGTTTGAAATTTTTAAATAAACCGACTAATCAAAATAAGTAAATAGTAAGTAAGAAAGTCGTTGAATTTCGTCTATGTATAACACACATAAGTACAATGTACATCTATTGAGTAATATTTTAGTTACTAAATCACAGAGATACCTCAGGAAAATTTTAAGAAAAATCCTAAAAAAAAATATCTATTTATTATTTTTCTTAATTTTCATAGAAGTATATATATACATTGCTTAGTATTAAAGTAAATAATTTAAGAAATCAATATCTATAAAATTAATTAAGAGATTTTCAGTTTAAAAAATCTTCTGTCACTTCTATCCTGCACCTTGCATTTGCTAATATAACACTTTCCAATCATATACTTATACAAAAAATATAAAAATAATATATTTAAAATTTAACAAAGCTAACACAAAAATATAATAAAATTAAACAAAATATCATTATTTCCACAATAAAAGACGTTTATTCGGCTGCAACGTCCGCACAGTGCGACCGCGGCCTTACCATTACATTAAATGAAGAACCAGCGAGCACTTCACCAGTGGAAACTCAATCGAGTTGTATCCTTCAAGGCCTTCCCACCCTCATCCTAAAAGGTAAGCGTTTGAAGGCACCGCCAAATTACTATCTCTAAATGTGGTGGCAATTTGTGTTAGTGTTATAGTTCTCTAGTAGTGGCAAAGTGTGTCTTTGTAGTGGCGGGAGCACTAGCTAGTGCCTTCGGTTCTGCCTCAAATTGTAAATTAAAAGATAAATAAATGTTTTGTATTATGAAAAATGTGATAACAGTATTATCTTGTCAGATATGCTATTAATTATGGTAAGGACACGGCGTTAAGGCCTTGCAGTGAAAATTTTGCCTTCAGACATAAGTATACGAGATATAAAAGTATATTAAAATATAAATTTATACAATGTATCTAATATAAAAAATAATAAGTCTCAACTCTAAAACATAAATCCTATGATATCTTCTGTAAATATTAAAAACATGCAATGATTTTAATGTTGTTCATTTGAAGTAGATTTACAAAGACGTATTTACAAAGAAGTAGACACAAAATCCTTACAACCTTGCACATTTATATTATTAGTAAGATGTGACACATCTCTAGATAGCTTACGACTTAATAATACGTTACATTTTAACGAGAGATTTTTGAACGGTCAAGTGGAAATGATATATTTAGCAGATCCAGTGGCTTACATAGAAACATTACACATAACGCCTTTGTACATAAACAGAATATTGACCACAAAATAAATTATTCACTTCCAAGCAGTAGTTTCTGAGATAAACGCGTTCGACCAAGCAATTTCTTCAGCATTATAAAATAAGTGCAAATTTCGTGAACCAAAACCTAAAAACTTGTACATCAAAAAATCAAAAATATAAATTATATACTATCGTATTTATAAAAAGCATATAAATGCCTCCCAATACATAACTACCCGCCTCTACCCACAAATCTGCAATGTTCTATAATTTGCATACAATCATTAAAAAAATAATTCACAATCTCGAGTTGGACTTCAGAGCCACGAGCACTTATTAATTATTTCAGCTCTCTGTTAGTTGTAGGTGTGAAAAAATATTGTAGCACATCTTAAATGAACTTAAGTGACTCATAGTAATTATAGGTGACAATTTAACGACACTCTGACACTCTGCTCTACTCTCTCTACCGGTACACGTCGTCGCGTCCTTACTTAGAGGAAGATGTTATTAATAGATATATTTTTTTCATTAGTTTCGTTTTTTATTTTTGCTATTTTAATTATGTGCACACAATTATTGAGTTTTGATTATAATACGTCGTGTTTTCAGCAAAGACATCCATTTACAGAAGATAATGTTGCGTCTTTTGAACGATATCGTAGAAGCCTAGTCTAGCCATCTAGGCACAGCAGCTCAACGTCTACCTGTAATCTCGATAGGTGTAAGCTCAATTGGAAAGATTTAAAAAAAATCAAAACAGTCTCTCTCTCAGGGAACAAGACAAGGCGCAGCGTAAAGTTCTGCCACTCGTGTTGAGAAAAATAGGTTGAAAAATAGGAGACGGGGTGTCTTTACACTAAGGTCCTTCTACTTTATTTGAAAACAACAAGAGTAAAACATATCAATCTTGTTTGAAACATCTTGCACTTTTACATTTTATCTTTATACAAAAATTTAAGTAAAAATTTGGTAAGTTATTCCGTTCCTGTGAACTAACTACTGGCCACTAAATCAAGTGGATTTATAGCCGAAGTAATTGTCAAAGTTCTCTAATGCTACCTCTGGCGATTAGACTTGATGACCGTATCATGTATAGTTTACTGGGACCTGGTAGAGTCATCTATTTTGAGTGTAGCGTTCTATGGTAAACTAATCGATAGATGCGTCTGATCGATTGTTATATTATTTTTGTGCAGCTTCACGCTTGTCCCCACATATCAGGACATTTCTTCTCAGTATTTAACATATGATATGCGTATGACGTGTCTGGTGTACTTATTGCATCTGCTGGATTGTTCTATACACTAAAATAATGAATAGTTTAGACTTTTAGTACTAAAAACCAATTTAAAACTTATCCTAGAAGTAAAAATTCAAAGATGTTCATTTACGAGTCCGGTATGTAGAGCAATAAATTAATAAACAAAAGTGATAAGTCATCTCATGCAAGGCGGCGCCGTCTAACGCTGCAGTAAAAACCTTATTAGGCATTCAGCGAGCAGCGCGAGAGAGTTGTAAAAATCTCGTAAAATCCTAGCTTTGGTATTAAAGATGCGAAGTACTTTTTGCATAGCTAAAATAGGTGATTTTTTAGCTTCACACTGTTTATCGCACATAGCAGGGTAGGCATAGGGAACCTGGTAACCTAGTGTTAAAATTAATCTGTTCCCATATTAATACACTTTAGTTCCCCACTTTTCGCCGAGGTCTGGAGGTATTACATGTTGAGTGGCAAAACTCAATGCCGTGCTTTGCCTTGTATAGCGAAGAAATGTAATTTACAGTGGCGCGCCCCCCAGAGCCTCGCCTGGCCTTAATGATGATGATGTTATTATGATGTTTTCACTGCTTTCAGGTAGGTAGTATAAATAAATTTGTAACCGACTTCCAAGCAAGAAGACATCAGATAGCATATGAAGAGCTATTAAGGCCTTCTAGCGTGTTAGGTTTTATAGATGTTGTTTGTCCACAAGTTTCTTGGAAACTCAAAGTAATATCGAGATAATGATGATATTTATTAATTTATATGTCTGACTTTATATGTATGACTTTAGGAAAAGTCCAAGTTTTATTAAAATCTGTTCAGTAGTTTTTGAAGTTTGGGTATTAAAGCATCTCTGAAGGGAAAATATGTTATATAGGTAGCTAAATGAGCTTTAATAATAAATGAAATAATATTTTTTGTTATTTAATTAAAGTAATTTTAACATCCAGCAGTGTTACCTGTTATCACTTGTAAACGTAATTTCACACAAAATGTCTTAGAATGGATGTCTTATATTATATATACCTAATTTCTCTCTTTCGGCGACGTCGGGGCCGAGTGGAACTGATTCTGGCTGAACAATCGCCAGCGTTGACTTCTGCCACCTAACTCGCAATGTCTCGAAAATTAGAGTCTGGGAAACGGAATGTCACAGAACAAAAGGATATTAATATGATATGTAATTCTGGCTAACCTGCTATATGCAGGATAGAGAAAGAAGTTAAAAAATCTTCCTTTCACTTTCCCAGTAGCTTAACTTATTTAATTATTATACTGACACTATTATTTAAGCAAATATTGATAGATTTTGTTTGTTACATACATATTTAATTCGGGCACCCAACCTGTTACCAATGATAACATTATAATATTTATTTTTTAACATTTTCACCAGAAGCATCAAACGAGGTGTCTAATTTACTGTCAGTCCGCATTGTCTCCCTATTCTCATTACCGATACAATGGATAATGGTTTCTATTCACACTGTAGGTACTTTTGTACTCATTTTGTTTTCATTTTTACCCGACCTCAAAAAAAGAAGTTACCAGTTTGATAATATTAGAGTATGTTTATCTATTCTATGCAAATTATTCCTAAGTTTATGCTTGCTTGTATCTAGATAATCCTTTATGCTTTACATATATGAAGTATATATAGTAAGTAAGTAAGTAAGTTTAATAATCGGTTTAGCAGTTTTAGTTTGTGTGAATTACATCTGAAGTTTATATATTCAATATAATATCTTATTTGCCATTACATGTAGGTACATATATGAGATGATTATTTATGGAAATGTATATGGTACATAAGTTATATTTTTAACCTACTTCAAAGAAAGAAGATTTTCAATTTGTTGATATATTTTTACCAGAGCAGGCAGAGTAGCAGAATAGAGTTAGAGGAAAACCTTACTTACAATAAGTGTCTTAGAACTAGGTTCCTTGCCTACCCTGTTGTGTGCGGGATACAGCGTGAAGCTGGCTTAATTTTATTTTTTACTTACAATCCGTTATACTTGTTCTAGGCATGCACCGCAAGTCGTTGGAGGCGGCGCAGCACCTCAAGGAGTCGGGGTCGGAGCGCGAGGGCTCGGAGGCGGAGGGGGAGGGCCCGCCTTCCGCTTCGCCGCGGCATGATGGTCATGATAACCAGGTAAAGGATGATAGGGTTTTACTTATAAAACGCACGCTGCACGCTGTATCCCGCATATATGTAGATCCTGCTACAAGGATCCCTGTGTACCTATTAGCCATAACTTAAAGACGAGCGCGTCGCCCTCGCCGCATATATTCCGTGTCGTGAATATTAATCTACGGACAATGATATATACGTCTCGTTGGAATGCACTTTAATATGCATTACTATGGCATTGATAGGGATGGGAATAAAATAGTTTATTATTTAAAATAACTGATGGATATTTAAGTAAAGTATTCTCTCACTTTACTTCGTGACAAAACAGTATGTCCTATTTGCCTAATTAACAAGACTGTTAATGTCAAGGCACTCATGGCGTAGTGGCACAGCGTCGTGAGTGGGTTTGATTCCCACTCGGGGAAATTATTTCCGCGCTCTGTTAGGACAAAGTGTGGCAACAACGCAACTCAACCTACGATGTCTTGAAAGTTGGACGGAAAGTGGGGAACAAAGTATCTTCACACTAAATTCACTCTGCCTGCAGCTCTAGCTACATAATTATTATTTTGAAATTTATAACTTATCTGCTAAATTAAGCAATAAATAGCAGCCACACCTCTCCCACAACACTTAAAAACAAAATCACTTAACTAAACCTCGCCACTCTTGACACAGTTCTCCCAACTACAGGCGCAAAGCTCCCCGGGCAGCAGTACGACGGCTTCCTCATCAGCGAAGGGGCGCGCGTCGCCCGATACCCGTGAGCTGTACGAGGACCCTGAGGCTTTCAGGAACAACAGCATCGCCTGCTTGCGAGCTAAGGCCCAGGAGCACCAGGCCAGGTTGCTGTCGAATAATCTTCTCCTTCAGGTAAGATATATTATTTATTATGTTCAGTGGTACCGATAAATTTCTTACATTATATAGTATGAATTTGTTACATACCTATTTTGTTTTTTTATGTATTTCCTGTCCACATGCGCTGTTTTATGTTTGACAATTAATTTGATTTATCTTTATTTAGCTTTTTTATTAAAGGTTATCATTTAACCAACTAAAGAGTTTTGTGATTTTTTTATGAAAACCTATTAAAGGTTATCTGTGAAAATGTATTATACATTAGGTCAGGTTACGAAGAACTACATAAAAAAACGTATTTTAAATCGGTATCCTGCATATACCTACCACAGAGGGAACTTATTGTTGAGTCACCCCGGGCCTCACTTTCTGATGAACTTTTCGATTCATTGCGCGCCGAGTGGTACCTCAATGCCGTACTCTACGTACGCGTTGGTGTCAGAGCGAAGAAATGAAAATATTACTAAATAATAATTTAAGCCCCGAGAGGATATCGAACCCACAAACGTTGCGTTACAGTCACACCCTTGTGCTCTTACACCACAGCGGCTTCAAAAATGTTCATCTTAATTTAAAGGTAATCTCTATTTTTCCAGGTGCGTGGTCTTCAACGGGCAAGCGGCGCACCGAACGTCACCGAGGACGACGGTCCCACAGACATCGACGTGGGCACCGAACCGCCACCCCTCGACACCGCCCGTCTGTACTGACCTACCACACCCTAGACCTAGACTAACTCTAAAATACTAGATTTCTATCTGGAAAACAAGTGCAAGTCCGTGCAAGACCGTGCAAGATCTGTGCAAATGTCGGCAAGTTGCAAGTGCAAGTGTTGATCTGCCGCGGAACATTTCGTACTTAAGTGTAATTATGTAAATTGTAGAATTAGAATTTGTTTCCCAGTTTTCCGTGCAATACCCCTTAGTTAAGTATTTATCCGTAATAGCGTTGTGTTAGCGTTGTATCATATAGAGGTGAAGGCGTCTGCGAGCGAGGACTGTCGTATATTGTAAATGTTGGATGCCTCATAGTAACCGTGTCTTATAGTTTCATGTTGGATGCGAAACATAATTCATGCATAATTAATTGTATTTTAAATATTAAACCTACTTATTGTAAGTCTTTGCCTATTAATATAAGAAATAGTAATGACAACAGGCGTTTCTTTTTGTTATTATATATCTGTATATTTTAGTTGTTTTCCATATTTGATAGCTAATTTTTTTATTTAAGTATATCAAAGCATTTTCCTCTGTCAACCAATAAAAAGCGAAATATACATATATTTATTAAATGTGTTCAAAATTAAAAGTATGTTACAAATATGCATTGCTGCATAAAAAATTAAATGGAGAGGTCCTTTCATAAATTATACAAGTCTGTATGACTCTCAAAAATTATTTATAAAAAGAAATAATTTTCATAAAAAAAAATTACTTTATTCCATTTTTATCCATGTAAGCTACGGCTCCGTATAAAATGCAATTTATTTTTCATTTAACGCCTGTAACTGTAAAATAATTTACAAATCATTAACTGTATGTGAAATATAGATTCCTAAGTAGGTTCGTACTTAAATGACATAATCGAATGAATCAACGAAATTTGAGCAACTATCGCCGCGTTTCTTGCCTTAGCGTAATGTACATATATGATAATAACTAATTATAATTAATTATTGACATTCCGAAGATGTTCACGAACAAAATGATAGAGGATGTCGTGATATAAATAAAAATGCTAAAAAAATCTGTTTCAATTTTTCTATGTACTGGAGTCACGTTAACTTTTCTGTTGTTCTAACAGTTTGAAGTACAAAGTACTATTGAATGTGCATATTTAGACTACTGACAAGTGATTTTTTAAAGAAATTGTAAAAAAATGGTAAGTAAATTTATTATAAATATATTGTATGACAGCAATGGATGTCAAGTTTACAATATTTTTTATCATCTGCATTTTAGCTGTGTAAACTTTGTAACTTAACATAAAATTATTAAATCAACAATCATAACATATTTACACACATATTGTACTAACCTTCTATAGTAGGTAGAGTGTACAGATTATAAAGCATACATTACACATCCATCTAATCTAAATTATCTCCTAAATAGGGGCAAAAGCCATGACCATTTTCAAACATATTAATTCTTAATAAAAATCACTTGTCATTACTTTAAAACGAATTCGTTATATACAAAACACTATAACGAAGAAATTTGTCACCTAAGTACATAAAAGAATCCACCAATATTTACCAATAATTTTGTAAATTCGCGTAAAAAAACTGTTGAATAGTATATTTAAGACCAATATAATATAGCGTAATCGATTTAAATTAATAATAATAAATAGAATTGTAATATATTTATTGAAAACGAAATGGACGTGACTTCATCGTTAAATGCAATTATTTCGATGAATAAACTATGTAAAATTTATTTTGTGTTTTTATTATAACCCCTAGATTATATGGATTTTGGTTTTCTAAAATGTTTTTAGCATCATGCCCATTTCGCATATGTAGAGTAAACAGTATTAAAAAATTCTGTTTCCCGTTTTTCACCCTATTTTCGGGACGATTTTCTTTTTACCAGAACAAGGAAACGAAAATTATGAATTCATTGAATGGGAATCGAACCCACTCGGCTTCCCTCTTCCCACGTCCCAGACTAAATCGGCGTAATAACCTAAATAAACTGTGAATCTCTATGAAGACAAAAAAAGTGCGACTTCATAAGACAATTAGGGCTGTACGCCATAGCGCCCACAATGCTGGATCGGCGGATAATCTTGATCTTAAAGCTTCACGCCGTATCGCGCATAAAACAGAGTAGGCAGTGAACGTGGGAGGTCTAGAGACATTGCGTGTTGAGTGGTGGAACTTAACGCCGCGCGTGTACAATATTTATAAGTCTCTATAAAGGCGGTACAAATTCAAATATAAATTAATTAAACATCGTCAAAAAAAATTAATAGAACAGGATTTGAATTCAGATTTCTTTAGTACAAAATGCACGCAGTAAGTAGAATGAATATAAGTGATTACGTAATTTTTTCAAAAAATGTTTACGTACAATGACTTTTTAATTTATATTTTTTATTTCTAGACCAGTTGAGGCTTAGAAGCAGAAGCGTACGACTGTAAACACTAGATACTATGGGTTCGATTCCCAATAGACGAAATGAAGTATTTAATATTTTCATGCCCTTGAGTTCAACCAATCAACACAAATACGTTTAACCTAGGTTAACGTGTTATAATAAAATGTATTCAATAGAATTCCGTATAATATTTAGAATTCTATTCTATTATTCGTCGTCATTAGAGGTACATTAAAATTATTGAATAAATATTAAATAAAACACAATTTCAACATGAACATGTAAATAGCACGAGAACAATTCACAATACACATTATATAACATAAGCTATATTTTATAACATCAATATGGCGCTCGTTTGGTGCAACAATGACACATTTACACCGTTCAGTGTATGTTTACGCATATAATGTCATAATTAACTTTGAAAGAGTGTAATTAGGTCATTGTTGGACCAAATGAGCAATATAGTTTGTATATTTTATATGTATAATTATAGGAAACAATGAGGCTTTGTATGAAATTATTTGCACCATAAATTATAAAAGCTCTTAATTATAAATATATCAATACTTCTAAACAATGAATCCTTGTAATCGTAATAGTTGTAGGTTCAATCCCCACTCGGGGAATGGGTATCACCGCCACTGAACACACAATGTCTAAGTATATTGAACGAAAAGTGGAGAACGGAATGTCTTGACACTAGGTCCTTTCCACTTTCCATGCCGTGTATTTTATTTTAGTAATCTTACAATACTAATTTGAGTGCGTTAATATACATATATTTACTTTTAACATCATGAACAACTATTTAAAAAAATAGTTTATTACATAAGGTATGGCTATGTAAGTACAATTGAAGCTTATAATAATATTTTAGTAAAAAATCATGTTTTAAGCAAAAAGAGATAAGAGAAATATTTTATAATATTTAAAAGTTATTAACTTTGTGAACACTTTTAATATAAGGCTTATATTTACTAAAAGTTTTTAATCAGGCTTAGATTTCATTAATTTTCGTAAAATTTTCTAACAATCAAGATTTGTATATTAATATTATGAAAATAAAAATATTTTTTATTAATATGGAAGGATGGATTAGATTGCGTATCTGTTACATTTTTAACTGCTATAAAAAATATTATCAAACTTGAATGAATTTTTAATTATTGTAAAATATTTATAATAAAAATAGAAATAAATTAAAACAGAAATAGTAAAAAAATATTATATTAAAGTAAAGCCTCCAATTATTCTGATGTGTATTATAAAAAATATAAACAGATTTGAGATTTGTATGAAAAATGAACATTACCAAACTTACATATACTTTACTTATTTAATTTTCAATATATAAGTATGCGTTTCATCGTTCCATTTTCATTTTACATAATCTATATATATATATATATATATATATACACACATATTAAATACAGTACGATCTACGAATCGTGGCCGCCTTAGAGTAAGGGTTTATGAACTTTTGGGCATTGCCCCTATGTAAACTAAATAATACTGGGTAATAAAATAATCTTAAGACTCAAATAAATGGTCAAAACATAATAAATTAAATTCTCATTATTAGATTTTTTTTTGTTTTGCTTTTGGCGAAAAAAATCCTCTTTTTAACCGCTAAGACAGCTCCAGGGTGGCCACGACTTGTCATATTTACTGTATCATTGACGAATGACGACGATCAAACGGAGTATTTACAATTACAATTTGAAACAATTTGGCTGTACCTCATTTGTGCTGTAGTATTTTTGAGCTTTGTATATTTTGTATATTTCAATAAATTTAAAGAAATCGTGATAAAAATACATGTTATGTTAGGAATCACAAGCATCAGTATCATAAGATTTTTTTAAAATAAAACATTTAATTCGTCTTAAGTATTTTCTCAAGGAGCTTCTCATTTGTAAATTAGCCGTAATTTTTACTTCGCTTTAACTTAATTAAATTTTAAAACTTTTACGAAATAAAAAACATAAAGCAAATGTCAATAATCATTCTCTTTTTAGTAAATCATCGTCGCCATCTTATATTATAGCATTATACATTTATATAATAGTAATTTTGCACATTATTATGAAACGATTACTTCATTTGAACAGTAATTTGTCAAAATAAATCTTACTGTTACTATTTAAGGCAATTCGAATTGAAGGCAATATAGTGTATAAGGCAGATCATTATTACCGTTGTCATAATTATCATTATTTTATTTACTGTAAGTATATATTTAATTTTATTTTATTATATAATAATATATTTTTAATTCTTTATCTGTACAATTTTTTTGTACTATAGGAAACAAATAATGCAGGTACTAACTTTGTTTAAATTATAATAGTTTATAAGCCCTGTATTTATAAATCGCTATCAAGTCTGACATATTGAGATGCCGTTTTCATTCACAAATTATATATCTATGAATCAATGACATGAGAGCGATTTTTCTATCATTATTACAACAAAAAATATCGGGACTTCGATTAATATCAATTATTTTTGTATAACACAAAACAATATACATATACAGTACAATTTATAACATAATATTTATAAAACACTTATACTTACAATCTAAATACAACAGATACAGTAAATTTTACTATTTGGCCATTATTTTACAGTATACAAAGTTGCATTAAATATTTGACACCGAAAGCCTTTTAGTATATTTTTTTATAAATAAAAAAAAAACTTTAATTTTTAATTTTAATTCAGAACATTTATAATATGCAATTGTTTTTTTTTATCATAAGACATTATAATCATAACATGTTTTAACTTTCTTGTATTTGTTTTACTCATTATAAAAAAAACATTAAAATATGATAAATGTTTTTTTTAAAAGTAATCTGTTTCTTTTTAATAATTTATTTTATTAAATCTTATAAATATCATTATAAACAAAAATATAAAAAAAAGTAAAAATGATTAAATTAACATATGTTTAACCTGTCTTTTTTAATCATATTAATGTACAATATTTACCATATTAAAAATAAAATCATTAAGTCTCTAATATAGAAAATGGCACATTTTGCTTATAATTACATATTTGAGTTTTTATAATTATATATTTAAGCACACACTAGAAGCTCATTATAATAAAAGCACGTTTTTTTATCATTACCACGTTTTTTGTCTTAATTGTCAAAATGTATCGTCGTTTTTATTTCTTATTGTAAATATCGTTTTATTATTCTTCTTATACAGAATGTTCTATCATTATTTTAAAAATATTTATTATTTCAGGCATTTTGTTGATTTTTACAAAAAAACATGGTATTTTTAGACATTAATACAAATGTAAGTCTAATAGTCAGTTTTGTAAGGTGTTTCCATGTCTTCTGCGCTTTTTAGCATTAGATAGTAGCTATTTACGCATAGAATACAGTAGGCGAGAATACCTGGAAATATATATTACAAACATTAAATATAATACAGAGACCGGTGGTGGCGTATAACCGCGCCACTCGACACTCTACACCTTCAAAATTCGGCAGGAAGTGTTTAAATAGAACTGAACACTAGATTCCCAGTTTCCTTCTACCTACCTTAATATGTGCTAAAAAACATTCTCTTAAATAATGTGTATCATACAAAAACACACAGTTTCATACAAAAAGTTGGCCAGAATTATTTGTTATCATCAGAAAACTTGGATTCTAATCTAAGATTCTTGAAGCTATGACTAAAGACTAATTATGCTTAAAAAACTTACCGAAAAACAATATCCCTTCCAAAAACGCCAAAAATATATGAGATCCGGTAGTAGTGAACCCGAACGTCATAGAAAACACTACGTAGGCCAGTGACGCGAAATACAACACTATCATTACCCACACCCACACGCGGAGAGCTGTGACACTCCTCTGAAATATATGAAATTAAATAATCATAACCTTATTTTAACTTTTTTAGCTTCAGGCTATATCCCACATATAGCAGGGTAGGCCGAGTTTTCCACCACTTACTGCCGAATTATTAGCTTGCATTGCTCGTAGAGTAGCGCAAGCGAGGAAATATTAAATAAGGCATTCTTAACATTAGGTTCCTTTTGCCTAGTCTGCTTTATGCGAAATACATATGCGAGAGACAGCATAAAAATAAATAAAAATATTTAACTAAGTAGATTTTTGGTAGCATTTGCATTATCCAATAAACATAAAGCTCATAAAGGTACCATCAGCTCAGAAGGTAGTTTTAATTCACTTGTTCATATCAATGTAAGAAAATATTTTGACTTGGCACTTGTCGTCTGATATCCTAGTAGTTTGTACAAATGTCTGTATTTGATGACTGTACAATATATTCTTACAGCTAACAACATTATTATCACTAGCACTAGCTGGCATATGACCGAGTGTTTTATGAAGGCTCACATTACATTCATTTATAACATTTAGACAAAGTTAATTTCAACATATTAAGAGAAAACTAAATATATATATATGTACATATCTCTCTGCCTCACTATATATACAGTACGTGTGGGTTCACTATTCTCCCACTGAAGAACGCAATGAAAAAAATTACTCACTCATGCTCATATTTTTTATTTTCTCGCAGTCGTCGCGAAATTAGAGAATTGAAGAACGTAGTATCTTAGCACTTATTATATCTGCGCAACCTACCATATTTGAAACACAACTAAAACTGAAAGAAGCATTTAAAATCTAAATAAATGTTTTTTATAATAATGAATATACTCTGACCTTATGCACAGCATAAATCAATGTAACAGCAAGCAAAACGTGCACAACTGTGAACACGGCCACCGAAGTGGATATTTTGTACCACGTCGAGTACAGGTGGTCCTCCGCGTCCTCCACCGTGCCCACGCTGGGGCGGAGAGACTCCGCGAAGAGAGAGGAGAGTACCATTAGAGAGAGGGACACTAGCTGGAAATTGGAAACATGTTTTATAGTATAGTATTATCGACTAGCCCGTGTTTTCGGCCTCATTAATTTAATTTATACATCAATTTTAGCCTATGTATTTTTCAGAGACCGTCGATACAATACAGAGACACAAGGGTCCAAGTGTGAAGGTCATGGTTGAGCATTCGCTTCCCATTCGGGGAATAAATTTTTTAATATTTTCATATCTTCTCTGTGGTAACGAGGCGTTAAGTTGCGACACTCAACACGCAATGCCTCCAGAAATCGGCGGGAAGTGAAGAAGTCTTAACATTAGGTTCCCATAGATGTACGAGATACAGTGCGAAGTTCCAAGAAAACAATTATGTATTTAGATATCATTAGACAGTTCCATGTAAATTCTATCAGTAGTTTATTTTCGTAGTTTACTTTCGTGAAAGTGAAACAAACACATAATATATGTATCTACATTGATAATATTCATTCTACAATTTTAATTAGGCAATAGCTGACTCGGCAGATGTCCTGTCTGGAAATAAAGCGTGACAATGTGTTATAAAACACTTACGTTTTCTGTAAAATATAACTTCTACAAGTGTCTAATTATAAATTATTTTATAAGCAATTCACAATTTAGCCACCAATATATTTAAAGAGGTCAGTAGGTACAGCTTTTTTGAACGCTGTAGACGTGGATTCAAGCAATACGGAGAATGAGGAGAAAATATTTTAAAATATCTTACCAAATGCAAGTACGCGATGAGTTTAGCGCCCGACTCCAGCCCTAAACACCAGCAGAACGACGTTATGTGCGGAATGCCCATCTTCGTGAGTTTCGGCCTTGTTTCCCTGTAAATAAATAAATAATATTTTTAATTCCAGGACAGTCGTGGCGCAGAGGCACAAGCGTGCAATTGTACGCGCGACAGGTTGTAGATTCGATTGCCACTCGATGAAATGAAATATTGAATATTTTCTATTTCTCCCCCTGGTAACAAAAGACAAATGGACAAAGGCGATTCTCGCGCAATGCCTTCAGCTGAAACTAGGGAACGGAAGAAGCAACACAAACAGAAGTATCTTAACCCTAGGCATCCAGATCCCTCTGCCTGCTCCTTGCAAAATACAGGTGAAGCAAAAAAGTTTACGAAAACATATTAAAATAAATTACAATAACAATAATAATAATACTTTATTGCGCATATATGAAAAAAAATACAATACGGGATATTAATTTATAAATATACAAGTGTGCAACGGCGGCCTTATCATTAAAACGATTAAATATCAATTAAATACTTATTATTTGAGGCCAGTCGGCGCTGGAGCTCAACCGTGACTGTAAACGCGATAAGTTGTGAGTTCGATTCCCACTCGAAGAAATTAAATATTTAATATTTTCATTTTACTTTGATGTAAAGCTGTAGAAGCTAAAAAATATTACGTATAACCTAGAAGAATTATCTCTTTATTTCATTAAGTTTAATACACAATGGAAACAATCAAAGACTGTTATAGCGCAGTAGCAATGTTGTAAATGCGACGGTTGTGAGGTGCGTTCCCTTGTCACGTGTCTGTAGTGTTTAGTTGAAATAAATATTTTAAAAAAAACACCATGTTCTCGCTGCCTACCCTGCTTTATGCGAGATCCCGTACAGTAAAGATGAAAGTTATGAATTAAATAAATTAATAGTTTAAAAATGACAAACACGTTTTCTTTCAACAGAACGCAATTAGACGTATGAAACGAGCACAAACTCGATATGTTTATTAGAAGGCAGTCGAAGATTCCATCGGCTACCTTCCAATTCCATCATCAGACCAGCTCGATGACTGCCAAGTGCCAAGTTACATGATATTAAAAGAATTAGAAATGGCCATAATTCGGATTCTTAGATTTTGTTACTTAGGTACAGCTCGATCTGATAAAAGCGTGTTAAAATACAATTGGTGACTAACTAACTAACAGACACACAGTATTTAGTAGGAAAATCAACTCACTCAATACAAAAATTGCGAACGTCCGTCTGCATCGTGCACACAATTAGTAATAACAAATGGAAATACCTAACTATTGAAACAGCAACCTATAATAGTGGACGTACTGGTTTTTAAGGTAAATACGGTACAAATTGAAAACTTATACGCAATAAACATTATTTAAGATTTAATTTGAATTAATATTCATATTTTCGACGAATATTTCCAGTATTTATGCGTACTTTAACGCATTAAGGCCCTTATTTGACAACCGCCCTCAATTCTAACATCGATCTTGAGATGCTTTGATGAGTAATTACATTCATTTTTATTATTTTTATTATTATTATTATTATGAGTAATTACATTCATTTTTATTTATTTTTTTAGCTTCACGCTGTATCCCGCACACATCATGCAGAGGAAACGTAATGTTAAGATACTCCGTTCCCCACTTTCTGCTGAATTCTGGAGACATTGCGAGTTGAGTGGCAAAACTAAACGCCGCACTTTGCCTCGACACCAGAGCGACGAAATGGAAATATAAACGTAAATAAATATTAATAATCAATATACATATATGAACTAAAATGGCAGCACAAGATCGATCTTACGATCAATTCCTCAGAGTTGAGAGCGGTTAATAAATTCGGGTCTTACTGCTGCGTTGGGAGACTTATAAAATTTTACACTTATGTACTTTTATAAGATTATGAGGTTTTCCCCATGGTTTATCTTTACCTTATTTCCTTATCATAAGAGATACTTAAGTTTATAATCCTGACACAAGAAATATATTCTCTACTGTCGATAAAAAACATAATACTACTTCTTAAAAAAAAGAAAAAAGAGTTTATTACTAAAGGAAATAGATCCTTAAACATATGCAGTATCTCATTTCCATTTTCTAAGACAAATCGTGGTGTTAAGTTCCGCCACTCAATAACTTTGATGGTAAATTCTCACTGTCTATGCGACATATTGCAAGAACGTAAAATATCTCTACAGAAACAATGAACCTTAAACCAGGCATACACTCAGCAATGACCTCTCAAGGTCTTATAATGATTTATATTATACGGACGGCTGTACAAATAGTGAAAATGTTTCCTATAGGTATATTTTAATATGGTTTTGGGGTATTGGAATTCCTCTTTCCTCCGAACTCTGGGGGCGAACCCACTGCAAACTGCAACTGCACTGCAAACTTGTCGTGTATGCAGACGCACGCGTGTGCCCCTGCACCACTACTGGCCTCAGTCTCTTTACAAAATCAAAAACTATTAATAGCAAAAATATTTCAACCCGTTTTTAAAGGAATGTCGCGTTCTGGTATCTGAATTTTTCTCCTTTACATATGTATTAAATTAGACGCGAAGTAGCGAACATTGTCTTAACACTAAGCCCTGCCTGCCTACAACATGTTATTATTACATCTTCCTGTACAAGAATCACAATACTACATACTACAGGAATAACAATACAAACTGGATCAACATGTTCACACTACATTGAGATTCAAGACTAAAAAAGAAAACCTTAGTTGGTCTAAAATATTTTTTACATTGCTTTATTTCTTTCAACAGCCCATCATGGCACAGTAGGGCTATACCCTACATAGAAAAGCTTATATTTTAAATATCAATTTATGAATTTAAGTTACGCTTTCAATGAAAATTGTTTTCTTCGGTCAGTGCTGCAGACATGGAGTAATCTTTCAATATATTTCTCTACTAGACTAGATGTAAAGAAAGTAATAGTAATATTAAAAGCATATATAACACACTAGCTTCTCACAATTTCACCCGCAAACTTCAAATACAACATTATAGTTAGAGTAAAGCTGAAAAAAAGTAAAAATAGAGCAACTGTTAAATTCGTTACCAGCTATTCTCCCGAATACTGCCTTGTAAGCTGGTGATAAGAACATTGAAAAGTGCTTTGAGTATTTTGATGAATATTTTGAATTCTATTTGAATTTGGATGAGCTGTTGGTTTGACTGATCATTTCAATGTAGAATTTGTCATATGTTGTATGATAAATGTGATGCCCGTCATGCCAGGCCTTGCTCAATAAAAGGACAATCAATACGAAAAGAATTTGCCAATGCATTTAACCAAATGACTATATTGACTACTATTATATATATTGTTGTACATCTGATGGTATTAATAGTTCATACACTTCTTTTTTACATAGCTAATATATATTTATATTATAAAGCCAAAAAGTTTGTTTGATTGTATGCGATAATCTCATTTGTATTGTTTCATTTAAAAAAATATATGTGAAAGGTAATTGTTGTAATGTTATTTACTGTACCTGAGGTTGAAGTTACCTCCAGCACTCTAATTGTCAGCTTCATAAGTCATACACAAGTAGATAATCCCATTTGACAATAGTTACGAAATTCCAGGAAGAATCTAGTATAAACTAAATATAGATTCATATTTTTTTTCTTTCTTAACAAATTGAAGTAATATGGGCCACATTACTATAGAATATAAAATCATCTAGACCCTCCTACAGTTATCATTTGTAATTGGTTTTCTCATCATTTATATAAGATAAACAAACTACTTTATTTATGATAACTTTAATAAAATGATATTCTTAAGCTATTTAATGTCTTAAAATTAATATTCCAGGAAAACGCGGTGCTATAAAAATATTTATAATATAACCAAATCTACTAAATGCATAAAATATGTTTTTTTCTTTTTTGTTTTATAAATTAAGTTATATGAACAAATATTTACTTTAATTATAAATTCTACAGACGAAACTAGTAAAACAATATGCGACGCTTACAAAAAAATATCCTATTAGATTAACTTAGAAAATATAAGTAAGTATATTAATTAATAATTATTGCAAAATATGTACCTTTACTGGTGTACTCTCTAATTACTTCTTTTTTATTTATTTACTTCTTATTTTAACACTTAAAATACACACTATATAAAATTTATATCAAATTCAATGAATGCACTAAAGTCTTATCTAAGAGATGATAAATGTATTTTAGTAATGGAATCAAAGCCACTATCTGCGAGAAAAACAAATATTTTCTTTGGAGCAAAATGAATGTTGATTTAGAAGTTTTCACTCAAATGAAATTTGAAATTTTAATGAATAAAAGAAGAGTATAAAAGATATTGTCTATATAAAAAGACAGAGATAGCAATAGAATAGATCGCTTGACAGACGTTTCATCTTACGCAGAATATTTTTCCCATGATAAAGTGTCTGTTTTAATTTTTATTGCTTAATTCTGTTTTAATTTCATTTTCGAATTGTGTTTTATTAAAAAATATCATGGAATACACAAAGTAATGTAGAAACAGAAAACAGATCTGTAATATTGCGCTTGCACAGTAAATTAGCTTCACGCTTTATGAGAGTTATATAGTCTGAGAAATCGGAGCGCCAAAAGCTACGGTAAAAAAGTTTAGAAATATTCAAATCTATTATACTTACTTCATATTGTGAAGTTGAAAATTATGTATATAAATTATTTATATACAATGGGACAAGAATAAAGCTAGAAGGTAATCTAATAAAACACATTTTATTATTAAAAAATATTTATTTACAACAATATATTATCATTGGTATAAAATTAACAACAAATAACAAAACTTAAGTTCATATAATATGTAAATAATGATTAATTTTCATCTTTACAGTTTTTCGTTTCTGTTTACAAAATTTATGTAGCAAATTTATACTATGTATTGAAATTTGAATTAAACGATAAAAAATATTTTCCTCCGTTTTTATATTAATATCTATAACCTTATTTACGTACAAAGTGTAATAATTACATCATAGAATTATATTAACTTAAAAATTAAAATACTTTATATTTTATCACAGATACTCTTTACAAATAACTAAAAAAATCCAACTTCTGTAAATAAACTAAGTAATATATAAACTATAAATAGTACACGGTATACCACATATGAAAAACCATTTTAATACTAATGTTATAGTAATTTTAATATTGATGTTGATGTTTAAATAATAATAAAAAAAAAATATATGTAATAATAAAAAAAACAAAAACTAAACACGGGCTTTATAAGCAAAATCTACCCCTGGTGGGACTCGAACCCACAATCCCCGGCTTAGGAGGCCGATGCCTTATCCATTAGGCCACAGGGGCTTAATAAAAAATTTCACATTTTTATAATATGTTTCTTCTATATGATAATTTTATAAAAACAAAAAACATTTGTGACTTAGTCTTTGTGTAAATTTAAATTACATTCACATGAATATGAATTTAGAACATATGTCTAAAATGAAAACCTTAAGCTATATTATTTTGAGTAAGTATAAAAATGCCCCAAAGACACAAACGATCTCCGAGATAGGTTGTGTATGCGATTGCTACTTATAATGAGGAAATGATACTTATAATAAATCTTAACGGATAGGTGTCTGTACATGGAAAATATGTTCTTACTCACTACGACGGTTACAATGTCCCTGGTGGGAAGTTAGAAACTATTAAGCATAAAGATTTCCGCTAACTTTTCAGTTATACAGCGTGATCTTGCATCCACACAGGTTGGTAGAGCTTGGCGGAGTTATGAAACCTGCTTTCGTCGTCTTCGTACATTATTTGTTTATGTCGACTGTGGACTACGACTATACAGTATATTGATATGCCTGTAAATTAAAAAAAAATGTTGTTATTATATAAAATATATTTTAACATGAGACCATTGTATTTGACCACCATAGTCATCAGTCAACTTATTACACATTCCGCCATTTCACCCATTACCGCCTACAGGTTACTTCACTTACAAGCCCTAGTAAGATGCACGACGACCACTACAATTTCTACCACCAACGTGTCTCCCGTGTCCTGCAGGATGAGGCTAATGCCAGTCAGACCGAGTACGAAGAAGACAGCGGTCAACATGCCCGTTACTATCGTCCATGGTAGCGTTAGGAGGGGTAGTTTCTGAAATGAATGGTCAAATATTTTACACAGCAAGGTAGGCTTATACACTTGTGTTAAGAAGTGAGCTTTCAGCTGAATTGTGGAGGTATTGCGTGTTGAATGCAGGAACTCAACGCCACATTTTGCTCGACACTAGAGCGAAGAAATGAAAATATAAATATAAATAAATATTTCATTTCCTCGAGTGGGGATCGAACCGACAACCAGTCGTGCTTACAGCCACGCTTTGTGTCCCTGCGCCACGACTGGCCACGATATTTTTAATAATCTTAAAGTTGAAATCCCGTTACGTTCAATTAAATGTGTTTTATGAAAAGGTAAAAATATTAAATTTTAAATCACAATCAAAATATTCCTTATTTTATTAAGGTCACAAAAGCACCTTTGAAACCACATGCTCGGAAGGAAGTTTTTTTTTTAATTATATTAATTCATATTTCGTGGTACTTTTTAACCGTTTACATAAGAAGGGAGGTATCAATTTAACTGTATTTTTTATGTGGTGGAGGTAACAACCTCAGAACTTTTGACTGAGTGAACCGATTTTGACAATTCTATTTTTATTTCAAAACTTTCCGTGTGGACCCATGATCAGGTCCATTTCTGACAATAATATCCATGAGAAAATCGACGGCCTCTACAAATATAAATTAAGAAAAACAAAAAAAAAAGAGTACCAACCTTATAAGCAGCAACAATAAGTAGAATAGAGAATAATAAAGTAATTCCACTGACGACAGCAGCAGCTACGTACAGGATGTACCTGTGAGCGGACACAGCGCCGACGGCGCCCAGCGGCGTCAGCGTCACCAGCAGAGTGTAGCCCGCTAACTCGAGAAGCGACCAAAACTTGAAATAGTTTTAAATTAGGTATATTTAATATATAGTCCTGATAGACGCAACTTTGTTTGCAAATATGTAGGGGGAATACTGAGATATCCTGTCTAAATGCTCCCCAACGAAATTGCTGGACTTCTTTAAAGTAGGTTGACTGGCAGAGCCGTAGAAAATATTACAACTGGTGATAGAGTAGAGTACGTCATTTACAATTATTTGGATTTAGGGGTCATGTAAAGTTTTTTAAAATTATTTTTGGACAATAAATTGTTAAATGATAAATACTCGAAAAAAAATATTCATATGTTTCTTTTTATACGTTTTCTTAATAAGTATTTTTCTTTCCTCACTGTGGAATAACACTTTCGAAATATTAAATAAATATGCAACTAGGTATAAGTAAGGCATTCAATTACACGATTAAATATTTTTTTTATTCAGCATAATTCTTATCCAATGTTATATTACAATTGCTCAGTAACATATCACCAGCATTACTGAGCAGAGGGAATGTGAGACGATGTAACAATATGATGAAAGCATATTTATGTGAAGAGATACCAAATATCGTATGTATAGTTCGCCCAACTATGAGTTTGATCCCCACTTCCTAGAGCAGTGAAATAAAAATAATTTAGCTTCGCGCTGTATACATATAGTAGTAGGACGGTAGGCAGGGGGAATGTAGTGTGAAGACACTCCGGTTCGCACTTTCCGCTAAATTTTTGAAAGCATTGCGTGTATTGCATTGCGGAACTCAACGCCGGGCTTTGGTGCCAGGTCGGAGAAATTAAAATATTAATAAATAATAATTAATTTTCTCGAGTGGGGATCAAACCCGCAACCGTTGCGCTACTCTTACACCCATGCGGCCAGGGTAACAATAATTCATTAAATTCCAACTATCTAATTAAAAACATCTTTTGTTTTAATTCACGCTAAGTATATTCCGCGTATGGCAGGATATAGGTGGAGGAACCTAGTGTTAAGAAACTCCATTCAGAGAGCACACCCACATTACTCAAGACACTGTGTGTTTAGTGGCGGCCAATTCCATCGTCAGCAAATCGAACCCACAACAGTCGCGCTTACATTCCGCGTTCAGAAAATATTAAAATATCAAAAGATTATCATTAATGACCGTTTCTCAGGCTCGTATTTATAAATCGCTCTCAATACTAAGATCGATCTTGAGAGCGGGTTATAATCACGGGTCTTAGTCTCTATAATACTAGTAATATAATCTTATAATAGTCGAGCATCATTCGTCAGGTCGTCACTCGTCATATAAACAAACATTGCTTTCAAGGTTATGACGTCACAGTCCTCGCACGCGGTACGGAAGAGAGATGACATAAGAAAACATTTATTAATAGTAAAATATATATTTTTAAACGTTATATTAATGTGCGGCGTTGAGTTTTGGTGATATTAAATTAAAATATGTTATTTTACTCTCTTTATTTCCTCGTTTATACAAGTATATATTAGTATTTTTTGGTAATAAAAAATTGTAATTGCATCTTAACGTACAAAATCTATGAAATCTTACATTGAGGAACTCTCTGATCTTTCATTTTCAGGAGTAAAAGCTACTAACCTACAAAATATGTGAATTGTTCATGTCATCATGGTACGATTGTCAAATGCCTGAATAAGCACAATTGTTGTGTATTTCGCACGTAGCAGGGGAACCAGTCCACCACATAGTATTGACAGTTCCAGGAGAACCAAGTCAAAATCAAAGTATTTTTTTGATAAATAACAACAATTTGTGATATTAACACAAAAAGTCTCTCAATAAAACAAACAAAACTATAAAATCGTATGTCACAGATAAAAAAACACTTACCGTATATAAGTAACCTGTGACCAAGGTCCCAGTGTGCAGAGACGCGCAGCAACAACAACTGTCCACCATAGGCACACCCATATTTAATAAAAATAACAAAAATTTAACAGCCTAACTAAAATTAACATAAAACAAACTATATATCCAACGACGTCCAGTTCTATTGAAATTTCCTCTATCACTGTTTCAGTTCATAGAGGTGTTTGTAGCCGCGTTAGCTTTGCGAGTGTTTCTGTTATCAAACAGTGAGTTTTGATCTGACTAATCTACTGATAACGATATTTTATACTTGGCCTTGATGTGACCTGTGAATGTGAATTTAGAAAACATATTGAAGATATTTCTTATCCTTGCGTAATTTGGGTGGAGGGAATTTAGTGATATATTTCCCGCTTTCTCCTCTTTCCATGACATCGAGAGACATGGAGGCAAGGAACGTCTTAATTGTTTATGAAAGGCAGCGTCTAACTAGGGTTGTGGGTTCGATTTTCACTCAAGAGAATGAATTATATTGATTTCCTCGTTGTAGTGCCCGATGAAAGCGCGATGTTAAATTCTGCCTCTCAACTCGCAATCTCCACTCTTTATCCTCTGCCTATCCTGCTTTACGGGAAAATACGTAAACCTCTTTTTTCGTCAGTTCTAGACAAAAAGCCTTTCTCGAGAAAAACTTCATCAATCAGATATAAGAGATAGTTTTGGAATCATCTATCTTATAATAAATCTGTACAAAAGTTATTTCTGTACATTGAAAATATTTAAAAAAAATAGCTAGGGTGTTAAAGGACAGTTAACAGAATCCATTTCCAGCATTTTTGGAATTTTTGTCTGTTTGTCTGTTTATGTGAACAAGTATCACGTAAAAAGTACGCATACTTAAGCAACTTTTATATATAAAAATTACAAGTAAATCAGAGTAGGTTTTAGTTTTTATTTCATTGTAATCGCTTCATTCTATCAAAAAATATAAGTATTTAATGTT
Organism: Heliconius nattereri; assembly: GCA_013403645.1. Lineage (NCBI taxonomy): Eukaryota > Metazoa > Arthropoda > Insecta > Lepidoptera > Nymphalidae > Heliconius > Heliconius nattereri. The sequence continues at coordinate 275,682 of JAAIXI010000249.1, forward strand.
TTCTAGAAGTTAATATTGGAGATCTATTGACAACAAATAGTACTAACGAATCTTGATAACGAATAAAATATATCTCAACAAGTTATTATTTGTTAAGTATTAATTACTTCGGGAGAAATGTTATTAATTTTACAACTTTAGCAAAATATAGTTTTTGATTATTTATACTGAGAAAACAAACGTATGTTTTAACTATGATCGAACGGTGACAGTTTAACTATTAGCACAATAGATGGCGCTGTGGCAAGTTTCTCATGAAAAAAAAAAATTTGGTAACGTTTTAATTACATGACTGTTGATAAATATATAAATAAAATTAAATACTTTGTAAAGGGTAGCAAAATATAGTTTTTGATTATTTATACTGAGAAAACGGTATGTTTTAACTATGATCGAACGGTTACAGTTTAACTAATAGCACAATAGATGGCGCTCTAGCAAGATTCTCTAAGAAAAAAAAAAGAATCGTTTTAATTACATGATTGTCGATAATATATATATATATATATATATTAAGCAAATTTGTTCATAGTAAAAACTACTGAATAAAATATAAATAAAATTAAATAGTCTGTAAAAGGTACACTATTAAAACATTATTACTCAAAGTTTTCAAGTTTATGTTTGAGAAAGGAGAAACATACGTAACGATGTCTGTTGACTACATAGACATACTGTAATGATTGTTGATAACGCGTACAACATATTGTTGCGTTATTATATGCTTAACATTTATTACGTCGGAATGAAAATTGTTTATTTTTATACATCAAAAAAAGCAAAACATCGTTTACAATTAATATTATTTTATGTTAAGAGAAATTTTAAAACGAAACGGTGTGTTTTATCAGTTTCACATAAATAGATGGCACAATACACACTAACTCTACACTCTACCATAACATGTATTTAAAGATATCAAGAAATTTATATTTGAGAAAATACAAACAGAATTCTAAACATATTGTTGCGTTATTAATTATTATTTGTTAAAAATTAATTACATCGGAAAAGAATAGTAATCATCTCAATCTAAAGTATTTTATTAATACATATTTTCGATTTACATAATTGAATGTTAAGTGTTTTAGTTAATCTACCCATGTAATGTATCTGCAGAGGAGCAATTTCTTTTAAAAATTAGAAAAAGAAATGCCAGGGTGTTAAAGGATGGTTAAATTTATGTAATCTAATTTTAAAACTATTATCTGTTTTTCTATTTACGTAATCAATTATTGTGTAAAAAGTACAAAACTAATGTACCTACATAACTTTTACACATAAAAATAGTGCGTAATTGAGGGTAATATTTACTTTTTTTAGTTTAGTTTGTTCAATTGCAATCACTTTATTCTACCAAAATATATATATAGTATGTATGCATGTATGTATATTTTAATGTATATATGTATGTTGTGTTTTTATCAGTGTATGTATGTTTATATGATAAATAACTTATTTGTGTTTAATGATATCATATTTGTTATTACTATTTACACCTTTCTGCTATCCTTCATGTATGTAATAAGTTCTTTCAAATAGTTGCCTGGAAGAAAGCGCTTTTAGTGACAAGGCCCGCCATTGCACTTTTTTATTGTCTTTTTGTAAATATTGTTACTGTATTGTTTCTTTGTTTTTTAGTGCAATAAAGTATTATTATTAATATATACTAGCTGACCCGGTGCCGGTGTCCCGAATAGCAGTATAAGTATTAAAAAACAAAAAATAAAGAATGACTGTTAGGCGGTACGAATTTCGCCGGTTCAGCTAGTTTTTAATAAAAATCCAAAACTAGTCGAAGTATACACCTGTTGTAAATTAAACTTTAGACACAATATAACAAGTTTGCTCAGAAATTAAATGAGGACCATACAATTGCTAACATAGAACTCGTCTAGAAAACTACATAAAATTGTCAAGTTAAAAATAATTAAACAACCATTACTGATCTCATATATACACTTACAAATAATATTAAAAAATAATTACATTATAAATATTCTAAGATTGTATTATTACAATAATTATCAATTGCATTTTTATAATTATTATCAATTTTAAATCATGAAAACGATTTAAAGAATAAAATAAAACCAGTCAAGTATGAATTAGAATCTCACACTGATGGTTCCGTACCAATTTCAGTATTATGTAGGTCAATGAGAAGTGCAAGTGCTTCGTGTTTTACCTCCGAACAAAACTGTCTAGGAAAATGATTTGGCACTTTTCTAAGTGCTAAATCAAGTTCTTCTGAACGGGGTGTGTTAATGTTAGCACCAAGTTCTCTCTGCTTTCCATACTAAATGCGGAATTTTATGGTTTACGTCATCATCGCGAAAGAGGCGTGTGCTCGAGTACATTTTAACCGTAGATAGGCGTATTGTTATTTAATCAACCAATTAATTAGATAATATTTTGATTATATCCATTAAATTCTAGTCCATCATTATTACAAAGAGATGACAAATCGCTTTAGTAATTCCAATTATTTATCAATTGGGAATTTTGTTCGTGCAATAACATTTACACGTAATATTTCTTCGTACATGTGATCTCATACACTCAGTTGTCCTGACTTGGAACTTGAAGCGGTCTTGCCAATAATGTGTCTTAAAGAAAGGTTCTCTATGCATAGCAGGAGAGGCAATCAGTTTTCTAAGTAAAAGCGAGAAAAAAATCGTTTCCCTAAACGGGATTCGAATCCACAGCTGTCGTGCTTACAATGACACGTCATGCCTTGTATTGATTAAAATAGATGATAAACGTTTCCCTAAAGCGATGTTCCGATTAAAACATTAAATGTAAAGTCCCTTTATTCTCTGATAACAAGCCTTATCTGATAACAACATTCCTTAAACTCAATTAGTTACTATTTGTCTTATAACAATAAAGAAAAACAGTCGTAATCTCTTTAAAGACGGTAATGTCTCATGACAATAACTTATAAATAACTATTAATTAAATAAAATTATTTTCTTAAATAAAATAGAATATATTTATTTGAATAAATTATATTTTTAATTGTGATAAATTTAAAATGTGTCTTCAATTGTCGAGTTGTTGTTTCTGTGTCAGTTTGGATGTTGGTTCTAAAGTCATATCCATCTTGAGCTTGGTAAGTGTTTCTTTATATTTTTACTCAAAGTTCATACAGTTTCACGCTTTTACCTCTCTTGATTGTCATACACATATCTGACAGCTACGACTTGACTGAGAACTGATAATGTCTGTGTGTGTCTGTACTCCACGTTTTCGGCTGGAAGCACGCGCGGGCTGGTTCCTATAGTGGACATGGCCCCAACCCTAAAGACATTTGACGATTCACTTCCTCAAAAGACATTTAGTTTTTAATGTATCATGAAAATCTAGATAGGAACATCTACGTTTAACAAATTGTAAAATAGTTTTCATTGTTTACAGATATTTTCAATAGTAATAGGGATGTTATACGGCACGGCCGCGCTGATGCCGCACTTGAACGAGTCAAGGAAGATAGTGTACGCCGTAGTCGCTAACATCACAATGATCCAGATCCTTATAGAATGTCTACTTATTTATGGAGTGTTTGGGGTAAAAATTGATTTTATTATAATGTCTAATAACTGTATACGGTTGCGGGCTTGATTACCATGGGCATAATTTCTTTAATTGGCACATTTTCGTTAAACTCGCGGCGTTTTTTCCAAGATTATTGATACAATTTTGTATATTCTGTGTATATTTTAAAAAATATTGCTAGATCCGGAGAGTGTTATCAATAATTAATTCCGTTTCTGTTTTTTAGTTTAATAGACGCTTCATTTCCCACACAGACATTGGGTATTAAATGGCGGAACAAAATCCTCTCGGTGTGCTCCCCTCCACTCCTACCTACTTCCATTTTCCAAGCCAAGTGCGTTAAGTTAACTTAAGCAAGTGCGTTATATTCTGTCATTCAATAATGAAACCTTTATAATATAAATCATATGTTTGCTACATATTATAAAAATCTTTCTCTTTTCTCTTTATTTCAGAAAAAATCACGTCTAATTTTACCTTGGCTGGTCATGAATTGGGTTATTTGTATATGTCTCCTAGGACTCTCTGTGCTTGGCACCGTCCTCATTATCTTGCAGTACACAGGAGATGATGAGACCAGTGAAATCAGTACCACCGCCACTGCTTATGGTGCTGTCGCAGGTTAGCATATGTTTTTTTTAATGTGAGCCAGTAGGGCAGATCAAAGCTCTAAACAATTTTTATTTCCAGTGGTGAAATTCTACTTCGCATCAGTAATAAGCAGCCGGAGAGAGGAACTCCTCTACTACGACGTCAGTGACTCTGCACAAGGTCTGATACGGAGAGATTTCGTGGTTCATAAAGTATAATCGTGAAGTATTAATATATTTTGTTTTTACGTCAAGATCTGAGAAAAAACAAATTGTTACTTTGAGAACAAACAAATCATTTCAAGAATAAATGAAACAGATGACAATGCTAATAGCTGGACTAGAAAGGATTTCTGAAATTGCTATAGATATCGTTATACGAGGCCACCGTGGCGCAGTCGGACAGTGTCTGACTTTACATTTTACATACGCTGGTTGTAAATTCGATGGCTATTCGGGGGATAAGCAGGGGAATAAATTATTTTCATTTTCCCGCTCTTGCAACATTATGTAATCTTTCATAACATTCCAAGTATTATTAGCGATAGGTTTATTATTTATGGTATAAATAAAGATATTTATTTTAATATAAAAAGTTTTTCTTTGGCTTCCGATGGCACATTAGTCAAATAAATTTATTTAATGTAAGCGGTAAGGTTAGGTATATTTTTTCATATTTTTTAGCTTCTTGTTGTATCCCGCACACAGTAGTAGTAGGTAACTTGGGAACCTACTAGAAAAACATTCCGATTTGATTTTCGCATTTCCTAGAAGAAGTTGCCCGAGAAAATATAATGGTTATTATATGAACAATTGTTCTTGAACACCACGCAGGATAATTACGCGCACTCAGACTGCTCGCTCGTGTTTGATGAAAACTGTTCTTTTGTAGAGCTAGAACAGGTGCATTATATCGATGTGTTGTTTCACTCTTTGTCCCGCATATTATAGGGAAGATAGTGTAAAGACACTTCGTTCTTTGCACACCGCCCAATTTTAGACAATGACTTGACAACTTTACACCGCCAGGCCAGGGCTACGGGATTCAAGGGATTCCATATCCCGGACAGGTATTACCTACTTACTTACCTAAGGGAAAGGCAACTGTTGAATTTTTGCCATTTCTTCTCAGTAGAACGATCTTCCGAGATGATGGTAGCTCCCTGTACTGACGCCACTGACATTTCTATTTAACTTGAGGATTCAGTGCTTGTGCAAAGGCCTAATTAAATAAATTATATTTAGATTTTGATTACAACATCGATATTGAATTAGACATCACTAAACTTTCCTTAAAGACAATGCGCGTCTCGATGCGCACAAACGCTTAAATATTATAAATGTAACGCCATGGTGACAGTCGTCAGTCATTATGGTGTCTGCTGTGAGCTTCACATCATGGTAAGAGTTTTTTATAAATTACATATTTTATAGAGGCTATAGTCGCGCAGCGCAGCGACGTTTGTCGGTTCGATTCCCACTCGGGGAAATTAATTACTTTCATTTCTTCTCTCCGCCACTCAACACGCAATATCTTGATGATTGAGCTAAAATTTTATAAATAATAATACGATTGAATAATAATACGAAGTATCTATATTACTGTGTTCTCTGTGTCGGTAAATTTTAATTGCCCTTCTGTGAGGGTTATAATACTTATTCAAATACTTTTGTAATATATAAAAAACATACATACTTGCTATTCGATTTTTGTTATCTGTTCGGTACAGTCGTGATGAAATAAATCTATTGAGAAATACACAATAACATTTTAAACCCTAATGTCGTTACATTACTTTTTACTACAGACCTTCAATTTAGCGAACTATTTAATTTATTCATATAAAAATGTATTGCTATAATCTGGAAAATAGACAAATATCAGGTAGGTACAACTAAATGACCGTTGGTCGTGGCGCATGTATGGCACAGCATAACGTTCGTGAGTTCTATTCGCAGTCGAAGGAATTTTTACAGTTGATGTAGGTATTTGTATGTATTTGCTTACTTAGAAAACGAATAAAAATTTGTACGTAGCGGGATTTGCACTCGCGCCTCTTTGAAACCCGTCCAAGCGCTTTGACTAACTAAGCCGTACGTTCTCATCTCGAAAGTCTAATACGCTTGGTACAACTTTTTTGTTGTTAGCATCTCTGTAAGGAGATTTTAACAAATTTCCGCTACCCAAATACAATTACTTAAAATTATTATTTGGCAAGATATAACACTATTTTTTAACATTTTTAATGTTGTAACGTATGGATATAGAAACTTGCGATATAAGAAAATACCTGTTTTGATTTTAATATTCATTGTATTTTGAGAGACACAAACAAACAAAGATTAATAAGTGCATAGTCAGTGCAAACTCCTCAGAGAGCATAATCTGATGATAAATGTGGAGAACGGAGTGTTTGGACACATTGCTGCGTGAAGCTGCTCTTACGTACATAGCATCAGTACGTGCGTCTCACAAGAATCACAAGCAACGTGTTACGCAACAATAGGATGAGGCAGCTAAACACTCCTCGCTTTCTCCACCTGTCCGCGGCTGCGTTATGAAATCTTATAGATAGATAGCTTTAGTCATCTCTTAGTGACGATGTCATGCCATAGCTTCGTGTTTATCAGCTTTTACTTGGGACCTAGCTAGCTTAAGTAACTCTTACCGAAGTTACAGTACTAGATCAAATTAATTAACCTTATTAGAAACTTAAGCGATAATTGCTCCAAACAACACCGGCGGTATGCAGCCTCCTTTACTGACTGAAAGCTTAGTATCTAATGTTGCCAAGGAAGTATACGACTTTCTTCATTACATACTGAAATGATACGAAATTACATATCATAGGGTTCCTCTGCCAGGCAATAATCAATACTAAAAATCAGTTTTATTTGGAAAACGCTTAACATTTGTACTTTTGGACCTCTTGTAGAAAAGTATAGAAAGATACTGAAAATTTCTAATAAAATATGTCAAAGGCCAAAATTTATGTAATAAAATAAAAAATAAAATCTCATTAAAATATTGTGCAAACTTCTCGAATTAATTAGATTTCACTTTAATTTTAATTCTTACATTGGACAGACGAATACTATAAATTTGTTATCTTCGCGCATCTCATGCATAAAAAGAATTATTAAGTCGTCATCATCCATTTTCGTCAAATCTATTTTTTATTTGTCATTTTGCGTGTTTTAATAAATGCAATAAATTGCTAATGATCCTGGTAAGTCAAAGGTACTGGGAAAGAACGAATATGGTTTAATCACTAATGTGAAAAATCACATTATTTTCAAATTATTCTTACCTTCCCGATTAGGTTCCCGGTTGGGTTATTTAGGTTATTATAATCACAGACACGGTACAGATAATAACTCTTACAAGGGCAAAGAGTGGAGAATGATGTTTTTTTTTCTCTCTGTCTACTATATACTCGCATGGCTAAAGGTGGTTGAAAGTTTTAGACTAAAAGTATGATATGAGAAACTTAAATCTCATATCTTCATTGTTTGAGTTTAAAACGTCAAATAGTTTTATTTAATTTTAGCACTTCTAAGCAAATATTGAACGAAACAGTGTTTGCTCACAATAGCTGTATGTACTAGTATATAGTTACGTCTTTCTTTTTATGTAATTTGCACTTTCTTTTAGGGATATTAAAGGAACGTGTTATTATTTATTGTTTCCCGCTGCATTCCGCATATAGAAAGAAAGACAGAAAATCGAACACTAAGACACTCATTTCCCAGCTTTTCACCGAGGCGGAGCGGCGGAGCCCAACGCCGCGTTTTGTCTTTATGCCGAAACGAACGTATTAAGAATCTATGCCCCCTAAGTGGTAATGGAACACTCCACCTTCCTCCAGTGTCATTGATAGATTAAAGGACCCAGAGAGGTAAGAGGAGTACCTGTCTTACCACTCTTACGCTTCACTTATATAGCAGGAAAAGAAAAAACACTTTAGGAAGGAAAATGTATTGTACATTTTCCATTGATTGTATAATGTATGAAACACTTACGACATACGACGCACATACAAAATAACTTGGCGGAGAACATTATAGTTTACTATGTAGGTTCCTCCGGGAATAAAGATAAGTACTAAAAGAGGGGGCACATATATTGGATTCCCAGAAAATGGGACTTTATGTTTTGTAATCCATTCAAATGAAGTTCCGGCCTTCAACTAGTAAAGTGACTAAAACTGTAGGAAATGATACAATTTCGATTAATTAAAATGTCAGTTAACAACTAAATCGGCAATTAATTTTACTTGGTTATGTAAAATCAGGTTCGGGAAGCGACGCGTGAGAAATTATAACGTGTGAAGATTATTATTATGATTTATTATTATAGACTCTAGATAATCTAATTATAACATCACAACTTGCTTTATACTTACTGATAGCTATGAATTAGTGACGGACCCATGAGTATATAGTGGAGGCGAGCCCTATATACTTCAAAGGAGCCTACTCTTGTGTAGTCCCTGGCATTGCTCTGGGCTGCACTTCCTGGAACGTGACGGGAGTCTGTACCGCTGAAATTGTTTTTATACCTTCTCACCTTTGATATTGTAGGAGTTATTATTAGTTCCATTTCAACCTAACTTCAAAGTGATGATGACGCCTACGTTGTTTTTTAACTATAATATTCACCTGTAATTTTTTTTGCGTGGAGTTTCAGGTGTATAATGAAAATTCTCTCTTAGTGCTCTTCTACCTCCTGAACCTACCAATTTTCAACTTCCTTAGTCCAGCAGTTTCGTCTGTGCCAGTCCCTCAATAACTATGATAACTAAACTAAAAAAAATACAGATACAAGCAAATACTAATTAGCCAAGCACAAATTTTAATTAATTAATTTAATTAATTTCCGCATATATCGCACATACGGAATACTTTTTTTTTAAACGAGTAAACAGCTCCACGCTATCCACCATACCCAGGTAGGTAGAAAACCTAGTGTTAAGACACTCCATTACCCACGCACCACCCAATTAAAACATTGTATATTGAGTAACGGAACTCAACGCTTATTGTTGATTTGCTACAAGAGACAATAATACGTTTCCCCGAGTTGGAATCGAACCCACATCCGTTGCAGGTACAGTCGACCTGCCTACCGCTGTACCACGACGATCATAAAAGAGTAAATTCTTAAAATTCATATCCTATTGACCCAAATAGCGTGAACTGTGAATGATAAACACGAGCGAGTCGCGTCGTCCGCGCCGTCGCCGTGGCAGCATTGCATAACTCACTTTCACCCAAACAGTAAGTCACTGACCGCGCACTTGTTCTTACTGCGGATATTTTACTTAATACCTGTAGATACAGTCTTTATGTTTCTTTATTTAATTGAATACTTTATTTTTTATAACTTTTTGTAGTTAAAAAAGGAGGTGGTCATGTCACGTCGTAGTAGGGGTTGGATTTCCAATTTCTGGAATTAATTATTTTCATTTCGTTCGTTCAACGATGTATGTGCGGTGTCTTGCACATTAAGTGCAAGGCAAGTGCAAGTGCAGGTGCGTGGGGAACAGTGTATAAACATAAGGTTCTCTCAACCCACTCTACATACTCGTATATATATGCAGGATATAAAATGTATATTTCTTGGACCTAAATGAAACGTTGAGCTTAAAACTTTATATATGCATCATCAAATTTCAAAAAATCAAACATCCATATTCCGTATTAACGTACCTCCACGTGTCACCTCCAGCCAGCAAACGACCTCAAAAGCGCGTCATTTAGCACATAATATATTAGATAATCTTTCTCTACATCTGTCGGTAGGTACAGTACGATCGACGAGTTGTGGCCGCCCCGAAGTAAGCTTAACTTATTTTATTCGATTTCAAGTTTTTTTTACGTTTGATTATTATCTTGCCGAATGAACTATGTGCAAAAGCTTGGAAAACCTAAGTTCAGGGCAGCCACAACTCGTTAGCCGGACTATACAGTGTGAATGAGGAACGCGACGCGAGTCTTACATTCCAAGACGTCACCAAATTCATTTTCTTTTCACTTGTCCATTGATTATTTTATAGATATTACGTGATAGGCTTATTTAGTAGGTACTTATGAAATGGTGTTAAAACAACGTTTTATCACTTACACTTACACGCTTTTGCCCGCATAGGAAAGCCGCAGAGGAAAACTAGTGTTAACACACGTGTGGAGAACGTTCTCCACTAAGCGCGGAGTAAGTTTCGCCACTAAATATGGAATATCTCGAAAATCGGCCACTGCGTGAAGCTTCACATACCTAAATTTTATACAAGAAATTTTCAAATTAATAATATTTTACTATAATTTTTAAAGCTGTTTAATTATACCACAATAAATGATTACTTTTTTTTCTAAAAAACTTATAGCTTCTGACGTTCTTCAATAGAAACCGATCATTATTAGTCTCTCGTCTTTCCCGGTTGATACCGTCCGTACAAAGATGCTGTGACTGAGGCCAGGTCTCCAGAGCCTTTGATCTGTAACCTTTTCACCACTTTCTCTAGGAAATATATTGGATGTGTACAGCCTATTAGGCTGTATACAATTTCTTGAGTCATGCTTGTAAATTATACGCCTTATAAATAACTTTCTTCGTTATTTATCAAATGATAAATACAATGTATGAATAAATATAATCTTGAGCGGTCTTATATTGATGCTAGAAGTAAAATAAAAATAGTGAATTACAATGAATCTAGTTAATTGTGTAATTAAATGTAAAAATAAGTGATGTATCACTCTTTTCTCCGTAACTGGCTTATTAAGCATTAATTAATTGTTATTTAAACAACTATTAATGCCTAATGCATACAGCTTCACGCTTCCCAATAGGAAGGTGGAGGAACCTGGCATTGAGACATTCCTCTCTAGTGTTATCATTCCGCTCCGTTTTTTCATTCTATTCCATATTTCCTCACTCATGTAACAAGTTCCCTCCCTCTGCCTATCCTGCGGTCCATGGAATACAGCGTGAAGTTGCAAAAAATCTTATGCGTGTATATTAAATGTAAAACAAGTGTTTAATTTAAAAAATGTTAATAACAAATGAAAATTTGTATTTACAGATAATAATATACATCGCTCTGCTTGTACATGCAGTAATTAGCCGAGAGATATTAAAGGATGTAGAAAATTTTGAACATTATAACGTAACAACATTATATCCAGTGATAAATCTCACTCACATCAAAGAAAAAGATAACATCGTTTCGGAACAAAAAGTTAAAGAAAATGATAATGCTTCAGAAGAAAAAAAAAGTTACAAGTTCGATTCAAAACAAAATGACTATAGTACACTTGCCAAACAATTGTCTTTATTTAAAAAAGATACAAATACTAATATGAAAGGTACTTTCAAAACTAAAACTACAGAATTAGATATTGACATTAAACCTAAAAACACTGTTGTAAATAAAACTTCTTGGAATATAAATACAACTTATAATAATTCAAAATTAGATAAAAATGAAATTGATAAAAATGGTCATATTCAATTTAAAAATCAAAATGACGCAAAAATATTTAAACCAAGTCCTCAACTAGGAAAGTATTATGACGAAAATGCCTTCGTTTTACCACCGCTTTCAACTGAAGAAACGTTCTTTCCTCAGGACAAGCCAATATCAGGATCAGGATTCATCAGGTGAAGAAGAAAATTACTTTTATTAAGAATATTTTTTATATTATTTTTAATCAATGGAAACTATATTGTTTGTATCTCTTCAAGATAAATTAAAATAAAGTAGTTCTACTAGAGAGTTAGACAGACTATTTAAATGGATTTTTTTTTCTACAGCTCTCCAAAAGACTTCGTTCAATTAGAATACCAGAAACCAATTGACTTCTTTCCAATAAATCCGCATCATCCATATAAATTTGAGAGAAATATTCCTGTTTACAATTGGCATTATGAAACTGGACTCGAACCCAAACCAACCGTGGAGGCTCCTGTAAAAATTCCTGCGGGTGGGCTTTACAATTCACCAGATGCTTTTAGAGAAAAACCAAGCGCGGACAGTGATGATGAAAATTTCGGACTAGAATTTAAAGATGAAAAGGAAGTAGCAGTGAAAAAAAAAAGGTAATAATATTTATGGGTACATTTAATAAGGATACGAATACACACACATCTGAAATAAAATAAACCGTCTTCTAAGCAAAACAGTCAATCAATCAACAATCATTCGATGATTCTTTCTAAAAATTTAAGAATAACTCAAAATGAATGATTCTTTTCTACTAACAAGTATGGAAAGCTAGCGACCGCGCGTCCTTTCACTGTTCGAGCGAAATGAGCCATCGTCGTATCGTAACTGAGCGCTTTGTAATAGTTGGCTGTACTATAACATATATATGTTTAATCTACATAGTTAATGTCCACGCACTGCGGAAACTACTGGCATGTACTGTTGGTAGCACTAAGCTACGATTTCTTGAAAATCCTGTGGGAACGGAAGTAACATTTTTTTTCCATTTTACGTCTTAAAGTCTACGCAAACAAAGTTGTGGGTGACAGCTAGCTTAATATAGCAAAATTAGAAAAGCATTGGAACGTAGTAATTTATTATTATTAATTATTTTCTCTCAATCAGAATTGTGCATATGTATGTAGTAAAGAGATCAATAACATATCTCTATTAAGAGGATGAGTGTATTTGAGCACAAAGGCTTCACATTATATTTGGAAAAATTTTAATATTACCTTACTACAGGTCGCGCAGGAAGATAGTATCTGAGTGTAAATGCAATAATGTTTGTGGGTTTCAATTTGACAACCAATGTCTCGAAATCGGGCGTAACGAAGGATACGGAATGTCTTAACGTTATGTTACGATTGTACATTGTACATCGTTATTAAAAAGCGTGAAGATGGAAAAAATAAATATTACAAAATGTTATAATTAATTATTACGCACGAGTCACTTGTTCAAGTGTTACGGAGAACAGTCAGTGTCTAACGGCTACTGTTTGACACTGACTGTTTCTCCGTGCGAGCTGATTTATCGACTTAAATACGCTGCTCCAAGAAAATACATCCATACTATTGTATATAAAAGACTAGTTGTCGCATGCAACTCTGTTTACTTTAGACTTTAAGACTCCTCTCTCATGGGCCCTGCACTCTCTTACCTACCTTAATGTCAAATTTGAATTTTCTGAGTCCAGTAGTTATGTATGTGTGTTGTCTGTTACTTAGTAACTGAATAGTTTTCTGATGATGTACCTATAGATTTCTTTATATGAAACAAATTGGCGAACTATGTATCTATTTATTTAATCTATTGCATTATTCGTAACACGTACAGGGAACCTATGCACTTATCGCTTTGCCGACGTTATTATAAATTCAATGGTCCCCAACGGAAATAACATAAGCAAAACTATTTATAAATTCTCCATTTCTCCATATCAAACCGCTACAATTTTTAATAACTATTTCTTTCTCTACTTTCAGAGCAAATCCTTGGAAAAATCTTCTAAATCTCGTCACAGCCTTAATCCCAGTCGGCATCATCGTGTCCGCGCTGACACCTAATGTCATTACTTTGGAAACTACCGACAATAACCCGCAGTAAGTTTTTTTAATTTTATGATATAACAATTAAGCCTCTCATACATACAGTGAATATAGTGTAGAAAATAATGTACAGAATTGAAGTGATTTCAAAAATTAGAACCATCCAAAAAGAAAAGTCACCAACAACTACTAACAATAGCTTATATTACTCAACTGCAAGTAAAAAAACGTCGCGATCGCTAAGCAGGCGTCGCGTAATTTGGACCCAATTTTAAATTAAATCAAAACTAGTATTATTCAATGTTGTAAGTAATTAACGGGAGTAGAGAGTGCGGTGATTTTATTACAAAAAGAATAATAGTATAAGAAATGCGTTGTTATCTATCATAATGCAGTATTTTCCTTATAATTTTTTATACTTTGCAGTTACACTTTTGGCGTTCTGTACAGAGAGGGATTCCTCACTTCCCATCCATTTTTCGATATATTGTGAGTTGTGAGGCGTAACTTAGCGCCGCGCCCTGTCCACCAGAGCGGAGAAATTAAAAGCCACTTTTTATATCTCCATGCACTTCCTTTCTTTTCTAGAGGCCGGAGTGATCATAGTGTTCATATGATTGTTAATTAGATTATTATAAGTTCAATGTCAGAGCAATTATGTTCACTTCCCCGCTTTGGTACGATAAAGAATGGTGAGTTCCGCCACTTATCACCCGATGTCTCGAATTATTACGAAAACCGAAAACTGAGTTAAAAATTTACTGAGTAGTTTTAAATTGATTTAAATGACTTGAAGTATATAACTAAATATTTCTAATTAGAAATTTTAAACTACGAGTACATCTGTTACAAAGACGCCGCAATATCAATACAGAAACAAAATCGATGTTAAAGATAAGATCCGTTGTCAAACAGATCGATCACTTAATTCGATTATTTAATGTTCTCTCAATCGGATATAAATATAATATTAACAAATTCTGGGTCAGTACAATTAGTTAATAATTCATTTAACTTTCTTAGCTCTGTATGTTGCGCAAGACTCGCGGTAGAGGTACGACTACGAAAGTACGAGAGTACGAGCACCTCTGTGAGAGCTTGAAGCAAATAGATTTGACTTTTTGTTAATTCTAATTGAAACTTTGAAATGTATCGGCTGTATAATATGTACGCATATTGATAGTTTTACACTCAAATCACACGTTTGTCCCGCATATTGCAGAGTAACAGAGAACTGTGTGTCTCTCCGTTTTCTGCGCTCAACGTCGCGCCTTGTTCACCAGAGCGGGACGACTCACGCCACTGTAGACCAACATTCAACCGTATTAATTGAATGTAATTGAATTTTTACTTCCGTTTTTAGATCGAGAAATTACTAACACGTATGTAAGTCGAGCACGCGACGTTGTAAGTTATGTAAGGCATCATTTTGTTACAGCTGTTAAAACTTTAGGAGATAGCGCGTGTGATGAATTACTGGGTGACGCGCGATAATTGTGGCTTTAAATCAGAATGGATATTTTAGGAGTATTACTTCCGGGATGCATTTGGGGTGACTTAGATATCTATACTAATATAATTTATTTCCTTTAGTGATTATTTTTATTCGATTTAGTTAAAATAGTAATAGACAAGAAGTCTAAGATGCGGATAGGTAAGTGTTATGCCTAGGTTTTGTCGGCCTTGTCCGTGAAATTATTTCAATATAGTATCTAGTAACGATTTGTTTAAGAAATTGTGAACACTGTAAATGATAATGTAATAGGTCCGTGAACAAATGTGGACTGTAGTCATTACATTTTAGTTTCTGTAAAAAAATATTGAAACAGCAGCTAAAGAAAATTATGCGATATCAATAGGCACGAGTACTTTTATATTTGTTAAATATTTAAGTTCAATAGATCGGGTCAGCGGCGGCGGCGTCGCCGTCCACCACGTCATATCTCTAAACGTATAGAAAGTAAATACTAAGTTGTAGGTCATTCTGACGCAACGGTCGCGGGTTCGGTCCCAAGCCAGGTATAAGGTAGGTTCGCCATTCAAGTAACGATGCTTAGGGAATGTCCTAGCACTAAATATCCTCTGCTTAGTCTATTACACCTAAAAAGCCTTAAACTTAAAAGATAAACTCACTCTAAAAACTACATAGAAAAAAAAATAAACAATAGAATAAACAAAAAGATAATTCGGAAATAACGGTAAATTAAAGTTCACTTGGCACTGAACTATAAGAGCGGCCAACATTCCGCCGCTAATTTCCAGTTACGTATAAAGTGTCGGGAGGACACACATCCGCGTGTTACACAAGCGTGAAAGCAGATTAAATGTTTACAGCGTGTTTATAGTGGAACATGGAATTATGTTCAAAATGTTATAGTGGCGAGTTAGTCATTGTTTAAGATCATACTCGTAGAAGACAATGTTTAATTGTGTGCAGCTATTATGTTAGAAGACGGAAAGAAAACTTAGGAAGTTTATCTCACTGCATGTGATGGTCGCCAGTTCCATCTCAATGAATCCAAGCACTATAATATTTTTAATATGTTTACAATTTTATTCCACACTTTGGAAAATAACTTTTTGTTAGAAACCATATAACACTCTGTACGTAGCAGGCTTCGAACACGTGCCTCTTGAAAACTGATCAAGTGCTAACTCTAACCACTGAGTCATACTTGTGGCTTTTTCTGTACAAAGAGTATTAAAATATTTGTAATCTCAATCAATAAAACCTTTCCGTAACAGACAGAACATACAGAACTTACTATGATTAATGACTAATTTTCTTTATGAACTTCGATCATTTGAAAAAAAGCTGTTTTCAAAATGTTATTTGTGTTCGTACAAATACAATTACAGCGACATATTAGTTAGCTTAGCTTAGTTCCTAAGCTAAATTTGATACGTAGGTTTTTTTAAGAGTAATACAAAAACGGGTAATACTAAAACGGGTTCCCCGAAATTTCTACTGAAACACAAAAACAGGGGACTTAAAGTTTACTTTTTTCTGTAATTGCTGTAAAATCGTATCGTAAGCTTATGCAAAAATGAAACTACGGTCATTTTTTTTTTTGGAGTGCTGCAAAAATGCATTTCTATAGTATTTTTATAGGCAGCCGTTTACCCCAAACATGGAGATAGGCTTCATGTAAGAGTTTCACGAGCAGTGCCCGCCGCGACAGGACCGGTCGTTTTGAGGACGACTACATTCTTCACGCTTTACTGTTTTTGTTTTCATAATTACTAACTTTTCGGATATTATTAATTATCTTGAATTTTTTAAATTTTTTGAATTTCTTTTCTTTATGTCATTTCCATTTTGAATTATATAACCAAAAATATGACTCCCGAAACTGAGTTAAGTCATTCAAAGAATATTTAAAAAATTGGCGATCCATGATGAACAAAGTGTCTTAACACTAAGTTTCTTTCCATAACAAACTCAAAAGAATTTAAATGCGCAACTATCCGAAAAATTAAAGAGATTGGGGACATTCGACATAACCGTTACACGTAGCTTAGGCGGCAATACAAATGATATGGGATGATCGAGATCTGATGATGGAACCAGGAGCTGAGTAGTGGAACTTTTCAGGGGTTATTAGTAAGCCAGAGTCAAGTTCAGGTTCGCCTTTCTTGAAAAGCTTGTATTTGGGTTTTTTTCCCTGTTATAATCAAAGGATTATGGCGTTCTGAACGGGCCAGTTGAGCACAAACCACTTGGCAAATGTCACGTTGCATGTCCATACTTTAAACAGTATAC
Organism: Heliconius nattereri; assembly: GCA_013403645.1. Classification (NCBI taxonomy): domain Eukaryota; kingdom Metazoa; phylum Arthropoda; class Insecta; order Lepidoptera; family Nymphalidae; genus Heliconius; species Heliconius nattereri. Next base: position 293,131 of record JAAIXI010000249.1, read on the forward strand.
TATTCTCCAGCACAGGAAATAAAAGGAGCTCTACTAATAATTGTGTACATTCATAATATGTTATTAGTCAACACTGAACAGGCAAGGCAGGCAGGCGCTCGCGTTATTCATGCTCCGTACAGTATGATTAAGTAGAAAGCTGCGCGTACGCAGTTTCATAATAGATGTCTTGTAATACATTATTAAAAGTAAGGTGAAAATTTTTGATTTCATTAGCTTCACGCTGTATCCCGCATAACAGCGTAGGTACAGTGAAGCTGGTGTTAGGACCTTCCGTTCTGCACGCACTGCAGTAACTCACTGCGTTACTCGGTAACAGAAGTTTTATGTATATTTTTGTGTTGTTACAGTTTCCCGCACCGCGCTTCTCGAAGATACGACAGGGTTACAGATCTCCCGCCTATCAGCGAAAGATGCAAGCGTCGCCTACTCTGCGAACTGCATTCTGATGTTAATTATATAAGGTATTAATTACATTATTAATTTTAGCTTCATGCTGTTTCCCATGTATAGCAGGGTAGACAGAGAGAACCTAGTGTTAAGACACTATGTTCCCCACGTATCACGTAATCTTCGATTAATTGCGCTGTGGGTAGGTGACTCAACGCTACGTTTTGAAGAAATGGAATATATAATTCGTTCCCCCCGATGTGAATCGGACTGTTCCATTTTGCCATGACAGATCCCTCTTAATATAATAATAACTTTAGAAAAACAATGTTTTCAAACATAGCGAACACAGTCCTCTGCCACGACCCAAGCACTGCTACAAGATACACTGTGAGGACACAGAAGCACTGAGCACCGTCCTCCGCTGGCTACTATACCGGGGTGTGCAGAACCGCCACTCCGGTGTACAGGATAGACGTGGTATTATTGTATAGGTAGTATTTAATAAATCGGTTAAGAATATATTTACTTGTTTTATTATACTCTCTCCATTCACCACTTTCCTGTCATTTGGAGGCGGTGCGTATACAATTGCGGAACTAAGCACCGTGATTTGTATTATAAAATCAAGAAATAGCAAACACCCCCAAAAACATCGCATTTAAATTCAGACATAACAGACAAACAAGGAGAAGACAATCACTCCTCAGAGCTTTGTACTCAGAACCGACTCTTTGCGACACTATCATGATAAACAAAATATAGAGTCAAAGTCAATTTATTATTTATTATTGTAAAAGTTTTTGAATCGCAACTAAATTACCAGGCATTAGAAGAACAGGCGCAAGAAACTGTTTTGGAGTTTCGCAGGTTATTTTTTTTATAATTTCTTAGAGATCTCATATAATCGGTATCAGGCATCTTTTAAATCAAAATGAAATTCAATAAAGCAAAGCAATCGGAGTCTTCCCCGAGTGGAAACGCTTTCTCTTATCGATGCAACTTAAATTGTATGGCTATTTTAATTGTAAGACCGTCGTTTTTCAAATTCGAGGCTAACGAATTGTTTTCATTTCCTTGCTCTGGTGATACTCGACGTAACGGCCTGACACTTTAATAATATTTTCATATCATAAGTTATTATATTATTGATACCTCATCGTGTAACCTTTTCAGAGCTTTACTTCTATATTAACTTTATGGAGTTTCAAATTTAATTTAGGTGAATGCGCTAATGGTTAGAATATTTAAATTCAAATATTTTTACATTTGATAGTTTCTTTATCGAGAAAGGCTATAAGTGTTGTTTCAATGTAACTCACTGCACCTGCGGCCAAAACACTATCCTCCAATAGACTGCGCGAGTGGAGCCGCAGATAAAAGTAGTTTAAAATATTAGTAGGAATGTGTCTTAAAAAAATTACAATAGAAGGCATTCGTGAATTACGAATTAAGTGCAAATATTTAAGCACCATTTCCAAATTGCGTCGATAGCGGACAAAAATGCGAGACTTTTACTTAACGGAAAGTGAAATCAATTCAAGAATTCCTTTTTCTTTGTTTTAAACTGTATACCGTGAGGCTGATACATATACTACGAAAAATTATTTTAATTTCCTCACTTTAATAACAAAAGAGGCGGTTTTCAGTTCCCCCATTCAACGCTATGTCTCGAAAACTGGGCTGAAAGTGAAGAACGGAGTGTCTTAACACTAGGTTCCCTCTCCCTGCCTTGCTCTTTTTGAAATACAGCATGAAACAAAAATAATCATTTTTCAATAAATGAAAAACTCACCTACTAATATTCTTACAAAAAGCTTTAGAAATAGTTTCAAAAGTTTATCTACCAATTACAAATAATATAAATATAGGTAGTCATACTGGCGTAAGTATGCCAACTGTCTCCCATTACCGCCTTAGAAACCTACATCCGGTTTCATAATTACGTATAAATGTTATCTTCATAATTGTGCGTGACTCATCCCTGCCCGCGTGTGTCTGGTAGCAGCGCGACGGTTGCTAGTTCTATTCTGATTAGAGGGAACGGAAAATATTTGAAATTATTACGTCAATCCGAGACTGTATTGCACTGTAAATATATATTTTGTTAATAATATAACCCACTTTTCGAAGACGTCAAAAGGAAAAGTAATTCGCTTCAATAAACCGCACACTTACAGTGTTTAATATACTCGTACAAAGTCCTACTGCTTAAAACATTTTGCCGCATTTATGTTTGTATTTCATTCATTCAAAGTGAGAAATGTACGAGTATGTGACCAAGCAGTACAAAAAGAAAAATAATTGTTGACAGTATAAATTAAATGTTCATTAATTATTATTTTAAACGACACGACAATAATAACTATGGGGATATCATTTTTGAATAATTAATAATAAATCTTTTTTTCTGGCTCTACTTGTAGAACAACTCACACAAACGCATAGCTCAGCTTAGGCCTGTCGAACCTATAATTATGAAATTTGCCGAAGGTGAGAATTTACAGTGCCGTTTTTTGTTTATAATACAAAAATGGTACATATTTTTAGGTATATTACAGAAAAAATACAACACAAAAGTATATTATTATACAATAAAAAAAACATATACGTTTAATACTCATATACAAAAATAAAGAAAGCTGTATTTATTTAAAAAGTAACATATATTTTATAACAGGCATAAATGATTTTTTATAAGCTGGTTTCGTAATCGCGCGATCCTTGCTTTAATTTTTTATATATACTCAATGTTAATGACTATTAAACTACTTATTACAAGTACATTAGAGGCGAGTCGTAGCGCAGAAGCACAAGCGAGTAGCTGTGAACGTGACAGTTTGTGGGTTCGATTCCTACTGCAGGAAACAAAATATTTTATATTTTCATTTCCTTGTTCAATGCCTTCAGAAATCGGTGGAAATTGGGGGACGGGGTATCTTAATACTAGGTTCCCAGATCCCCTCTGCGTACCCTGTGCACAGTGCCTGCCTGTGTGTGCAGTGTGCACTTACTGAAGTATATAGGTTCAAATACATTATACGCTTATTTACAAATATCTAAAGTATATACGGACAAGTATGGAAATGATGAATGAGTTTACATTTACATTATATGTTCTACAAATTTAACATAAACAAATAGTGCAATTGACCAAATTTAATAACTACAAGTAATGTAAGATGTGTTAGAACCATCAAGAGAGTTTAATATAATAATTGGAACGTGACGCTGTTGTTTTTATTATTCCCGTATAACAGGAACAATTATTACGTTGAAGTCGCCGTGCCGCAGTGGTAGAGGTTCTAGTCGTAAGCCCGCCGGTTGTGGATTCTATTCTCACTGTGGGGAAGGAATTATTATTTTTTATTTCCTCGCTTTAGTAATAAGAGGCCAGAGGCGTAGAAGCACAAGCGTACGTCTGTAGACGCGCCAGGTTATGGGTTCCATGCCCACTCAAGGAAACGAAATAAATAATATTGTCATTTCCTCGCTCGGGGAACGAGGCGAATATCAATAGTTTCCGAGATTATCAATTAACAAGCTTAACCAAACAAATCATTTAGTTTAATAATATTAATATTTAAGCTCGCAACCACACTTGTAGCTCGCTGTCCGTTATTACGTAAACTTCACTCATTTTTGATGAAAGCCACTCAATATGTATAAATCGACATTCTTTTCGATTATTTGGCAAAGAGAATTAAAAAATCTTTTTTTTTTCTGTTTATACAACGAAATTATAATTATTTTATAGTAAAATGTAATTTGAAAAGCGTTTCCTTTCTTTCAACAAAGGCAACTTGTTACCCGAAAAAATAACTCACTACAACGATACCCAATAAAGAAACAACATATCACCATATATGTAAAAAAAAAGACAGGAAACACACAAAATGAAATTGCATTTTAAGAAATTATCCACAAAAATAGCATTTATTTAAGAATCCAAGAGCCACCTTTTAAAAATATTAAATGCAGCATAAAACCATGATCTCCACCTCCACCTCCACCTCTCGCCAGCACCGAGCTCTCACCGGCGTCCGTCCGTCGTCAGTCGCACCCGACGCCTCTGCCCACACACTACTGTGCTGTGACCATTTCAGTTAAACTTTTGCCCATTCCACAGTTCTGTGTTACGCGAAAACCTACAACCGCAACTGAGAAGAGACTTTACCAAAAAAAACGATAAATTACATAAAATTTGGATTTTTGTTTGATATAATTAGTTTAAAAATTGTAATTTTAGTTGATTTTAAGTTTTTTCTTTGAAAAAAGGAGTGTGTGAAGGAAAGTGAGACCGAGGCATGCGCCTGCGTTGATTTTCACTTTCTACTCGACGGGACATACAGCGGTGAGTTATGTAACCGATGTGCGGTACTAAGCCGTGCTATGTAAATACTCGTATGTAAGCTTACCCTTGCTTAATTGTTAACTTTTACTCTTTATTACATTTTTGGATTATCTAGAAATTATTAAGTTTTTAACAATTTAAGATTGTTTCTATGTGGTACTGTTTCTTATATAATATATCTTTTTTATTATTAATACTTTTAAATATTGCTTCAAGGATAGTTCACAGCTTATTGAAAGAATTATTAATGACATTGAATTATTAGTGATCTCCTTCATAGTGGTGCTAAGTTATTTATATAATCATTTTATACGAACATATTATATTAGTGCAAGCTCTATCTAATGATATGATCCAATCGTTTAAAAAGTAACGTAAGTAATATTTAATATGAAAATAAGGTGTGTATTTCTATAAAATTGCCTTCAAATTAATAATGAATGTAAAATAGTTCTTTAGTAGTGTGTTCGTGCGTCACGCAACTGTGAATGCTTAGTTGTCGACGAGTGTACAAGTATTTGTTAAAGTGCAGGAATCCCGAATATTGCTTCATACTGTACTTTGTATAATGTGTTTCCTGATGCAACGTTTATTTTTTAGGTTACAGTATATTATGTTACATTTTCCTTTATATCAATCAATCAAAAAACATCAATTATTACGCTTGGACAATAGGGCTTTAATTTAAAAAGAATATTGTTTTGCACGCTGATATAAAACTAATTTACTGAATCGCTATTGAAACATTAATGGTGAAAAATAAGGACTTATATTGTCACAGATAACAAATTATAAAGCAACCTTTTCAAGCGTTTCAGTTATAAAAATATTTATTATCAATTAAGAAACAATAATTTGATAATTTTATAAAACTTGTTTGTAAGTAATGCAAATCTAATAAAATTAGGTATCGAGAGGTCCTCGTTTTAGTATAAATAGAAGGCGCGGCGTTGAGTACCGCCACTCAACACGCAAGGTATAGAAAATAGGGTAGTACGTGGCAAATGGATTTTCTTAGACAGAGGTCTTATTGTGTATATACAGCGTGAAGCTTAATAACTTAATAAATAAAAAGTAAATAAAATAATTCTAAATAAGGAAATTAGTAAAGAAATACAAAAGTAAAGTATAACTAGTGCAGTGAATGACTGTACACCGCACAGTACTGTCGCAGTTCATTGACATAGAAACCAGTGTTTCTTGCATTTCAGCCATATTATTGTAAAGCAGAATATCATTTCTATATACTCATAAGTATTTATTTCCTCTATCTTTTTTATTTTGTTTATTTAATGAAAGATAATTTATAAATATTTAATTCTTTACAAATAATATATACCATTCTGCAATTAAAAAAAAATAAAGATACTTCTTTTGGAATATTAAATAAAAGGAGAAATCTTTGATTCTTTATTCTTTTATGTGATTCAAATTTACTACACTATGTCTTATATTTATGAAACAATCCAATGGAGTGACTTTTTTACCACTTAACAATACTATTTGTACCTTTGCTACTGTCAACAGTCGGAGCCTTTACACTAGGCTGTACGTTCCTTCAACCTACGCTAAGGAAGATCTAGGATCTTAAAAAACAATGGAAGCTTTTAGAAAATATCTCATAATGTAAAAAATAATAATAAAGATCAATATTGAGTACACATTTTACATAACTATTACAAAATCGATTTGTCAAAAGTGACACACGTTTTTGTGTAGGCTTCAACTAAACGAACAACTTACTTAAAAAAGGACCTTATGTCACGCCGATAAAGTTTAATTTGGATAATAAATGTTGTATAGAGAACAGATACTATTAACGTTTTGTGTGAACTAGAGCGGTTACCGAACATGGGAGCACAATGACTTTCCCAATAAAATAAAAAGTGTTTGAAAACTGAGATTTCACGGAGCAACAGGTGTGATAGTCATTTATATATAACTAGCGGACGCGCGCAGCTTCGCTTGCTTATTTAGGGGTAAATATATAAACCACGAAACACATGTTTAATGATATATTTTTAAGAGTCTCAATTTCTAATTTTATAAAAATCAGTGGCGATTTAAAGATTTTTCCATACAAACTTTCAAACTTTTATTTACACCCTTAGGGGGTGAATTCTAGAAAACCATGAAACACATGTTAAATTAAATATTTTTAAAAATCTAAATTTAAATGTTTATAAAAATTGATTTAAAAAAAATCCATACAAACTTTCAACCCCTATTTCACCCCTTTAGGGTTAAAATTTTTCAAATTCCTTCTTAGTGGATGTCCAGATTACGAAAGTAAACATCTGTCTAAATTTGTCGTTTTTACGCACAACGGTTACGGCTGTGCGAACGTCTTACCTCAGTCAGTGAGGACAAGTCCTTTTATATTTTTTATTTAGATTAACACTTTATTGTATTATTTTTTTTATGTTAAATTCACGCTGTATCCCGCATAAAATAGGGTAGTCGAAGGGAATTTAGTGTTATAATACTTTGTTTTCTCCGCACCGCACAACTCTTAAGATATATTCACAACGCTGCGCTTTGTTTCGTGGAGGGATTCCGAGAGGGAGGAAGTGAAATATTTTTATTCCCCGAAGTGGGACCCACAACGGTGATGTTAAATTTAAGGTTTTTTAAAAGCTCTTCTTCTTTTTCTTTATTTTTTTTTACTTCTACCAAAATGGTACAAGTAGGAAATTAAATGTAGTCATTACCCCGGTGTCGAATCCACCACCATCGTGTTTACAATTAGATACGACGCCCTGGAGCTTTAGGTCCGTTAATTAACGCCTTGTCCATGTTGAGGCGGAAATCGATAAATGTAGTGAAGTGTACTAATCACATAATATCTGTCTCTCTCTGTAAACTCTGTTTTATCCTAAGTTAAAGATAATAATTGTAGTACAGACTAGTTGCACAGGTTATAGAAAAATGACTTTTAATGCATATCTAATAACCAATTGTTAAATTTAATAATTATACACTTATTTAATTACCAATTACCAATAACAATTTCCTTTGAAAATATATTTTTTTAAGACAATAAGAAACATTGCTTAGAAAAGACGAGCAATATCTACTTTAAAAAAAAAACAAAGATAAAATCAAAACTAGCTAAGTCCGTACATCCATGGCTTTTTACGACGAAGATGGCGCGTAAATTACCTCGTTATATTATGTACAAGCACTAGAAAGTTGAATGAAAATGTATATAAAATATAAAACAAAAAGTAACGTGAAAACTCATAAAAAATATTCTAGTTTAATAATTTCTCATCTATATATTAAGTATATATAAAACTCTTCCGTTTCTGAGTCACGATATGGCAAAAAAACTTAGAAACTTCCAATTTGGTATATTTCTTCGGGAACGTGAAGAAACGGGATTCTCCACTTCCGTTTCCAGCCCACGAAAAAGTCACGTGAGACGACTTGTTAATTTTAAAAAAAGTATAGTTACCGGATTATTATCCGGAAGTTCTATTGAACCTCCCCCTTTTTGAAAAATTAAAACGTTTAAAATAATCGTACTTTTGTGCTGTCGCTGTTATTACATTTAGATTTTCTTTTTAATTTAAATTTAGGTAAGTATCTGCTTCACATTGTGGATTGGGCAAAAGTACTTTATAATATAATTCTGTTCTCTCACCCTGTTTTGCCCGCATGGCAGAGTAAGCACAGGGAACCTAAGGTAGGGGCATTCCGTTCTATTATCTATCTGTATCTATATAAAATATAAAATTATAACTTATCGTTGTCCCTACATGTTATTATGGGTATTTGCAGTAGAACCCAAATGCAAAAAATGATTTTTAAAGTTTTTGTCTGTGCATTTGTATACGCTAATCTAAGAAATCCGATTTAAATGCAGATTTCCCTATTTTGCTTTGGCAAGTTTCCGTAGTGTTTATTTTAAGTCTATCGATCCATAAATAAAAAAGTAATACCTATTAATTTAAAGTATTTATTAAGAGACAATTATGTCTCACTCAATTTTGGCTACATTTATTTTCTTAAATTAGCTGAAAATTTAGTTTTCAATGTACATGTATACTATCTTTAAAGTACGATATACTGTCAACAAAAGTAATTTAGATTATTAAATGAATAATAGTGTAGTTCAAGCGGGCGATGCCGCGAGCGCTAAACATTTTCACTTCGGCCATACGTTGTCCACGTTGACCCTATAAACTAGAACATTATAAACAAAATGACAGATGCCTCGAGACATGCGCCCGTTATTCTACATACTACCCAGTACCTACTCTATGCTATTATCAAATGTATAGAGAAATCGCTTAAATTATACCTATTTATCTGTCCACTTTAGAGGTGGGCCAGTCTAACAACAACTACTTTTGCTATTATACATAATTATACAAGTATGAGTGCAGCGTTGAGTACCGCCATTCAACAGGCAATATCTTGAATTCGAGCAATAAACAGTGATCGTGGAAAGAGTGCCCAGACATTGTTTTCTCTGGCTAACATGTTATATGTGGCACATCAGAACCCTCCATAATCAATCTGCCAACCAGTACCAGTACCAATACCTACAATAAGGGGTAGGCAGACACATGCTACCCCTGCGCAATGACTGACCTCGCATCTTTATTTTAATAACTAACTTCTTAAAATAGCTCTAGGTACGTAGTATTTCATTTCGCAGTTGAGAAAGTCTCATATAATAATCACCTATTGACATTATTTCTCAGCGTGACGAAAGCTATCAAAATAACTAAAAGAATAATTGTGTTGTCTTAAACAAAAAAAACATTATTATGTGAAAATGCTAATTACGTCTCGTTGTTCGCTAGTTTTGATGTTCTGATTCAGTGATAAAAACCAGCTTCACACTTTTTCCCGCACGGTGTAAGCACCGTAGAAAAAGAAGGTAGACATAATGCAGAGAGAACCTAATGTCAAGACACTTAGCTCTCCGATACAATGTTAAATGACAGAACTCAACGCCGTTATCGGGGCGAGTACGAATCGAACCCACAAACAGCTTGTGCCCCTCGCCACGACTGACCTCAATAGCTGTGTTAGCTCCTAATATCTTACTTATATAAATACTCGAGCCCATTTCCTTGCACTGGATTAATTTAGTAGTTTGTAATTTTATTTTACGGTTACAATTTAACGTGACACAGTTACACCCAATTGTATGAAGGTTGTCAACTATTAAATATAATATATATAATTATATTAAATACTCAAACTTGTCTTGGTGTTCATATTTAGACATTTAGCTGAGCTAAGGATTCACGCTCTTTTCACGCATAACCAGCTATGCGTAAAAATGTCTGAAACTGCTTTTGCGATTAAAAGGTAATAATGCATTGTTAAAAATTGTCTGTATCGGAAATAATTGAAGTGTCAGAAGATGAAAGATAAGTGATTATTTATTAACACGCATTACTATTATTAGTTTTTGTCACGCGATGTCTATGAATGTTAAATATTATACATGTTTCTTCTTGTAGGACTGATATTACTGACATTTCATATTCATGTTTTAAAAACATAAACTTAATGTCCTATATTGTCCATCCCTTACAAACACAAAAAGCCCTCTCCCTCACCCCTAAGTATTGTCTTGTATAGTAGTACCTAGTAGAAAATAGATTGTATTATATTTAAAGACATTCAGTTGCAGCACCGACTCCCACTCGGTAACGAGGCAAAGCGCGACATTAGGCTCCACTACTCGACACGCAATGCCAGAAACAGAAATACCCTAATGGTAACAGAATGTCTTGGCACTAGGTGTCCTCTGCTATACTATAGCCAGTTACTCAACACACCGCACCAGCCACACCCCGCCGTCCACGTAACCTGACGCAACACTTTCACCGGCCACTCACTCTAGAGGTACAAGTGTACGAGTTAGAGATATTCAATGCAGTTGCAATGCAAATAGTATTGGATTGGTTTATTCTTTAATATTATTTAAGTTTCTCCTGAGAACCTAGTGTTAATGCACTCCCGCTCCTTACTTACCACCAAATTTGCCCCTGCGTAGCGACTGGCCTAAAATATTGTCTTTAAAAAATTAATTGTCTTTTTCTTTGCCTAACGACTTACGCCATATTTTAATATTAATATACACTAGTACCTATTGACTTTTAAAAAAATTGTGTAATTTTTTTGTTAACATCACGCTGAACCCACTTATAATAGAGTAGGCAGAGGAAACCTAATGTTAAGACACTCCGTTTCTAACGATTTTTTAAGTTTCCGTACCATTTTCGAGACACTGCCTATTTAGTAGCGCAACTTAACGCCGCATCTTGTCATGTTATAAGCTCCGATGCCACAGTACCACGACGGTCTGATAATCGTATTTATATAGATATGTTTTGCGGTGTTCATATTTGTACCAGTTCCTTGCTTGCGTAACTTCCGTATTAGGAAAGAACTATATGGACATGGGATCCCTTGTATGGACATTCTTAAAACCTTGGCCTCGTAACACAATGACACACGCTTGTGACATAAGATAGATATTTATTATAATAATTTTCCAATTTTTTATATTCATTTACTATCTATTAAATATTCAATATTCTCATAGTTTTATTAAACATGTGTTTGATAAATAAATTAAATAATTTCCATCCATCCATCAGCCTTTTAATATCCACTGCTGGACATAGGCCTCCCCTAATGCTCGCCACTCCGTCCGGTCCTGCGCTCTTTGAATCCAGCGGTTCCCGCTGTCTAAATAATAATGACTTAACTAATTCAATTCAATAAAGGCCTCCCTTGACGGTGTTGGTCGTTGAGACGCTAAGTATACGATTCTTACTCGAGAATCGAGCAGATGGTTTATTATCATTCCCTCACTCTGATTAAAAGACAAATAGCAGCGTTGAGTTCCACGTCTCTCTCTTCTACTATTTTGAAAATTACGTAGAGCACATGGAGTGGATCGTTGTTAGATCGAGTGAGATATATAATGCTATAAAATTACTATTTTTATATACATTTAAGGTTATGGTATATAATTTCAACCAATCATGTCTTTAGCGATATTATCTCTTGGCATTTAAGCAAAGGCAGAACTTAAAGGGTTCGTCCACTTACATACAACTTATCTTTGATGGTAAATATGCACTTAATTAAAAAACGTTAATTTTACCTAAAAAGTAGATTTCAAGAAGTAAAATAATCATTAAGTCTTAACACTAGGTTGCCTCTGCTACCCAGCCGTATGCGGGTTACAGCGTGAAGTTGATTAATTTATTTTTATCTAAATAATAAAATATTGTATAAGCGCTTCATAGAAATAGAAAATGACGTAGTTGCGCCCCTATTCTCGTACATTAGTATTCCTAGAATGTCAGAATTGTTTTGCATGTAGTAGGTACCCGCCGATGTCGCAATTGTTGCAGAAATCGAGAGTGGAGTGACATTTAAAATGCAGGAGACGTAGAGAATGCAAGCGTTACAAATACCTCGCATGTTAATGTTCGCCTTCGGTTTTGCTTGTATTTAACACACAGTAGGTATTTAAATGAAATTATTTATATTTTTAATGTCAAACTTACTTGTTAAAATGTTAATTAGCTTCGTTATCGTATTGGGACCAGCCACCATACATATATCATATTTAGAAAATAAACAGATTTAAATATTTATATAAACTTTTGAACTTATTAACACACTACTTATGAACTTACTTTACTTATAAACACAATATTAAACATGCAGTGCCTCGAACGCAGTCGAACCGCAAAGAACGAAGAGCCTTAACACTATATTTTTCTGTTTTATGCGGAATTCAGTAACAACTATGTTTGGATGGAGATTGATCTAAGAAATTTGTTTATCATTCACAATGGTTATCCATATATATTTTATTTCTCCGCATTATGGACCGTATTTGAGGGAGATAAAGATTTTCTCCGAAAATGAACGTCTTTACTCTGTTGCGTCGACTTGTCATACAGCATAATTCTTCAATGGTCAGAATTACGTACAACTACATCATAAGAGCACTTGGCGAGTTATTGTATAAAGACACCTTTATTTTTCAAATCGATTTCAAACAATCTTCCCATCCTTCCCACTTTCTGCTGAGTTTTCGAAGCATATTGAGTGGCGGGACTCAACGCCGCGCGTTGCAGTGTTACCACAAACGGACACACAAACGTTGTGTTTACAATCGAGGCCTTTAATCATGATATTCCAAAACTGTAGAATTTTGCAACTTTTCTATTCTAATAAAGTCGGAGAAAATGTTTTTTTTCTCTGGTCCAGCGTTTCTGTAGAGACAACATCCAGTTCCTGTGTAGGGGAATTATCACGATTTCACTTTCATGGTGGCCGGACAAGCGGGGCGTTCACCTCGCTCGTCGCTCGTCTCGGAGAAATTACTGCTCTCAACATTAAGCTGAGCTCCTTGCTTTACTTGCTTGATGAGATCTTTTACTATTTGTATTTGTATGTTTGTATACAAATATAAATTTTCGTTTTGATTGTTATTTTTTTTAGGATTCCGCACCTTTCAAGAAAAAAACAATCCTTCTAAGATCACTTTGTTGTCCATCTGTCTGTCTGTCTTTATTTCAAGGGCGTTTGGAGAGATCGAGTTAAAATTCAATTCATTCATATAATCTGAATCTATGCCATCCATTAATAGGCTACTTCCGGCTAACCTAAAATTTGGCAGCTAGCATCTACAGGTAGTGCTTACTCAGGAAAAATCTGAAAACAAAACACTTGTATTTAAATCCTAAAAATAACACCCTTAAAAACTAAATTTAAAAAATATTAAATGAAAGGACTTTGTCTTAGCTAAGCTTGAATTTGGAATCCTCGATGGGCAAGCCCAGCTAGCGCTTGTCCGGTTTTTTTTTAGATTTTTAGTCACTATTCCTATCTAAAAATCACCGCACAACCATCGGCCTTTCTGCCACCACGGAGTGTATTAACACAAGATTACCAGGTTCCCTCACTCCTACTATGTGCTGGATAAGGCGTGAAACAAAAAAAAATAATCCTTAATAATCGCCCCTTCAAAAAATAAGAAAATTAATTAAGAAAATAAATGACATGTATGATTTTTTTACTTAGTACTACGTAGTTTTGTTTGCGCCGCTCTGATTATCGCATGCACATTTAAAACCTGCATCGTGAAAGCGTGACCTTTTATTGTATTCCACTGCAGCCGCCTACGGCCGCCGCGTCCTGCTCGAGTGACACTGTAATATAAGCATTTATCGCATAAAAACAAATGTTGCCACTAAATGACTCATTCCACTTGATAAATTATTCGTTTATTTCAACTTGGTTTTACTTTTATAGCTGCACTCTGTGCCCTGAATACAGTAAGGCAGAGAGAACCTAGTGTAAAGACACATACCTCCGAACTTAATGGCGTGTCTTGTCTTTTACCAGAACGATGAAATGAAAATATTAAATAATTCATTCTCGAATAGGAATCGAATCCATAACGGTCTTATCTTACATAAAATCCTTTTTTCATACTTTCTTCGTATGGCAACACGTACAAATGTATACATAAATAGTGTAATCTTCATAACAATATACTCAGTTTTCTACTATGGGTGTCGTATGTGAAAATATTTTCCATCGTACACACGAGGAAACCTAAGAGAAAAGAAAATGAAAGGCGCACGCCGCGCGGCCTACATGAACTGCGTAGATTATTGCTCTTTTATAATAATTATTATTGTTGAATACAAATTAACTATTAATTATGACGCCTGTCTAAGTTCCAATCAAGGGGATGTTCACCTTCACGCTATACCCGCACGTAGGAGGGTAGTTGGAAAGAAGTGTCAAGACACTCCAGTTTCCGTTTTCCATTCAAATTCCGAGACATTGCATGTTGAGTAGGTAGTGCAAGAAAACGCAATTAATAGAAAGTTTCGGAGCTGTGTCCCGCATATAGCAAATAGACAGAGGAAAGCCAGTGTTAAAACACTCCGTTAGCCACGAAGTTAGATAAAATTAAAAAGAGAATGACTAGTGAAGTTTTCTGTGCGAATTCTAATTCCTATCAAATGCATGAAGAGAAACGATATACTATGTTATATTATAAATAAAAAAGTAGATTTTTGTATAGAACCGACCTAATTGTTTAGGCAGCTGCTTTTTAGTTAATTACGTAACTATAATTATGTAGAATGCCATGAAACATATCTAAATTAGATCTTTAAACAAACTTACTACTTAATTGTTTATGCTCTAATAAATAACAGATGTACGAATATTTTTGGTTTTAGTCGCTTGCAATTTTGTGTGCGTGGATTTAAGGGCAAAATACAAAAACTCGGTTTTGGGGTTCCGTCCTTCAAAAGATAAAAACGGAATCCGTATAGAAAAAATCAGTCCGTCTGTCACGCCACCGTCTGTCTCAAAATCGCATGGAAGTATCAAGTTGAAATTAAATAAAAAATATAGAAAAACTCAGGCTTCTTGTTACGGAAATCTCGATAAGCAAGTCCGACTCGTACTTAAGCGGTTTTTCCCGTTTTCGTAAAAATAACGGTAAAAATAAAGGTTCCCCTGGTGAATAAAGGTTCCACTGTACTCCCTAACAAACATGTAAAATTTCAACTGTTGGACAGTCCAGAGGCTCCGTCCTACTTTGTCTGTCAATCACTCAGTAACGGAACAGTTTTGTATTACTGGTAATTACTATAGGAATAAGTAAAGTAATGGATGAATTAGACTGGCATCCAAGCTACTGACAGTCATCCAAGCAGACCGAGCGCAGAGGCTTAGTGTTTAGAAACCTTGCACGTTCAAATTTTTTTTTTCTTAGTATGGAATAGCACTTCAAATTATTTAATTTACTCTTCCAAAGTAAATTGTGAAATTCACTTCGTTCCAATGAATAGTTTTAGTATTCTGAACGCATAAAAGTTATCGTCTTACTATTTGTAGTAAGTAGTTGAGAAATCGTAACGCAAGTTAACGACACTTACAAGTTTACAACACGTCTTATTTCTATGTATCTTTGTAGATTTTGTTATTTTTGTAGGAAATTGAAATATTTATATATCTTTTAATTTACATATCTTTATATTTATAACGTCATGTTTCATCCTAGCACGCGTAACGCGTAACGCTTTAGTCCCTAGTTTATGCTACTTTAGCCTTGTGAATACTGTGTTCTCCAAGGACAACCGATGTCATTCCTATATATTAATAGTTTTCGTAAAAAATAATGATATGCGCTAAAAAATGTGATGCAAATAACTTCTATTTTGCCAGATTATAGCGTCATAATTAAGTAATTAAGTTTACAATGGACTAAATATAGCTTACTTATATTGTGTGAACAGAAACATTTTTTGTTTATAAATGTAAAAGTAACTTAATTCTATTCATTATAATGCAGTATCAAAGTTGAGGAACGTTCACATATCTCGTCACCTTTTCCTTTACTTTCACTAATAAATCAATCGCTACAAATGATCAGTCTACATTATTTTCATAGTTCAAGCTCGACTTTACTTACATATTTATTAAAAAAGCTTACTATAATATACTATAAGTCTACTATAGGTACAGGTATATTAACTAGAATAGGGATATCCCACAATATGGGATTTCCACTTTATACCTTAAAATCTTCACAAAATAAATTGCGGGCGACGACTGGTTTACAAGTTTACATCGTATAATGCTATCAAAAATCAACCGTAAAAAATAATCCCAACAGACACTACGTGTTTGTTGACAGAACTCAACGTCAGTATTGTGTAGCCGCAAATAAAATTAAAAAAAATAAAGAATACAACATAACACACAATACATGATAGGAAAAAAACAATATAAATTAACATAATACACACCACCATCATATTTATTCGCATAAAAATCATGTTGACGTGAAAGTCAATGAATAAAGATATAGTTATGTAAGTTATACCAGCTCGAGTCAGCCATACATGTTGGCTGACGGTGCCTGTCTAGAGTCTAGTGTCTAGTGTCTAGTGTCTGTTCGGTGTATTATAAAGGTCAGTTTCACATTGTGCTCAGTTGGACAAACATGTATAGTATAATAGAATGTATGTAGTGTAGGTGTGGTTGTATTAGTTTATTACAACAGGTACTTGCGTGTTTTGAAATTAGATCATGAGAGAAAACTAAAAATATTTCGATTCTAAATGAAAATTCTTGTCGTTTGTGATAGAGTAGAAGACAGACTACGCAAAAATCTAAATTGCGTGAGGAAAGTATATTGACCTTTAATTAAAGTTATTTGTGCTTATCAGGGAAAAGAGATTTTTCATTTCATTCATTTCCACATACTTTCTTTTCACCGCGTATTTATTATTTTAAAATTTATAGACTTAAAAATAAAATAAAATTAAATATAATTCTATCATTATTTATATGTTTTCAATAAAATATAAATTTTATTTAATAATATCTACCTTAATTGGTTGTATAATCAGTAATATTAACCGTCCTCTTCTCTTCTATTTCAGATGGCTCCCGTAAGCCAAATACGGATATGTGCCATCCTTTGCCTGTTCTGTGCAATCAGCATTAGAGCAGACCCTAGTGAAAATGCTACAACAACAAAGACGATACGAACAACCATCTTACCATCAAGGACCACGCGGACTGAACTGAAGGTCTCCAGAAGTCTGAATCCGCACGAAACTCAGACCCTAAATGTGAGGACCAAATCAGGTCATCTAACTCAACTAATAGTTAAGAAAAAGGACGCAAAGTCGACCACGTACAGCAGTACGACGCCTGCGCCTACGACGATTGCAGTCAGAACGACGCTAACACCTGCTAAATTCAACAATACAGATGATAGCAACAAAAACAAAACTGATAGCAGAGATCAGCGTAAATTACATTTTGGTTCAGTGAGTAGCGATCTAGCTGGTTTTGATTATTATCTAAATAGAAATAAACACGATGATTTCGCTGATGTAAAAGCTGAATATGGCAACTGGTCACCAGTGTCTGTTTACCCAGAATCACACATCCAAGAAGATGGGAAGAAATCAGAAACAGATCCTGAAACATCAAATTATTACCCCACCTATAACAATGAAAAGAAGACAGAAAACAAAAAAGTATACATAACATCGGCCAGCTTTAAGGACTATAATAGTCCGATGAAAAGCTTTAGATTCGATCCGCATAATCCAGTAATAAAAAATGATAGGAATCCAGTGTATATAGAAGTTGTGAGTACAAAAGTCTCTGAAGACGATGATGGAAAATCATTAAAAGTGCCAGATCCAGTTGTAATAAGCTCTGAACCGATGTACATTAAAAAAGCTATCGACAAATATAATAATAAACGTGGAAGATCAATCCTTACTTTGGGAGATGACGGAATACCGGAAATACAAGGTATCAGAATGCCTGACGATGAATCTGATAAAAAGACATGGAGAAATGCTAGAGTAGTTAATGGTGAATTAGTCCCTTATCCTGAAGGATACACTCCTCCAAAAGCCATACCTGAAGCCGATGTTTATCCTGACTTAATTGTGGCAGAACCATCTCAGAACTTAGGACCTTTTACTAAACAGGACAATTTTGAACAAAATGATGGCCCATTCACAAAATTTGATAACGTTAAATTTGAAAATGATGATTTTATACCCTCAACTTATACATATTATAAACCTAAAAAAGCCTTTCAATATTTCAAAACTGGTTATGGTCCATTTACTAAAGCTGATAATTCAAAAGTAGCTAATTCCAAGCTTATTGAATATATTAAACAAATTAACGACCAAGAACTTAAACGGGACTATTTTAGTGGACGTAGCTCTCGAGCTCACAATGGTGATTTAGAGTACGCCGAAAGCCACATTCAAAGACGTATGTTGCAACATCCTGGAGAGGTTAATTTTCCAAATTCTGTAATGTACACACCCAATAATGCCAAACCAGGTTTTGATGAAAGTGTAAGAAATCCTGTCCTTCAATATGCTCATCCTGAGCTTGGTGTGCAACCTGCTAAAGCCACACGTGATAATGTTGAACATTATAACAAGGAGCAAAGAGTTAAATATTACACAAATGTTCCTAAAAGCGCCCATCCATACCCTATGGAACCAATTAATGGCTATAATCAACAACGGAGCTCGAGCAATGCTCCTAATGCTAACAAATATTACGAAGACGAATACAACAAATTTTCTTACTACGATCATTCTCAAAACAGACACCCGTACGGTTACGGCTACGTTAAAAGAGCTCCCGAGCCTTCACTATGGCAAAGATTTACAGATTCTATGAAGGATACAATTAACACGGCTAGTCAAACTGTTCATCACTTTACTAGGCCCCTAATAGAACCCATTGCGAAAGTAACCCAACCCGTCCTAGATCCTTTAGTTGAAGCAACACATAAAATATCCCACAATCTAGGCCTTTATCCATCCAATTCCATACAAAGTCAAAGATATGCCCAAGATAAAATAGGCGTAGCAGCTGCAGCAGGTGCGCCTGCTATGTTGCCAGCTCTCGGATTAATGGCTGGTGGAGCTGCCTTAGGCCTAGGAGCAGTAGCAGTTGGACGACTTTTGGATGCCAATCTCATGCGCAGTGCTGGTGATGATGATACAATTGATGAGATTGAAAAAGAACACAAAAGATCGTTTAATAATGCACCGTACGATATAGATAGAAAAATTTTAAGCAGACAGCAGTTTTACGACGATAATTACAAAATGCCTAGCGAAAACGTTTACGTAGTAATGTCCCCAGAAGGAATCGAAAGCCGGGCTAAAAGAGATGCAGTAAGCTTCTACGAGCCTTATCAAAATATTTTTATTAGACAAAGACGCAGTGTAAAGAGATCACTAGGAGAAGAAATGCCAGATGATTTACAACATCTAGACAGACATTCACCGTCATCCAGTTTGACGTCGTCAGCCATGGATCTAGTAAAACAAACGGATTGGAGGGATTCACAATGTGCAAAGTTTACGTTTTGTAAAGTGCTAACATCTCAGCCTTCGGATTCACTGTTCGCAATGGAGAAGAAAATGGAATCCTTATTGAAAATGTAAGTATTTTAAGTTTCTACATATTATTTATTGTAGTAATTATAATTCATATGGTTCGGTAGAAGACCTTAGATAATAATCCACATCAGGGTATGTAGCCACATTTTATTACGGACGTCTTAATATATCCTAATAGGATATACCCGCTAAAGAGAAAAAGTTTAATTTAGCCTTGATTTTTTTTCTATCGTCCCAGCTCAGCCTAAAAGTTCGTTTTAAATAATGACAGATGATTATTAGTAATTTTAATTCATTACAAAAACCTATCAAAGGTAAGGTAGAAAAACTTTAATAAGCTCGACAGTAATTCTGAAAATTGGACTATCCAATTATAAGTAATTGCTTCATCAAAGGACAAGTAAGTTCATCGTCATTAACACTAGAGCTATATAAATATAAATGAAATATAAGAAGAGAATCGATCCAAGGCTAAGCAAGTGTTTCCGGGTGCAACCACATAGCTTTCTAAAGGTCAGCCGAGTGTGAGTAAACAATACACTTGACTAGTTATGCAACGTATCATATAACACTTTCATCTGCTTCATAGATATTCTTAGGTAACACTTGATATTACCCTGTGACATTCTATTGTGAATGTATGTCTACTAAATGTTTCTAAAGTGTTCATTATATCTTAGTTTTTTTAGGAAGCGCTTATATTTTTAATCAGAATTATAATTTTAGGGAATTCCTATTTTCAAGCAATTTATTCCCAGCCAGTCTATGCGCAGTAGTACAAGCGTAAAAACAACAGGTTTACAGACCCACATGGGGTCGATTTCCAGTCTAAGAAATTAAATATTTTAATTTCCTCTCTAGTACCGACTTAAGGTGCGAGGTTGAGTTCATCACTCGACACGCAACGACTCCAAAATTTGGCCTTAATATGGAGAACGGAAGTGTCTTATAATGTACAACGAAACTGTCTTAATAGGAACGGAGTGTCCTAACACTAGGTTGCTTCTGCCTACCCTGCTATATGCTTGAAGCTAAAAAAACTGAACTTATTTTGATGACACTTTCACCGTCGGGTAGCCCATTGGAACATCTTCACACTTTTGTGTTTGCGGTCTAAGCGATCAGACACGCTCTAACAACTATTTTCTTTTTGTCATTAGAAAGGTGATAATTTTGTGTAAAAATTAACAATTTTATGGGATGTTAAGTAAATAAATTTATGTTTGCCACAAAATCTCTTGCAAAGTTATTATCATAAAAGAAATGAAACATATTATAGTTGTTACTCAGTCCTATGAGCAAAATATATTTGTTTTTTATTTACACTAATATAATTATATCATTTAATTTATACTTGTTATATATCAAACACATACAAATATAAATACAAATAAATAAATGTTCTGAAGTCTTAGTAGATTGGATATATTTAGTTAGTTTGGTATTAGTTACCTTTAAATAAATTTCATACTAAGGCCGTCGGGGAGTCTGACTGTAAACGCGGGTTCGATTTCTACTCTGGGGAATAAATTATTTCCATTTCCTCGCTGTTGCAACACAACAATGTGCCGCGTTTAATTCCGTCACTCAATACGGTTTTTTTCGAAATCGGCAAAGAGGAGACCCCTGCTTCATGCGGGATATAGTGTAACCCAAAAGAACATGAATAATATAAAAAAATATAAAAGTGACGCAATAATCCGTTAAAGAGGCGAGTTGAAATGCAGGTGAAAGTGATTACAGTAATCATAACAGACTCGTGCTTACTCATTATTGAATCATTTAAAACTTTAATTGGTAGTTAGTTAGTTAGTTGGTTGAACACGCTGATAACATGAACAGCTGGTTAAGCTCGGAAGCCCTGGCTACAGCTTGGACAAAGAATCGTAGCCAGAGCCACACTGAGGTTTAATGTGGATAATTTTTCTCACTTTTAATTATTTTCTTCACGAGTGAATAATTAACAAAACTTAATTTCTAAGTTTAAGTAAGATGTGACAGATCTATATTAAGCCACCTATCGCGTCACAACTGTTTTTCAATAAATATTAATAAATTCCTTGCTATTTCAACTATTTCAACTTAATAGTGCATAACCGCTAATTTAATTTAATTATTAAATTAATCTCGAATAGAAATGATGGCAATAGGTCCCTGGGAACAAACACAATTATGAAAATTCATCTCATTATCAAGTCGATGCACTCGCATTGTAATCATATATCATCATTAATTACACTAAAATAATACGAAGATTCATATGTTGATATTATATATATATTCAATATGTTGTTGCTTCATTTAAATATATCTAACAATCAAATCAAAGTTATTGTATAATAACAAATCGCCATAAAAAATATGAAACTTACGGCATATAGGTACCACGAAATCTCAGACCAAAATACAACTTTGTCGTATAGGTAATTTTTACTTTAATTTTTATTCTTACAATTGTACAACATTATCTTAATATATTAACTGTGATAGAGCAAAAAGAAAAACTAAAAAGTTACATTTTCTTTTATAAACCACTGAATTGCCATGAAATAAAATTTAACAACTACGAGAGCAGACACATTGCCGCCAAAATTACGCGTGCTCTGACACTTGTAGCCTTATTACGTAATTTTTATTTATAAATAATAACTTTCATTCAACTGAATGGGTCACATGAATACTGTATGACATTTAAGACACTACGTTCCCCAACTTCCCCACGCACCGACTAATTTTCGAAACATTGCGGGTCGAGCAACGAACAGAGCCACAATTCACGTATGTATTACATAATGAAAGAAGAGTAAAATCATGTTTAATCTAGCTGTCAGCACAGACGGATAGCCGCCGTCTGGTATTTCCATTACATAATTTTCATTTGTAAATAATTATGATTACATTGAAATAATCATGTCACATAATATATTTCATAACAGAACAAAAAAAACTATTTTCACATAATAACCACAAATATGTGACCGTGAGAAAAAAATAGAGAAGAAAATCCATTTTGAATATACATACGCGGTCAGCGCAGACGGAATGCCGCCAAAAGTGCGCGTGTTCGGATACGCGCAACATTGTTACGCAACACTCGGATACAAGTGACGGTGAAAGTGTTCCGACCGCATTCTGTCCAGCGGAAACCCACTAACTACTTATTATTTATTTAGTAGCGGCCTCCGGCTGTTTTACATTTATTTGATCAATACTTATAAATTATATATTTGCGTTATGACATACATACTTTCTTAATACTCCTCTAAATATTTTTTAATAGTGGTGTCATATAAAATATAGAAGCGTTAAACTTCAGTTACTAATAAAGAAGCAAAAAGAAAACTACGTAGTTATAAATCAAGTTCTGAGCGGCGGAAATCATCGTCCTCACTTTCTGCTTTCCTTGGAAATGATTTAGCTCGTTTCTATCACTGCTCGTGACTCGTGAGCCGCGGCTGGCGGCTGAAATAAGTTGATTCTCTGGCATTTAAGCATGCTCATGACGCAATATTTTTGTAGCTGAACGTAAAAACGGAAACAAACATTAATTATTTTAATACTATTAATGAATGTTTAATAAAATATTTAATTGGTTATATAGCATATTGTTTTAATTATATAATGCAATACTTTCAGGATTTCCCGCGGCAGCAGCGCGAGCGCGTCGGCCGTGGCGCAGCACCTCGGGGACGTGATGGCGGCGAGCAGGGACCACGACTGCAACAGATTCTACTGCAACTCCCGACGATAGGTGCTCATTTCATATTAATCAAGTCATATTACATGCCGCTACAGCAGTGATGAAATCTTGATTTACTTGACCTTTGCATTAAAAAAATATGGATTTGAAATTTTAATTTAACGCAAAAATTTTCCTTTAAGTGCTGTAATTCCAAAAGCTTCTTTTTTATATTATACGTAATTTTTATAAAAAAATGTAATCTACAAAAGTAATCGAAAACTATGTAATCATTACCTCACTTATATAACAAAGTAATAAGTATTTTAATATCCTACTTATATCCGAATGAAAGTAAATCGAGAGGAAATCGACGGCACGATAATGCGACTCGAGCAAATGACGAATATTACGTAAAAATTAACAAACTTACCGACCAATAACTTTGTAAATGTAAAATCCAAATATGTTTAAATCTTATTTTTTATGATTACCAAATTAAGTATGAAACTAAGGTATTTATTAAAATGTGGATATGATTATTGATTTGAAAAGTATATTTTAATCATCAAAACTATTAAGTTAAAACTAATTTACGGTAAAAATAAAAATTTGGAACCTTTTTGCATAAATGAAATGATGACATTGTAAAACAGAAATGTTTTAAGTGTTAGGCTTAAGTTACGTTATAATTGTGATGATAGAAAAAATATTTATTTATAGAATTAAGACAATTCAGAGTAACATAAGAAAAATTGGGCTAAAACAGGTATTAAAAGGTGATTTACATTAGACTGGACAATTGGAATCATTCATCCGATCGAGGATGATCAATGGTCATCAGTCCCAACGAGACGCTGCGCTGGTCCCGAGTTGTAATCAAAGTATACGATGTCAGTAACAAACCAAAACACAACAAGAAATCAGCCATAATGCGTTCCTAAAAAATACGGCTTTTCTCATTTCGTTACCATCTCATTGCGTTCTTATTCCATCATGTATTCATATTTTTTATATTATTATATCCAAAGTTCTTCTAAGATTATTTATGAAAGAATTAAGCTAATATAATACTTACTGTATTTATTTAAATTATTATAGACGCGCTAAGTTGTAAATACGCTTCGAAATAATGTAAATTATTTATTTAATTTAATAAAATTAATATTTAAAAATATTATGAGGTTTTCTTTAGTTAATTGCTATTATCCCTTATTTCATAAGTTCAAACTTTGGCGACAAATTATGACGCCAAATTGGAGCAGTGGGAACTGGGTAATCTGGGTAGCTGCTGTTTTTATTATGGATGTGGGTTTATCCCCACTTAGGGTAATTAATTACCTCCAGTCGCTCGCTCCGGCATGACACGTGTAAGTGTGCGTTCGACCAAATAATACGCAATACAATGTACCAAAATCGGGAAAGTGAAGAACCGAGTATCTTAATGCTACGTGCAGTCATAGTGGTTGCCCTGCTATGCGGGAAGAACTAGATGTTTTTTTAAACAACTTATTAGTATTCTGTAAACTGAGAAAAAAATAAAACTACATATATAAAAACTCATAAAACATTTATTTTGGTTATACCAATAAAACATATTTAAATGATTAAAGTACTCTTTTATATATCAATTACCTTGTGAAGGCGGTGGCGCGGGGAAGTCCCCAGCACCTTCTTCGTTCAACATATTACACTCAAGACACGGCTTGAGTTCGTCTGCCATCATGTATAACTAGGTGGAATGGAATAGTTAATTATAATTTATATAATAGAAGTAAAATTATTAAAACTCTGGCACACGCGTCGCCTGTTAAGTGTGGAAAAACATTTTTGTTAAAAATATTTAATAAATATATATCATTTTCTCTTGCCAAATGATAATTCTTAGTAATTATCTTTGGGTAGCGGAAATTTGTAAAAGACTCCCCACAAAGATGCTAACAACATAAATAAGTAACAAGCGTATAAAATTTCGATTTAGCTTGATGAGAACGTGTATAGTATAGTTGGAATTACACTGGAGTACATTTATTACATTATTTTAAAACTATATTTAAACATAATATCACACGTTACCCGTCCATCATCCCCATAGTCAGTATAATGCGTGGTGGGTATTGCACCCAGCTGTAATGGCTTCGCGTGTTCCCTCGTGGTGGCGGAGAGTAGAGTGTGGGACCCACCACACCACCGTCGACAAACATGTCTGTATTATTATTTATGTATTTCATTATACGTTACGTTTATCGTTCAATATAGACTGCAAGTTTACAATACAATATTCGCAATAAAATATGTATTTATTAACGATTACATGTTTTTTGAAATGTACAGTATGTATGTATGTACAGTATTTGAACATCAAGAGGAAGTACGTAGTGGCTGTTCTTCGCTTGTAGCCCAACCCAGCCCGCGGGTCGGGTATCTGTCTTGCCCGAACGAACAAATAAACAAATTGTTTATTCAAATAGATGAGTGCTTGCACGTTTGGAATATTTGTACACAGTACCCCGGCTCTGAAGACAATCACTCAATGGTGATTTCTATTAGGGACGACAATTACATCAAAGTTATTTTCATTCCCAGCGAGAGCCGAGAGGCCGATCGTGGCGCGCGTATATTTCCATTTCTTCGCTCTGGTGTCGAGGCAAAGCGCGGCTTTGAATTCCTAAGCACACAATGAAACCTGGTTCCCTCTGCCCTGCTGTGTGCGGGATACAGCGTGAAGCTGATTTAATTTAACAAACAAAAACAATAACTTTTCACTCCCCGGCTCTGTAACGACCCACTCCCGCATACAAGGCGGCGGCTCGCGGCGCGCGCCCACTTGCTCGCGCGGGGACATGGAGGCCACCACGCCACACGATCCGCACACCGCGTCCTTTGCGAGCTGACGGGTTAGGATTGCGGCCTGATTTGGAAGACTGTATTAGTTATTAGTTACTTTTTTTATGGAAAAGATAAGGCAAACAAGCGTCTGGCCATCTGATGATGTGACCCCGTTTGTAACGCTAGAGAATCTTTAGCAGCGTCGCCGGCCGCCAAGGTGGAGCTTTTTGAAGCTCGCTCTGCCGATGAACCCCAGTTTCCTTGAAGTGAACTAATACATTTATTATTTTACTTGATCTCTACTAACTTTGGGCTCTCCAAGCACAGCGGCCAAGATCTTTATTTTTTCGTGTAGTTCCTGCAACTGAGTTTGGAGATCGTCTCGCGATGCGAGCAGCTCTACTATCTCTGCTTTCTTATCCGTTGTGTCCGTTAAGTCTCTCACTGCTGACTGTATGGGAAGGTAATTTACTTTTTTGTAAATTCTCAAGTGTGGGCTTGAGATCACACGCGTGGATGTCAAATGCCACATGTGTGGATTAAGAATTTCTTTATCCACACATGTGGCATGAAACTACGATAGCACTATTTTTTATGTTTAAAGAATAGTTCTATCGTAGTTTCACCCTAACATTTTTAGGGAGGTATTATATTTAAAATGCATATTTTCCGTTATACTCAAATCGATGCCAGTTCAAATAATTGCACAAACATTGTCTTAGAAGCAATTCATATTAACACAGTTTTTACTTTATTTTTTCAACTATAAGCAACAAATAAGCAACAAACACACTAAGTAACTAAACAAAGCCCATACCATCCACACAGCATCCTGTTTCCTGAACTTGTCGTGACACAGCTCGATGCGTCTCTCGAAATCGGCGCGCGCGGCCGCGAACTCCACCTCCGTCAGCAAGCCCGCCAGCCGCGTGCTGTCGGCCTGCGCGGGAATCGAATATGGGACCGATTGCATTTAGACTTTATAAAGATTTACTCTGGCATGTATTTTTAGCACTCACACACCAGAGTAGGCAGAGACAATTCAATATCATGCCTCTTTTATTTTCCAAAGCATGTATATAAATATAATTCGTTACTCCTCATGAAAATCCAACCTACAACCCTCGCGCTTACAGTCTCTGCATCACTATGTATATGTGCCTACATTTCCTTACCTTATCTCTGAGGCCGTCTATAATCTCATCGCGGTCGCACTTTTGTTCCCGCAGCATTTCCACGCACCCTACCAAACTCTACGAAACAATATATAAATGTATTATTACATTTAAAATAGCCTTTTACGTTATTGTTTATTAATTAATGATTATAATTATTATATTTGAATCACTAAAAAAGCAATGATTTTTTACAATATTTGGAACTAAAATAGCTAAATAATAATTATAACTATAATAGTGAAATTAAAAGCGGTATTAAGATCGATAAATCTTTCAACCTCTTTTACACAATCTCGGACTGATAAAAGAGCTAGTAACAGTCATTCATCAGATAATATTCATATAAATATAAAAGGTATTTAAACATATTATTACATAACATAAAGAATACATACATGCATCTCTCCGCCCAATTCATTTTGTAGCGAGTTAAGAGCCTTGTGAGCGTGCGCCGTAGAGTCTAACTCTGTTGTTAACTCTTTATACTTCTCCGTCAGTTCCATTACAGCTATATAAAATACATAATGCTTTTGAGGCCAGTCGTGGTGCAGGAGCTCAAGCGTGCCAGTTTGTGGGTTCGAGTCGGACTGGTGACGCGCCAGCTTGCGTATATAGGGGTCCTGTATCTACTTTTACTCGTATTAAATTTAATGTTGTTAAAATAGTTTTATTTTGCGAATACAATTTAATAATGTCGGAAACCAAATAAGTAACTTAATATTTTTCTTTAATATATTTCTTTTCTAAACACCAAAAACTATAGAAGTGGAAGTAAAAAGAGAGAAACAATAATTATTCTGCAATAATATTTATATGACAATTGGTAATAATAAATTTTACAAAATGTGGTGCAAAATCTAAAAACAAACAAGCGTACAAATTGTTTTTTCAAATTAAAAATCTCATAAAATATCATTGAACTTCTGAATAATATGAGAAATTATCCACCATCCACTCACCCTCAGTCTCAGCGTTGTTATTAACATTCTGCAGCTGATCGAGCCCGCTCCGGAGGTCGCCGCGGATTTGCGCCATTTGATCGCGAAAACTTTGCATCTAAATTAATGTTCGTATTTATTAAGTATTATGAATCAGCTTCACAGGCAGAGGAAACCTAGTGTTAAGACACTCTGTTCCCCGTTTTCCTCCGAATTTTCGAGGCATTGCCTATTGAGTGGCGAAACTTAACGTGGGGCTTTTGCCTTGGTGCCAGAGCGAAGAAATGAAAATATAAATAAATAATAATTCATTCCCTCGAGTGAGATTTGAACCCACAATCGTCGCGCTACAGTCACACCCGCGTGCTCTTGCTAGATGACTTTAAATATTTAGAAACGTATAACGATATTTATTATACATAAAAGTCACTCATTCTCATTTCCTTGCCAACTTATTCTAAGGAGTCTTAATAGGAATAAATAGTCTCAAATATTTCAATAAAGTATATTAAAATGTGTAACCTGAGTGGTCAACCCTGCGTCGAACCCGCTCAACTGTTCCGCATAGTCACCGACCAGTGAATATAAAGTAGAAATTCGTGAGTCTACTTTTAAGACAACATCTAGTCTGTCCGCTGTCGTAGGAAAAGTATGTTACATATTTTTACGGAATATTAACATAATAATACAGGCACGTCGTGAAGCTGGGACTGTTCACGCGACAGGCCGTGGGCTCGATTCCCATTCGAGGAAATGAAATATTTAATATTTTCATTATCTCGCTCTGATCTGGTCTGGAGTCTGCTGCCTAATACAAAGTGGGTACCGAACTGTCTTAACACTAAGTTCCCAGGATACCTCCGCCAACCTGACCGCACATAGCTGTTATTGACATATAAGACATCTCACCCACGACTTTGGCGGTGTGCAGCGCGCTCTCGGCGGACGCGGTCGCCTTGGTCGTCAAGTTGTTTAAATTTTTGGACAATTCTTGATGCAGTTCTCTTAATGCTGAACTTTTGGCAAAATGTTTTTGAGTTACGACAATACATTTAATAAGTAATTGTAAGCCGACCGTAACCTTTCCTTTTATTTTTTTTATAACTTAGCTATTAGTTGGGATTTTTGTTGTTGTTTTATATTTTTGTTGTTTAATATACATATTTTTTTACTTTATATTTGTGCATTTCCTGCATCATATATAGGAAATAAAGAGAGCTAACAGAGTGATAAAGCTCTATGGCCAATTTAGCCACTATACATGAGCAGAATGGAAAATAATAATATATCCTATAAAAATTATAAATATCCCTCCCTCGTGGTGGAGCAGTACTTGATCCGACTGTAAGCGCGACGTCTGTAGGTACGATTTCCATTCGAAGGAGTGAATTATTTCCTTTTCCTTTCCTTATTAGAATAACGAGACAAAGCGCAGTATTACCACTACTCAATGAACAATGTCCCAATAATAAGTTGAAAAGTAGGTAACTGAGTATATTATATATTAGGTTCCCTCAGCCTACCCTTTTATATACGGGATGAAAAAAAAATAACAACTAACTCCATTTCATTATGAGTAACGCCGACACCCATGGAAAAGCTCGATATATTAGAGGACGTAACAGACGCTTTGGTGGTCACTTGAGAGGGCTTGGGAGTGGCGGGAGTCACCACGGAGGGACGCGACACTGCTTTAGACTGCGACGCTTTGGGCTCTATTGACACTGATTTTGTGGCGTTCAGTGATTTGCTTGTCTAAAAGTCAAATTATTAATCTATAGTATAACCTATGAACAAAATATATAGATATGTATGTAGATTACGAAAGATCTGCGTTCTCTACTTTTAACTTAATACAAATAAAACAATACAGCAAACAGTCTCTCGAGTTTCGAACCGACTAGAGTCTACTGTATAAACATTGGGCATTGAATGGCGCAACATAACACCGTTGTTATATTACCAACCTAGGAAGCTACAACCATCGTGTGGCGATACCATGTGGCACCCAATAAATTTATTTACATTTAATGTCATGTGGGATGAAATAGGGGTTGAAAGTCTGTATGGAAAAATCTTAAATTCGCCACCGATTTTTATAAAATTTGAAATTCAAACTCTTAAAAATATTTCATTGGGCACGTGTGTTGTAGTTTTTTTAGAATTCACCTCCTGTCGGTCGTTCACCAAGTGTCGGCTACCTTTATATGTTTCTTTGTTTCGTGTGTACAATAAAGTATATTCTATTTTATTCCCTCTTCAGGGCAAACTGAAATGACCCTAACATCACGTCATAGAATGCTACTTATAGAATATCAGAAAAGATTACAAATTAATCAATGAAAATATACTGAAGCCGGTGTAAAATGTCTATTATTATCAAACCTACAAATTATTTTAATATAAAATTTCTATACTTAAGTTCCCTTTAAGCTTTAGGCTGTATCTCGCATAGAGCACATACGCAGAGGATTTGTTATCAAAACTCTCCGTCTTTCCGCCTCAACGTCTTATGTACCTAATATCTATTTATTATACTTTCAGATATTCATTAAAAGGAAACCAACCGCTGCAGGTTTAATTTCTTTAAGTTCATCTTTAACTTCTCCCTCTTTTTGTGCAGCTAGCTGACTAATTTTCCCGACCAGGTCTTCAGGCAGGTCTCCGGCTACGGCCAGCTGGGTTAGAATGCCGGCCATACGATTTATTGCTTCCTCGGCCGCTTTCACGCGGGCATTTACCTTCAAATTCACTGTTTAATAAAGTCTCAAAATCAAAAGTCACTTATTATTTGATTGTAATTGTATATATTTATGTCATTTACATTTGTACCTTTAACATATCGACATTTAATATAATAATCTATACTAATATCATAAAGCTAAAGAAGCTTTGAGGTCGTAGTGTCAGGGCAACGTTAATTGTGTCGATACAACCCACTGCAGGCACTTGCAGTCAGAGTTACCTCGGGCATTTAGTATAAGCGGAGCTATGTGTCTTTCTCTTACTTATCTCCATTTAACAGAGGAGTGTATGTAGGGAACTATTATTTATATTTATAATTTATTTTATATGTGTCATTGAGATATTTCAATATTGTAATTTATTTATGACCTATATAATATTTACATTTAATAGAATTTATATATTTTATGTGTATATTTATATTAAAGCGACCGTTGCCGTCGATGGCCACACAGTCGATCATAGATAATACACATATACTAGAGACAGTCGATGCGCTTTCCATACGTTCCTTTGTTTTAACTAGTATTTCTTTCCAAATTTATATTTATTGTCTTATCACTACATGTACTAAACGTGAGTAGACTTTTATTATTACCCATCAACACTACATTGTTTATTTACTTATAGCGAACAACCTGCATAGCTTGCATGGTATCAGGTAAGTTGGCAGTCCCACTCGCTATCTCACTTTTCAATTGTTCGTTGTCTGGCAGTTCTAGTTCTTTAGGAGCGGCTACGGTCTTTAGTTCCTCTACTGCGGCTTCGAGCAGCGCAAATTTTGATTGCGTTACCACTTCAATGTTGGCACGGGTTCGAGAATCTAAAAATAGTAAGGGATTTACTTATAAGTATATCTATTTTTAATAAATGAACAATTAAGTATAACTCTCAAAACAACTGTAACATTAGAAAACAGCCCGTAATGCTTAACCTAACCTACCTGTTTCAGCAATTCTAATCGTCTTTGCACCTTTCTAAAATAATAAAAAAATCTTTTAATAAAATATATACGAAAATTACATTAAGATTGAAAAACTTATACGGATAAATTTTGACTAGCTGACTCTTCCCGTACCTTTTCTTGTTGCGCCTTCTCTTTCTCATTTTCCTCTTCTAATTTCTTTCTTTCTTTCTCAGCCTTCTCTTTTTGTTTCTTAGCTGCCTTTTCTTCTTTTTTCGACATCTTTTCTGTTTTTTCTTCTTTCTTCGACATTTTTTCTGCTTTTTCTTTATCTTTTGTTTCTTCTTTCTTTTTCATACCTGTATCTTTTTCCGTATCACCTTCTTTTTTACCTTTCTTTTTGCCAGGTGAGCGTGGACTTTTAGAAGACGTTTCTGGAGAACTTTCTGGAGTTTTCTCCTTTTTTGGTGTAGGTTCTTCAAGGTCTTCCCTAATTTCAACGCGTTGCTCCAACATGCGCATCTGTCGCGCTAGTATGTGGAGTATCATTTGGAGCAAATTAAAGTTTATTGTGCATTCCTATTGAATATAAACAAATATAATATGTATGATATAGTAATTCATATTTATAATTTTTTTGCTATGAAGCGTGTGACTGTAAACGCAACGTCTGTAAAATCATTTTCCACAGAATGAATTATTGTATTATTGTATTTAATGTATTTATTTCTTCGCTCTTGAACAACAATACAAAGCGCGGTGTTGAGATCCGCCACTCAACAGTATGTCTCGAAAATTGGGCGGAAAATTAGTTAATACAACGTTTCTTCTGCATACCTTGCTATATGCGGAATACCGAGTGAAACTACAAAAAAGTATAGGAATACTATTAAACTACTCTATCTGCTGCATAATAAACTCGCAACTACTGCATTTTTTTAATTTAATCATAAATCTAAATCCTGCCATAAAGATATTTTTGTATAATATATATATATATTTTTAAACACATTTATTAAATATCTTTTTTACCCCCTGTATAAATATTAATTACTAACATCGGGAGAACCAAGAGCTCTATAAATAAGATCTTCGACGGTTATCAGAATCGTCGCATCGCTCATATTAGGGTCATCGAGAAGACGAGGCATATTGTTTATTAATAAATAAGCTCCAAAAATTAATAAAATATACGTTTTCCAAAATGGAAATTATCTGTAAAATTAACACGACATGAAATTTAATGAAATCTTCTGTCACTTTTATTACCATTCTGTAATGTCAAAATGTTTTTTTTTTATTTTTGGCATTTATTGCAGCTAAGAGCTAAAAGTGATTCTGCCAGTGTCTACATCTACACACACATATATACCTACAAATATATATTAATAAGTAGTAAACTAGTGAAGTTGAGGTTTCCAGTGCTCGTCTCTCTACATTTATAACCATTAAATTAATTAAATAATCTGTTAAATTATACTGGAAAGGTTATAGCACATAACCGTTACTTAAACCCGGCAAAACCTTGTGGTAAAATTCCCATAAAATTCGGTAAAAACCGCATAGGATCCAAAGGACTTTTATTAATATTTTAGTGGTTTTTGTCGCATTTTATTGGATTATGTATAAATTTTTCAGCAGGGAAGAGAAATGAGCAACAATGATCAGGCGGAAACTCCTAAAAAAATAGGTTTACATTTCCATCAACAAAGCCTTTTGTGTTTTGTAATTACGTCGCTAGAACTGAGGGAGTTCTTTAAAGCTCAGTCCTTTTTACCTGACTAATCATTGGTGGAAATATAAGTACCTAAGTATACAGTTTTGCTTTTGCAGCTGCTATGACAAGTGACCGTATATTTGATTCAATGTTTAGTCTTAAAACACTCCTTTTTTCGTTTTCCGTCCGAGTTATTGACATTAATTGATAATGATAGAAACTCAACTCCATTTATTCGTCTTTTAGATATCCCTATCTAACACAGTCATCGTGTTGGTCAGGCGCTGTCCGGCTGCTTTACGCTGTATTCCGCCTATAGCATTTGTCATTTAGATATTTCAATATTGTAATTTATTTATCATCTATATAATATTTAGATTTAATAGAATTTATATAATTTATTTAGTATATTTATATTAAAGCGACCGTTGCCGTCGATGGCATATTTTATACCACACAATCGATCATAGGTAATACACATACTTATACTAGAGACAGTCGATGCGCTTTCCATACGTTCCTTTGTTTTAACTAGTATTTCTTTCCAAATTTATCTACTTGTCGAACTTGTCAGCCTAGTGTTAAGACGGAGTAGACTCCGTTCCAATGAAGAAACTTCTGTTCCCCACTCTCCGCCGAATTCTACACTCAATGGATGGAGAGTTCAATGGACGTCGTCCACTGTCATCAACCTCATGCTTTTTACGTGACCTTCTTCCAGTAACTTTAATACTGTGCTTTCGAAGGTCAACCGAGGTCTCCCCCTACCTCTCTTACCAATCACTTTTCCATCATAATCTTTTTTGCCATTCTTCATCACTCATTGGTTCGACGTGCCCAAACCATCTGAGGACGTTCTTCATTCTCACCATGACATCCTCGCTAGTACCTGTTATTCTTTGTATCTCTTCATTGCAATGAAGAGGAAATTCAAATTTGAAATATTTTATTTCCTCGAGTAGAAATTGAACCCACAACCCGTCGCGTTTACAGTTGCAAGCCTATGTCCTTGCGCCACGATTAGCCTCACAAATATGATGCAAATTCAAATATTTCAAAATATTATCTATTATTATTGTGGTGTTTGGTGACAATTAAAAAAAATCATATAATACCAGTGAAATGAAATTCCAATACTTAAATTAATATTTTATTTATAATAATAAGATTTTCTATCAACACGTCGAGTTCAAACAGTATATACTTTAGTTAGACATCTCAAGCGTATAATACTGAAATAACGAATATAAGAAAATGCCAACATCATACAGAAAAAAAATATATATTTTTTTTATTAAAAACATGGAATGCGCCAGGGTATAAAACCAAACGGGCAAAAAAAATAATTTAAAATACATTAGTTAACAAAAAATTAGGCTTTCTCAAAATAAAGGACATTAAAATAACAATTTAGTATTATTTATTTGAACTTCCATTTCATTTATTAATTAATTTACTTAAAAAATCGAAAAAAAATATATTCTCACCTCAAGTCTGTGTATGAATCACAAACAGCTATGGGCCTAATGTTTTTATCAACCAACATATAATATAAATAGCATAAAATATATTATATAATAATATAATATAGTATAAATAACATCTAACTTTCGGTGATAGTCTACATTTCTATATACACTCCGCCATTATTTAGCGATAATCAAACATTCAACATGGAATTATTATAATAAATTGTAACACTTAGTTATTGGCGACTACGATTAAATTGATTTTAATTTAGTAATGTATCGATTTTAATAATGTAATCGATATTAGAACATCGATTTTCCAATTATAATTGTAACAAAATCGATATAGCACTATGGGGCTGTCAAAACAAAGTTTACATAATTTAATTTCTTTTAACTATTAGCCCAGCCCTATTTGGGGTGTGTTAGGGGGTGTTTGGGGTGTTTAATCCTCGAGGTTGCGGAAGGCGGCGGACATGTCTTCTAATAGCTGGTCGAAATCTGCCCTGATCTTGGCTTCACCATCCTTGACTGGATCCTGAATAATAGATAAAACGAATAATGTAGATTATATAATAGATTATAAATTAAAAGATAGATCATTTATATTACAAAAACATGGTTTTCTAGCTTCATAGTGCATTCCACATTTAGCAACGTAGATAGAGAAAACTTAGTATTAAGACACTCCATTCCTCATTCCATCATGAATTGAATTAATGAATGAATTTTCGCTACTTTGTGTCATCGCCAGGATGAAGGAAATCGTTCACAAGTGACGTGGAGTAGTGACCTTGAACTTCATGGAGGAGAGCTGGTAGAGCACGTTGGCCATGGCATCGCGGATGACGTTCCAGGTGACCTTGTTATCGGACTGCGCGGTGGACTCCACGGCGTGCCGCGACATGTCGTAGAACGCGATGATGTTGCGCAGCATGCCCACCGTCTTGTAGAACGGGCAGAAGCGGTCGTACGACGAGTAGCTGAGGGCAGAACGTTCAATATACTTCATTATAACTATCTTAGTTAAGCTTATAATATACAAATAAAAAGGTCACAACTTCAAAATCACCCCCTCAAGACAAAAAAAATAATAAAAAACCCACCTGTTTTGTTGCAAGAAGTCATCTTTAAGCAGTTTGGCGACCTCAAGTGTGATCTTGTCAGTTTCAGCGAGAGACGCCTTACCGACGAGCTGCACGATTTCTGACAGATCCTCTTCTTCTTGGAGGATCTCTTTGACCTGTTCAAATAGTTAATTTTTATTTCATTATACTTTGTTATACATTTAGTGAAGCATGAACAAACAACATAACAATACTTTTTAATCTTTACAAAATATTTTTAATATCTGTAATAATCAAAAAAATCGCTAATTAGCTTTTGTTAGCTTGACCTGTATCCCAAATATAGCAAAATAATTAACAAGTGTGTAATATTTTTTTTATATTAACACATAAATTAATTTAATAAAATATAAAAAACATATTCAATATACATGTTCAATAAATAAATTTCCATACCTTAGTCCTGAGGGGTACGAATTCAGTGTAGTTCTTCTCATAGAAGTCATCTAGAGCACGCATATACTTGCTGTTAAACAAAAACAAAAAAATATTCATCTGTAAGAATAATATTCATTAAAAATAATTACCATATTAAATCATTATGAAAATAATGTAATTGAATATACAGACTAAGGTGTATATGGTCAGTCAAGTATTTTTCTTTCCTAAGTGTAAAAGTAATCTGCTTATTATTAAAGACTGATTGCAATTCTTAGTAAAAAAAAAAAATTAACAAACCAACCTGTAAGAAATCAACCAATTGATAGACGGGAAGTGTTTCCTTTGTGCCAGTTTCTTGTCCAAGCCCCAGAACACCTGAACGATACCCAGCGTGGCGGCGGTTACAGGGTCGGAGAAATCACCACCGGGGGGCGATACGGCACCCACGATTGATACTGAACCTGTTATCGATATGAGAAATGTTTAATAATAAAAAACCTAATTTGAAGTTCAAACATAGCAATAATAACAATATCATAACTAGATTTAGTGTTTTTTTTCAAGAAATTCCAAAAAGCTTAACCATAATATACTTTTTACTAGTATAATCACATTTTACATCTAATAGATGCTAGCTTTCGAACTAGTGATATCCCTATCAACCCACCTTCTCTGTCAGGGTTGCCCAAGCACTTGACACGTCCAGCTCTCTCGTAGAAGGAGGCCAGCCTGGCACCCAAGTAAGCAGGGTAACCAGAGTCCGCAGGCATCTCAGCCAAACGACCGGAGATTTCACGAAGAGCCTCAGCCCAACGGGATGTGGAGTCAGCCATCATGGACACGTTGTAACCCATGTCTCTGAAGTACTCAGAAAGGGTGATACCTAGGGAGAGAAATAGATTTGTACAGTTTGTCAAATTAAATGACACATATTTCATGATTATTTGACACTTCTCTCACCCCGGTAAATGTGACATCACATAAAATAAAACAATTACTTAAGGAGTCGCGTTTACACAGCATAAATAGTATCAACTTTCGTAGAATCTCATTAATTTAAAAATTAAATTGGACAGGAACAGAACAGAACAGGAAAATAATAATAAACTCATAAACATCTCGCTTACTATGAAATGTTCCATGGCACATGAAGATACTATCGGGTAAATCTCAAAATGAAAACATCATATCTCAAAAACCCACATGTTAAAGTAAAGCTCGAAAATGTAATAGTATATAATATAAAAAAACAATGTGGCAAAACTCAAAAACAAAACGGTAAAACTCGAAAATAAAACGATAAAACCCACCAGTATAAATGGAAGCTTCACGGGCAGCTACCGGCATGTTGGAGGTGTTGGCAACGAGCGCTGTACGCTTCATGATGGATTCGGTCACACCTTCGATTTCCACTGTCAACTCGGGGAAGTCCCGAAGTACTTCTGACATCTCGTTACCTAGGGGTTAGAAATAAAAAAATATGACTTTTATATTTCTTTTTTTATATATTTCCATGTTTTCACATTTCATAAAGTAGATTTTTAGTTTGATGTATGGTTTTTCCTTTTTTTTTACGAAATTCTGACTTCATTGCCTTTACTATGTATATCTCATTTAGAGAAGGCGACACAGACAATGAGATTATGACTAGCATGAATTTGGGGATTTCTTTATTTTCCAGTTTATCTATGGTAGCACGAAGTTACTAACCTAACCATAAAATTTTTGCGGCGTTGGCGTTTTTTTTTATAAGATTTGAATGTCTGAAAAGTACAAAAAGAAGAATAGACTTGTCCCTTCATTTTACCATAAACTTTTGCCAGGTAATTAAAAAAAAAATGATACCAGAAAATTGATTTTTTGAGAAAAATATGATTTTTATAATCATAAAAACAAACCTCTTTCTCCGCAACCCACATAGATGATAACATCAGAGTTGGAATACTTGGACAAGGCTTGAGAAATCACAGTCTTTCCACAACCGAACGCCCCGGGGATGGCCGTTGTTCCCCCCTGGACACACGGGAATAGGGAGTCCAGGACCCGTTGCCCCGTTAATAGTGGATGGTTGGCTGGGAGCTTCTCTGTGACGGGACGGGGTTGACGTACCGGCCATACTTGCAACATACTGTATGAGGCTTTTTCACCATCAAATTCAGTTTCCAGCACTATGTCCTGTGAGGTGAATGACAGATTTTTTTTATTACAGAATAATTATATTTTTATATGTAGTTCAAGATGAAAATTATTATCAAACCAAATTTATTATAATCAGTAGTTATGACATAATTGATGCAATACACAGATTAACAGGCAGACAGAACAATATTCTGCTAATTGATATTAGACTTATTATGTTAGATTGACGGATGTTCTATATTACCAATTCATAAACAAAATGTATATTAAATAAAGGAATAATAAGGAAACGAGTCTATTAGACTTTTTCAGTTTTCCATGCAGTATATAAAATAGCATATTTTTTTACAATAATTCAATTCATATTGTACCTTGAATTACTTTAAATTTAATAAATGAATTTAAAATAGATTTTGGTAGCAAACTACCCTGACTTCAGCTAATGTATAGCTTAACATAATACACACACTAAAAAAAATACCTACACAGAAATTATATAAAAAAGCAAATTCATACTCACAGTAACTTTATAGTTTCCTGAAGGTGCAATATAAGTGACTGTACCCTTAGCACGGGGCGGCATCAGCATCTTGTGTTTGACGAGGGTGTTCTCATGGACTATACCATACAGGTCACCTCCGGTTATGTGGGATCCAACCTAGAGGCAAAAAACAAGGCACAATATATCTAATTATAGATTTAAATATTAAGAATTATTTAATTTTACTTTAAAATTATTTAATTTATATGTTAGTTTAGGTGAAATTTACAATTGAAATGAGTTTTTATATTAAAACTTATTTAATGTATTGGCTTTAAGGCCAGTTAAAATTTTAACTTTTACATGATTTTTTTACATAATGATCTACATTTATATAATATACACATAGGTTAAGACATTTAAAAAGAGAAAAAAAAATATTCCATAAAACCATAAAATATTACCCAATACGAAAAAATACTCACCTTAACATTAAGTGGATTGAACTCCCAATCAACTTCCCTAGCCAGACACGGCACATTGATACCCTTAGGTATATAAATGGACTGAGTCAGCTCGTTGATGTCCTTCAGGGGTCGCTGGATGCCGTCAAATATGGAGCCCAGGATACCAGGTCCAAGTTCTACTGAGAGAGGCTTGCCGGTACGGAGTACAGGA
Organism: Heliconius nattereri; assembly: GCA_013403645.1. Taxonomy (NCBI): domain Eukaryota; kingdom Metazoa; phylum Arthropoda; class Insecta; order Lepidoptera; family Nymphalidae; genus Heliconius; species Heliconius nattereri. Next base: position 333,127 of record JAAIXI010000249.1, read on the forward strand.
TCTCCGACTGTTACACCTGATGTTTCCTCGTATACCTGATAGATTAAGGTTTTATATATTACTTAATTGTAATATTTTCTGACTTCTTACGCTGTCCGGCGCATCAAATTCAATTTTTTTTATTTAAAATAAGAAGTTATAGCTTCATTTTTTGAACGTCAAATAACTAACCACCAGTTCACTAAAGCTAATGCCTCAAACCTGAGAAGAACCGGCGCAAGAAACTCAGCGGGACTTTTTTTTTAAAATCGGTTTTATACTAATATATTTAATTAGTTGTGACAATGATACTTTTGAAACACACTGGAGCGAGCATTTCATTCCCAAGGCGTTTTATCTATATATATAAAAGGACTTGTCCTCACTGACTGAGGTAAGACGCACGCACAGCCGTAACCGCTGTGCGTAGAAACGTGAAATTTGGACAGATGTTTTCTTTCGTAATCTGGACATCCACTAAGAAGGGATTTTGAAAAATTATAACCCTAAAGGGGTGAAATAGGGGTTGAAAGTTTGTATGGAAAAAAAAGTAAACCGGCACCGATTTTTATAAAATTAGAAATTTAGATTTTTGAAAGAATTTAATTGAACACGTGTTTCATCGTTTTCTAGAATTCTACCCCTAAGGGTGCAAATACGGGGTTGAAAGTTTGTATGTTAAAATCTTTAAATCGCCACCGATTTTTATAAAATTTGAAACTTAGACGCTTAAAAAATATTTCATTCACCCCTAAGGGTTCAAATATGCAGGCGAAGCTGCACGCGTCCGCTAGTCATTTATATAACCATTAATTTGGTAATAACCTTTAACACAAACGTCTTTTCACATCAGCATTTTTTTAAATCGTGATGTAGAAAATTCTCCGACATTTTCTGGGATGCTTTTGTAAATATATACATTGTCCCATAAAAGAATTACGGATTCGATGTAATCGAGCTACAGGTACACTAAGATAAAGTTTATTCCTGGTATTAATATTATGAACATATTTTGGTAAAATCATTAATGTTTTTTTAACATACATAAAATTTTCATATAGCGGGATATGTAGATAGAGAATTGATTATTTTCATTTTCCCACCCTGGCAACAAGCTAAAGCGCCGCGTAGAGTTTCCCATTGAACACGCTGACTCGAAAATTCGGTGGTGCTTCCAACTCTTGGTAGATTAACCCATCATGTTTTATGCGATAATAAAGGATATACCATTAAATTCTTACCTGAATAGTTGCCATGTCGCCCTCGAGACGAATGATCTCTCCGACCAGCTCGTTGTACCCGACACGCACTAACTCGTACATAGCCGATCCCGACATCTTCTCCGCCGTTACAACTGGTCAATTTATATTATTACAATTAAAATATATCCCGATTACTATTATAAATTGTGTAAAGTACTTTGATAAATATGTTTTATTTTTCACTTCATCGACACAAAACTATTGTTTAAGAACAAGATGTATAGAGAATGTGTGTATAAATGCATAAAATGTAATAATGAATTTACGATTTAAGTGACATACCGGGTCCGGATACGGCGAACACGAATCCAAACCTGTCCTCATTCTCCTCATTGACGATCATCTTCAAATTGGCTTTTGCCGCCATTTTGAATGTCTTATTCTATATACGAAAAAAAAAGTTAATGTAAATAGTAAAATATATATATATATGTGATGTGATGTAGTAAGGAAAGGGCCAAGGGAAAAAGAAAAGTATTTTTTAAAAGTGAAAGAAGAAAGCTCCTACTATCCTATTTTGATTTTATTTATATTAAGTAAAGTAAGTCGAAATAGTTGCTGAAGAGGCGGAAAATTAACATAGTGATCAAATGTGTCTTTCTTGCAATATAAAAATTAGAGTGAAATTATTTTTAACAGGTAATTTTGGAAATTGTTAACTAAAAAATATTAGGCTCTAAAATCCCTACAAAAATATTATATTCATCTAGTTTGCTTAATTGATTAGTATAACTGTAAAGTATTTCTCACCCTCTTTAATCCTTATAATACAAATGTAATCTTGTATTAATCCCCAAAAAATATAAATTTTGGCAATATTGTCAAAAAATAAAAATGTTATTATTTTATATAAGTAAACACTGAATTGAGGCTGACAAGACTTTTAAATTATTTTCATCTAAATATCTTTGCTCCGAGGACAAGACAGCAAGTTGATGAGATCGAACACTCATAGATCAGAAAGCAAGAACAAAAATACCAGATTACCTCTACCTACTTTGCTACATTTATGAGGCTAAGAAAAGTAATACTTACAAAAGAAAATATCTTTTGTATGTTAAAATGTCACTATTATAAAAAAAATCTGTCCTGGACTTAGCCCTAAGACAGCTGACTGAAATATATCAACCAATCATTTGTTTATCAGCCTCCCTGATAAGTATCATCAATCAATGTCAATTCCTCATATGACAAGAGAAAAAATAGATTTTTCATTATTTTTACCCCAAAACAGCAAGTAATATATTTATTTAGCAGAGGGCTACTTTTTGGTTCTTTTAGAACTATTGATTTAATTTGGTAAATGAGAACAAGATTTCATTTCACCTAAATATTTTGTGGTATTATATTTTTCTTAATTCATTATAAGTACAACCTTGAAAATTAAATCCTTCATTATTACATAACAATCTATGTTACAACCTTATAACAGTAACAGTAGGCTAGTTTTATAACAGACATGGAATATGAATGAAAATAGGTTCCAATAACAAAGATACCCTAAATTTACCTTTTATTTTTGGTTATATAGAAATGAAAATAAGAAATATATTTAAAAGTCTATTTTACAATTTATTCATGTTAGAAAAACTTAATCATATACATAAGAAATGAGAATCAAGATATTATTTATTACTAACTGAAACTATATTTTTATAGTTATTTTTCTTAAAGATTTTTTTTTCAAAATACATAAAGAAAAAAATTAAGTGAACAAGCAGTGTATACCAAATTTTAAGAGCTGGAAAAAGTAGGCTGTTTCAGAGGACTTTATTTAAAAATATTCTGTATCTAATTATTAATGTACCCTACAAATTCATATTAATATTTTGTTCCTGTAGACAAAATTAAAAGGAAAAAAAAACAAGAAATTAACATTATTTAAACAAAAATATAAGTTCAAATTTCGTCCACCTTCTGTATGACTGAAGTTGATTTTGTAACAATACATATATGAGCTATACTAAACATAAAATCTTCAAGGTTCTTAAGTTTTATGGAATTGTGCTTAAGGCAATATTAATGGACTTAATGAAGTTCTAATTTGAGTCACATGATGGTAACAAACGAAAAAATATATATAAAATTTATACAAATACACACGTACCTAATATTATTTAATTAATTATGTTATTTAGAATAAGAAAGGTGAGAGAACTAATAAAAAGTACACCCAAAATCCTTCAATAAACCCAAAAAATTACGTGACATTACAAGACGTAGTTCGAAAACGAAAATGGCAGGAATCAGCAGAAGCTTACCAGCAATTCTAGTATAAAATGAACAGTCACTTAAAATAGCACAGGCACAAATGAATAAAAGCAAAAAATATATTAAATAAGGATATAAATTGTAAAATTCAACTCACGGGGACAAGAAAGATGGAAAAGACGATCGGGGAATGGCGGAGTAACAACTTATCACAAGACCGATGATAAAAGTAGTGTCAGCTGACCCGAGTCTATGACCCGCGTCTGCTATCTATGGTTTATTTTGTATTGATTGTTTGATTTTTGTTTATAAATTGAAAATAAAAAAAAACTAAAAAAAGGATTAAACAAATATATGAAAGTTTATATTTAATATATTAAGAGTAAAACTTCTAAAGTAAGTGCAATGAAAAGTTTATTATTTATAAGGTAATTTATAGTGTTGACTTTATACATATTATTTTGATTAGAACAATATTATTTATTTTAATATCATTTGAAATGTGTATTTCAGTTACCGTAGTTTTATTACAATACTAATATAGTATATGTACTTGTATAGTATTATATTCATGCCTATATTTTTAACCTACCGTTTATTTACTTCTTAATTTATTGAAATGTACAATTACAATTAAAAATTTATAAAACACAATATATAAAATGCTTTATTTTTGATATTAGAGCAATTTTGGGTCACCCTATAGTATTTCATTTTATATCATTAACACATAATTTTCTTTCAGAATTTCAGAATCATTGACGTCATATAAAATATAAAAATAATAGCAATGAAATATTAAATGTTAATTTTATTTAATCAAATTAAATTTAAAATACCTAATAAAACATTGTTAGAATGATAATTTTGATTATTATTATTAATCTGGTACCACAGATAAAATTAACAGTCGCCGTCATCATCAACACAAAACGCTGGATTATAATAATTACAAAAGCAATACAAACGATTCAAGTTCTGGGATTCCTGTAAATGTAAAATTATCTATAGTTTATATTTATATATTTTACTATAATTAAATACAATACTGTATACTTGTCGCTTGTTCACTTCGAGTGGAAGAAATAAGAATCTACTTTACTTCGTAACTGTTATTTTGATAAATGTTAAACATATTATTACACGCGTTCTTTTTCAGTAAATGTTTAAGTAAAAATATAAATGCTAATTGAAATTTTAGGAACCACGAAGATATTCAACTGAGTAAAACATTGTCTTGGCTTCTTCGTCATGGCGCTATTAAAGAAGGGTTTACAATAAGGTAAGTAACATATTTAATTTTTGATAATAATTAAAGCTTAAATTTATTCAAATGATCTAAATTATTTTATTCACTTATTAAATATTGCTGTAATACTATCTTTTCTAGTATGTAAATAAGAAACCTTGTGGCAATTGTTTTCATAGTTGTATTATATTTTTATTTTTTGTGATCACCATGTGTTTCTAATTTAATAACTAAGGGTAAGTTATTCAATTAGAAACAAATGATGTCTTTTCATCAAATATATAAATTTAAAGTGACTGTATAAACACAATGAATATTACTTCAAATCAATGTATGTTAGTCATATTTACTTACATTTTTTACAGTGTGGATGGTTACATATCTATAAAAGACATTCTACAACACAAATCATTTAAAGAAAAATATAATTTTACTGATATTAAAAGAGTTGTCAATAATGATAGTAAGAAGAGATTCAAATTAAGGTTTGATGATAAGAAAAATGTAAATGAAATAAAAGCAAATCAGGGGCATTCCATCAAAGAAGTGAATGACACTGAGCTAAAACCAATATTAGAGGTATATTAATTTTAAAATAACTTTAGAGTAATATTTTTTAAGTTACTATAAATACAGAAGAATATATAAGACCATGGGTATTCAAATGATTTGATTACTGGATTGTATAGACTAAAGAAAATAAAGTTCTTGATTAAAAAAAAATCTACAACTCCATTGATAATTTTAACAATATAAAATAATAAAATAATTAAAAACATAGTTTAAAAAAACCATAATTGGGGTAAATTGTTAAGCAAGTTGTATCCTTGTTAAGAAAAATTTGTTAAATGCTGGATTGTAGAATGTTTTGTTCAACTGTAGTGCTGATCAGTGTGATTAGACTATATTTATATTATGGTTATTTGCCTAGCTGGTTAGGCAGAGAGAATCTAGTGGAAAGACACTTCATTATATTGAAAACTTTGTATGTTGAGTGGCAAATTCCAATGGCACTCTTTGTTTTGCCAAAATAGTAAAAAAGTTTTATTACTTTGAGTGGAAATTGAACCTATAACAATCATCTGAGCAGTCAGATGATGTACCACTGTGATACAAAGGCACAATAAAGAGCTTTATATTTTGATTAATTTTATTTACAGCCCAAGTACAAAACTGTTGTTCATGGAACATATCTATCAAATTGGAGTATAATACAAAGCGAAGGATTGAGTCGTATGAAACGAACTCACATACACTTTGCTAAAGGAACTGTTTCTGATCCTAATATAACAAGTGGTATACGAAAAGACATACAAATTTATATATATGTAGATTTAAAAACAGCTTTGGCAGATGGACTTAGATTTTTTGAGTCAGAAAATGGAGTTATACTGACAGAGGGCAATGAAAAAGGATATTTAGAACCTAAATATTTTTTGAAAGTTACTAATAGAGCTGGTGAGTATTATATTCTAAAGTTATTTTTAATTATATATTTGCATTTTATGTATGTAAGATATAAGAATTGAATATCACAGGGTGTAAACCTTTAAATGGATCAACAGTTGTCTATGGGTAGAAGAAATCAGTATACATGGAGGAGAAATGATTCTCCTCTCTTCTCCATATATATATAAATATAGATAATAAAAAAATAATTTGCTATTATAAGTGTGGAATAACACTTTAAAAATGTTAAAAAAATATTAAGTTTAAATTTGAAATCCTCATGTTGAGCTCTTGAATTTGATACCCATATTTCCCAGTGCTCGTGCAATGGTGTCCCATAGCCGCTATGATTATTATTTTTTAATGTCACCTATCTAAGAACACTCAGGCTGTTAAAAAAATTTAACAATACCTCAATTATGTAAATCCATTCAGCGGTTCTGGAGATATGAGGTAATAAAGAATATTACATACATACAATATTTGTCTTCATGATTCTTCCTTAGCAGTCGGGAAAAACTACTGGTATACATGTTTTAAAATAACCTTTGAGAGTTTCACAGGTGTGTCTCAGGTGTTTATCAGGCAATGCCCGACCTAAGCCTAGCACAGGCCATGAATTGGCTAATGCTCCTTGGTGGTGGTTAATATTACTCTTAACATTACATTCATTACATTCAGCCTGTTATCCTGAGCTTTATATTAAGTTTGTCAGTAATATGGTCATATTATATCTCTAAGCTCAGTGTGCCTGTTGGCAAAGGCCTCCTCTAACATTTTCCAATGTTCTCTGTTCCTAGCAACCTAGGACCTGCTGTTAATTTTATCTCATCTTCCCATCTTCTGTGCTGCCTTCCCCTACTCCTTTTACTGTCTCTTGGGTACCAATCCATTAAAATTTTGCTCCATTTTTCATGTTTACTTCTCATTATATGCCCTGTCCATCTCCACTTTAATTGATCAATTTTTGTAAGGATAACTGTTAATCGAGTTTTGGTTCTTATTTCGCACCAGGTTTCGCATCCATATGTAAGGCAAGGTAAAATGCAGGTATTGAACACTTCGCTTGATTGCTAGTGTGAATTCGGTAGATTTCATCACTTCTTTCAGCAACCAGTACCTTTTCCAACCAGATGCTATTCGTTTTTTAATTTCCTTTGTGGATTGCTCTGTGTGAGATATAATTTGCCCGAGGTAAGTGTATTCAGGCACATATTCGAGGAGTAGGTTATCAATTTTATATCTTGACTAGCGACCTTTTATATCTTGCGGCTTCGCCCGCTTTTACTACTGGATTATTCATATAATGTATGTTTACAAAGCACTTAAGATAATGTGAAAATTAATTAAACCCTAATGCAACCCGCATTTTCGTAGTTTCAATAAGGATTTTCCAATTGTTTTACACAGCAAGGATTTTTTAGTAGGTACCGTAATTTTAAATCTGTGCTACTAATCTTTTCAAGTACTTATTAAAATATATTTAA